>OX359267.1:14013955-14386455 GCA_947179155.2 Hedera helix | reverse complement strand
AATTAACCCTATATGAGTTAATTGGTGGAAGATTATTGTAGATACATTTATGTATGTATATAATTGATCAAGATGAAATTAGTAAGTAACAATGGGTTGCATATTTGTAAAGAATTAGCCATTGTGATGTTTACATGTATAGAATTAGCCCTACTTGAGTTAAGTGTTGGAGAAATGGGCGGAAAAATAGCTAGATTTGGACATTACTCCAAGCATTTTCCCAAAAAGCACCAACCCTTAAATCCCTCCCATACAATGTCATTTCCCCCTAAAAATTGGATCTTATCTTAATGGAGATTAAACTTGATTAGTAAATTAATTAACCAATGCTAGAAGATTAGGGATGGTTAATCAAGGTTACTAATGATTAAGGCTTAACCACATATGTGTTAATTGATGGAGGACTAAGGGCATTATTTTCATGTTAGAAGGTTGACATATATATACTTTTATATGTATAGTGGATGTAATAAATTTAGCAATGTATTGGTGTATATGTATATATGTGTATTGGTATACATGTGTAAAGATTTTAAAAAAAGGGAAAAAATGAATTGAATATGGGGGACTTTTCGTAGATATAGCGGGCAGCCCTATGGCTAAAAAGAGAGGGTTTTGTATCTCTTTTTAGTTGCCCAATGTTACTATCATTCACACACCTCATTCCAGTAGTTCTTTTCCCTAAGTGTTTGGGAGAAAGAAAAGAAAAGTTGAGAGCTCTAGAGAAAACATATATATATATATATATATATATATATATATATATATATATATATATAGAGAGAGAGAGAGAGAGAGAGAGAGAGAGAGAGAGAGAGAGAGAGAAATTTCGTGGGAGAGAAAGAGGAAGAAGAAGAGAAGCTTAACAAATCTCCATAGCAAGAAAGATCAACCTAGCAACAGAAAGCTACTTCCCTTGAAGGTTTAAAAGTGTTTCTAATCCCTCAAAACTTTAGTTTAACTTATATTATTGTTGGATGTATGGTTGTGGTGGGATTATGTTGTGTTTAAAAGGTGGTTTCGTATATAGGTAATAGATCTATAAGTTTTATATATAGATATAAAGTTTAGTAAAGCCCTATGTTGATAAATAGGTGTTCGATAGCATATTTTATGCAAGAAAAGCTATGAGGCCTATGATCTAAAATGTGTTAATAAAAACCTTGGTTTTAATCTTGTGTTTTCAAAGAAAATCACTTTGTTTGGTTGACAATAATATAAATCTATGAGTTATGTCGTAGATCTAAAGATTTTGATAAAGTCCTATGATGAAAAATGAGTTTAGTGGAGTTTCATGGTCAAAGTATATTTTGAGGTATGCAAAACAAGAATATGGAAATGATTTTTAATATAAGAAAAAACTAGATGCTATAATAATTTTCTAAACAATAAAACTCAAGTGTATAAACTATTTTGAAGATGTATATTATGTATTACAATGTTATAGAGGCATAAAACATGATGATCTAGCAAAATAATGCTTGTGACATCAAGTTTAATGTAATCAAATCAAGGAATTGTGAAACTAGTTTTTAACTCTGTCCCTCTATTTTCTCTCTACCTTTCTAACTTTCCCAACTTAGGAGGCAATTGAAGTAACCTCCAAAACAATGAATTAGGGGGGGGGGGGGGGGGGGGGGGTAGGGGGGCTATTTATAGAGGGCTTGAGTATACATATACATGTACATATAGATACATGTATTTATTCCCAACTAGACATTATCCCTTGGACTAAAAAGAGTATGTTAAAAGTAATTACCTAATCTCCATGATTTAAAGGAAAGTAATCATTTTACTCATAGCTCCACCTTTTTCACATGCCTTGAGGGGAGTGGGAGGGGTGGCCGAATTTCTGTGAACCATTTCTTATTTATTTATTTATTCAATATATATATATATGCCAACTTCCTTGCACTTGGGCCCACAATCATTGCAATACACATTGGGCTCATCCTTTGGACTAATCAACTTATTTGTTAGGCTTCTCATGCAATCCTATTGGCCCATTCCACCTTGGGCTAGTCTACATTAAATTAGCATCCTTACAAGCCTTAATTAATGTGGGCTTACTTTTACCTCGGGCATAGGTTTTTCTAACTTAATATGAATTTTTTTAATTCATATTTTAACACATAACTCATTACGAGTTCGTCTTTCTTGATTATTTCATGACCTTACTAGCAATTTATCTCTGCTACTCAAAATCTTATTATAAGATATCTTATATCATTTCTTTGAATTACGTACATTATGACCCTTTACATTATTCTTATATATCCTCAAATTCACATTTGGATAATCTTCTATATATTAATTTTCTAAATTCATCTTTCATTACTTAAACTCTACCTAAGTTTATTCCTTTACCATTTTACTTATCTTTTACTACAGTTATAACCTAAGATACTCTTACCTAAGGTTTTTAACCTTTCAGCACTGATACCACTTGTAATGCCTTGAGAATTCATGTACTAGCTACAGGCGACCTCATGCGTTAATGTACAACCTTCTTATAAAATTCACAAAATAATATAATACTATGCCGCTAAAAACTCAATAAATTTAAAAATTTTACAACATCTTTCTCCCCTTTGTTCATTTACCTCAGAATCGCAATCTTTACATCTCTTCTTAAATCACAAGATCATATAAATTATAATCTACTCAATTACAAGGTTGTGAGTAACTAACAACTCATAATTTAATACATAATTATTTTTATACAATTTTTCTACACTTGACAATCAAGACTGGTTTTATGCACAAAAACACCTATAACAATTGAATATCGTTGTAACATTTTCAGGATTCCTGACCTTTACCATTCACAACACTATTTACCCCAAATAGGGGCTTATAAAAAAATATAAATCACTTCTGATAGATTTATTATGCTTCGCTCGTTCCTTTCTCTATAGCGAAAATCTTGGTTATCTCATCCTAACTGAAATGTTGGTTTTAAAGCAAAAATGAGCACGATGGTTCAACAAGTCTAACAGTTATCACATAACACTTAGTTTTTATGCATCATTTATGCATAACAATAAATCCATGTATGACATTTTATACATGCTTCTCAGTTCTTATATACCGCATTTAAATCATACTTCATAGTTTGTACATACATATCATGTAATTGTACCTCATGTTTTTCTCGTACTTCACAAAAATTATATTCATTGATTACACATAACACATATAACATCCATATAGCTTCATGTAACAATTTAATATCACATTGTAGCAGAATAATGCACATAACAACAAGTTCCCAAGCATATAACATAATACTGAAAAACTTGTCCGATAAACTTATCCGTCTTACGCTAGTTTTGTGTCTTTCGCCAAAATTTGGTTTGCTGTCGCAGGCACCCAAAAATAAAATCTAACTTTTGAAAAATATTAATGTAGTAGTGTAAGCAAGAGTCGATCCCACAGAGAATGATTAATTTAATTTTATGTTTTGTAAACCAAAATTGGGGGGGGGGGGGGGGGTTACTAAAGAAATAATTTAGATAAAATTAACTAAAATAAATATGCAAGTAATTTAATGAAATAAATAAGAAGAAAAAGCCTTGGTTTAAGTTAACATCCACCATCAAGATTTTTCAACTGATCATTGATGCAAGAATAAATCAATTAATATTTTGAACATTTAACGTAGAAATAATTACTCACAGGTGGAATAATTTTTCTCCTCTCTCTTTAATTTTAGATAAATAGAGCCACTTAGTCTAGATACCCTTACAACTAAACAACCTCCGGCACTTACTAATGATTTAATTTAAAAGCAGCTTTAAGAATTAGAGAGATCGTTGAACTAAACAACACAAGCCACTTGTTTACATTTAATTTAGATGAATATTCTTCCTAAGATAAAATAATCATTGAATCTGCAAAATAATTATTAAACTTAGTTGCTTCACTAACAACAGTAGATTAATATGAATAATAAAATAGTAGGTCTCCAAGCAATTAAACAAACCAATCTTAAAATTAAGCACAGAAAAACATTCAATACTCAAAATATAAATTGAACAATTATAATAAATTAGATCTCATAGTGTATAAATCTTGATGACTTCAATCACTTAAACCAAAAAAAATAATTGAGCTACACATTGTTTTAGAGAACACCAAAGAATAGAAGAGATAATTTTTCTAATAAAAGTTGTGTATTCAAGTATATCTCAAGTCCTCTATTTATAGGCTACATAATCCTCCCAGCCCTAATAGGAATTACACTTTCCAAACCTTAATAGGATTTAAAATACAAAATAATATAAAATTCTTATTTATTTTCCTTTTCCAAATTATAATTGGATTCCTAAATTATCCTTTAATTTATCTGCTAATGGAACGCCACGCATAAACAACAGCCAAACTGCCATCAGCTCCAATTTTCCTGCAAAACAAAATATAAATTAATAAAAAATAAAAATAATATAAAAATACTAAACATAATAATAATGCATTAAATTAAATAAATTACCTAAAACACTAAAAATACTTAAAAAGCCACAAATAATTAAGTAAAAAATACCTAATAAATAGACATAGAATCTACTTATCAAATACCCTCACACTTAATTCTTTGCTTGTCCTCAAGCAAAACAAGAATAAAAATTAAAAATAATAACCAAACAACTTACCCGAGCAACAAATCAATACAAATTTCAACATCAGCCTCAGAGATTTTTTTAAATGATAACTCAAAGAAAATTTCAAAATATGCAAAGATCAAAATTTTAACATATTTATTAATCTTACTCTACTCAAGACCTTTTGTGTGTGTGTGAATCCAAATGTATAGAACTAATCAAAATTCGGATAAGTTTTGGTCATTAATTACCTTATAAAAGATATATAACCAAACTCAATATACTTATTTTTCACATCACTCTTTACAAATATAGACAAATATAAATCAGAAGATCAAAAGGCTTTTAATTAAACACACTAGGATTATTAATATCAATTTTTTAAATGTTTTTTCAATTTTTTCCCTTTCAATGGGTGCATTTTATGCTGAATCCCATCTTTTTCTTTCTTTCTCTTTTTCTTTTCTTTTTCAGTGAGTGCATTTTATGCTCCATCTCACTTTTTCATGTGTTTATGAGTGAGTGCGTTTTACGCTCCATCTCAACCCACCACAAGATTTTTCTTTTTAACAATCCTAGAAAAAGTACCTAAATCATCTCCACCAAATTATATTTTACTTTATATTTTACTTCAAATAATGATCAAATAAGATATAGAGTTTAAAAATATCTTTCATAAGCATTTAACCAAATAACTTTCTCTAAATTAAAACTAGCTCAAACAAATGGACATAAGTGCATAAAAATTTAAAGATCTCAAACAAAGTAAATATCAACAATAAGTCAAAATTTAAACTAAGCAAAAATTTATTATTTTTTCAAGAGTTATTAAATAAAAATCAAATTTTTTATCATTGGCTAAAAATTTAAAAATTCAATTAACTCATTGCTCAAGCGACACATCCTAAAAATAAAATAAAAAACTACTCCATTTTCGTATAAAACACGGTTACACTTTGCATGTGTAACAAGCCTTTAAACCCCAAGATTACCCCAAGTGGACGAGTTTTGTCTCGTGAGAGTTTGCAGTGAATATACCCATAAAATTCAAAAATTTCAAAATTTTTAAAATTTCCTAAAATAACAAAAATCCTAAATCCCTTTCCTCACATTTAAAATTTACATTATCCCCAATGTGAAGTAAAATGCAAAAAAAAAAAAAACACAAAGTGCTAAACTATGAATACTAAAATAAAATGAAAAAAAATTATACTCCCCCTGAGTTACCTCCCAAGTATCGCCTTTGTTTATCGTCATTGGCTTGACAGCATACCAAATCACTACGCCACTCCTACTTCATGAATTTTGAGTACCCCATCCATCACATTATTCTTCATCGGTAGATTCAATCTCATTTGCATTCGACATGAATGTTCAACTCACTTTTCAAGTAATAAATATTGGAGATGACTATGAAGATTCTTTAAATTTAGAATATAATCCTACAAAATAAAAGATAAAAATTTGTTATGAGTAACAGACAATGAAATAGAAATAATTGCATTATTATCAAAAATCATTGGCAAAGAATTTAATGAAGCTTCATCCTCCTTTAAATCTTGTTTCAGCTCAATTGTTTCTTCTTCCCCTAACTCCAAATTGTTGGTAATTGCAATTTATAACTTTTCTTTGTTTATTTTCTCAACAACTTCCGCCACCTTAGGCATGTCATCATAAAAAATAACATCATTAACACTTGTGCACTTGTATTCTCCGTTGGATTATCCACCGTTTGAGAAGATACTTGCGCAGAACTTTGCTCCTCTAATTGACTGAGTGCGATTGCCATTTGTCCCTTATGTGTATTTAAATTCTGGATTCTTGTCTTCGTTTTCTGATGAAATTGCAAATTTCAAGTAATTTAAGTATATCCTTTAAAGACATATCAGAATTAAATGATTGGCCCTGTTGTTGTTGGGGTTGATAACTTGTGAAATTCTGATTTGGAGACGGATTCATTTGTGAATTCTCATAGCCAAAATTAGGATGATCCCTCCATCCAAAATTATACGCTTTTGAATAGGAATCATATTTCCATTGGGGTTGACCAAGAAAACCACTTGCTATTTTGACTTGTTCATAGGACTTCTCTCAAAGAATGGGGCACATATTAGTTGGATGTCCTACCACCGCACAAATCCTACAAGCTTCCATTGGTTGTGCATTACCTACAGCCAATTGATAAATAAGAGGAGTTAGATCATTAATTTGTTACTCAGTAGAAGAAATAATTACCTCATTGACATAATCATGCATAACTTCCATCCTAAACCTGCACAATTAAATTATGAAAAACTAGAAAAAAAAATCTAAGAAAAATTACTAAATTCAATAAATATTTACAAAAGCACAAAATTAAATTAAAATCATTCCTCGGCAACGGCGCCAAAATTTGGTGTGCTGTCGCAAGCACCCAAAAATAGAATCTTACTTTTAAAAAATATTAATGTAGTAGTGTAAGCAAGGGTTGATCCCACAGAGAATGATTAATTTAATTTTATCTTTTGTAAACCAAAATTGGGGGGGGGGGGTTATTAAAGAAATAATTTCAATAAAATTAACTAAAATAAATATGCAAGTAATTTAATGAAATAAATAAGAAGAAAAAGCCTTTGTTTAAGTTAACATCCACCATTAAGAATTTACAACTGATCATTGATGCAAAAATAAATCAATTAATATTTTGAACATTCACCGTAGAAATAACTACTCGCAGGTGGAATAATTTTTCTCCTCTCTCCTTAATTTTAGATAAATAGAGCCACTTGGTCTAGATACCCTTACTACTAAACAACCTCTGACACTTACTAATGATTTAATTTAAAAGCAGCTTTAAGAATTAGAGAGATCGTTGAACTAAACAACACAAGCCACTTGTTTACATTTAATTTAGATGAATATTCTTCCTAAGATAAAATAATATTTTGATATGCAAAATAATTATTAAACTTAGTTGTTTCACCAACAACATTAGATTAATATGAATAATAAACTAGTAGGCCTCCAAGCAATTAAACAAACCAATCATAAAATTAAGCATAGAAAAATATTTAATACTCAAAATATAAATTGAGCAATTAAAATAAATTAGATCTCATAGTATATAAATCTTGATAACTTCAATCACTTAAACCAAGAAAAATAATTTAGCTACACATAGTTTTAGAGAACACCAAATAATAGAAGAGAGAATTTTTCTAATAAAAGTTGTGTATTCAAGTGTATCTCAAGCCCTCTATTTATAGGTTACATAATCCTCCTAACCCTAACAGGAATTACACTTTCCAAACCCTAATAGGATTTAAAATACAAAATAATATAAAATTCTTATTTATTTTCCTTTTCCAAATTGCAATTGGATTCCTAAATTATCCTTTAATTTATCTGCTAATGGAACGCCACGCATAAACAAAAGCCAAACTGCTATCAGCTCCAATTTTCTTACAAAACAAAATAAAAATTAATTAAAAATAAAAATAATATAAATATACTAAAAATAATAATAATGCATTAAATTAAATAAATTACCTAAAATGCTAAAAATACTTAAAAAGCCACAAATAATTAAGCATAAAATACCTAATAAATAGACATAAAATTTACTTATCAAACCTACAATTATGTATGAGATTGACAAAATCATTAGTTACAATGACTATTAGTTAGTCTCAATGTAAGACCCTAACTTCAATTTCTTAACTTTAAAATGTCCGGTAAATGAACTTTTGACATCCGAACAAAACCTTAGTCAAACCATAGTTTGGACATGTCGGGTAAGTTTATCCAACTTATACCAATACAACATGTTAACCTACACTTAATAAGTTATTCTAATAATTAGTCACTAATGGACTTTTTGCTTTAGTTTAATTGAATTAAACTTTCTTATTTTATATAACTTAATGTTTTGTACATTTAATTACGTACCAAATACATCATAATATTATCAATCTTTGATAATAAACAATCACAATCTAATATTAATAACCATTTAATAATATTTTAATCCTTCATTAATATTATTAATTATTTAATAATTTTTTAATTACTTGTTAATATTATTAACCATTTAATAACATTTTAATCATTTATTAATATTATTAATCATTTTATTCTCGAATATTATTAATTATTTACTAATATTTAAATTATTTAAATTTAGTCTAATATTAGAATTATCAAATTCACCATTTTTTAACACACTTCGCTTGATAATGATCCGACCCGACCCACCGCATATAGCCGGACCCGACCTGGTTTATTAAAACATTATTTTACCAAAAAATGGACAAGGGCCGCCACCTTCTTCCGGCAGAAACATTCTAAACCCTAGCTTGTTATATTTAATGTTATAGTATAGTTTATGCATGTTTGATTGTGGGAGGTTTGTGTGTTGTAGAATCATGCTGGATTTTGAAGGTATATAAAGGAGTTTATATGCTTGATATGTGTTATGTTGTGTGAAAGTGTAAGAGATATGCATATGAACATGTAACTTAGTTAAATCAAGTGAAAACATGAGGTTTGAAATTATGTAAACCAAGATATGTATGTTATCTATAAGATCTATGAATCATGTGTTGTAAATTTAAAAGATACGAAGATAATCCAAGTGGAACGGAAGAAAAATAAGTTTAAATGAATTTGATATGATTTTTCTTATAAAAGGTACTAAAATGTAAACCCTAAAATTTTGATCCATGATTTTGGCTATGTAATGTGTTTGTTTAGATGTAAAACCCTTGGATTATGGTAAAAACATGTAATAAATAGTTGTAAAACAAATATGAACTCATTTGAAAGTAAATTATATAAGTTATGAACATTTGAAACAAGATGGATCAAAATCGACAAAATTGGAAAAATCAGAAAATGTAAAGGGAAGGAACTCTGGTGACCTCTAGCACCCTGCGCCGATCCTAATGTAATTCAGGAGGGCCTCGCGCCGTTCTTGCGACAGGGTCGGGTCCGTGTCGAAAATTTATAAATAAAAAATAAAATAAAATAAAATAAATAATAATAATAATAATAATAATAATAATAATAATAATAATAATAATAATAGAGAAGGAAAAGAATTAAAAAATAAAATAATAATAAAGATTATTTTATTTATGAAGATAAATTAAAATAGATAAATAAATGAAGAGCAAACAAATAAGATAATAATAAAGATTATTTTATTTGTGGGATTGGATTATGAAAGTGAGCTAAATAAATAAAACATAATCAAAAGAAATAATAATAAAAAAGTATTTTATTTGTAGATTATGAAGAGAAATTAAAATACATGAAGTATAAACAAATAAAATAACAATAAAATTTATTTTATTTTTAGATCTTGGTTATAAAAATAAAATGAAATAAATAATGTAATGAATAAAAAGAGTAAACAAATAAAATAAAGGTAGATGTTATTTTACTTGTAGAATGTGATTGTGACGATGAATGAAATAAAAATACACTAAGGAATGAGTTTGTAACGCCCCGAGAATCCCTGTTCTTGCCGTAGGCGACTGTCGACGCCGGGATTTTCGTCGTCTCGTTTTTTATTATTAATGATGTCCCTTTCCAATTTTAGCTTTTAGATTAAGATGTGATTTTTTGAAAAGGGTCGGCTTAGTGTCGACGAGGTTTGAAATGTCGATTATATAATGAGCCAATTTACCAGAGTCGCCAGTTGGTATATTTGAAATGGATGTACCAACTCATCCGGATTTAATTTTCGTAATCGCTGGCTCATATGTGACTCCGATTAATTGGTCCGCAAACCGAGATTCATAGAGTTCGGGGGCTTGCTTAAGCGAGGGGAATGTGTTAGGCACCCCCCGACTTCCGTGAAATACGGTTACCGCTATCTTGATGTTTTCCTATCCTTTTAAATCCTAAAATGTGTGAGTTGCGTGTGTGTGCGTGTGTGCCTAGGTGAATGCTTGTGGTGAATTTTGTTTGGATTTTTGTATGGCAAATGTGCTTTATCTGGAAAGCGTTTTAACGTCCTTTGACCAAATGACGAGGCTTCGTTTTAAAATAAAGATTGATTTTAATTTCGAACCGATGAGGGCTTTTATTTAGATGTCATTTTCAGAAGATAGTTTTTTAAACTTTTGTCAAATAGGTATCGAGACTATACATTGCCCTCTAATAACAGATTAAATAACATGAAGGAAACTTCTAGAACTCTTTCACCCTATGCACAAAGTTTAACGAAAACATTCATTTATTTTACGAAATCATTTTTTATGACATTTTAACACCAACTAAAGCCTGTTCGTCATTCATGGATTAAAGTTTGCCAAAACCCTTGATTTTAAACCTCGTGAATCTAGCATCCTAGTTTGATCATTTTTTACAAAATCTTCATTATTTGCCTTATTTAAAAAACCATTTTTGTGTCGTAAATTAAAACAAGCACTCACAACGTGTCGGGGCTATCCACGGGCATGTAAGCCATCCAGACAACCCCAAACACCCACAATCACATATTTTATTATTATTACGGGGCCTTAACCCGAACACGACTTTGTATCGCTTTAAGGCCGGATATTACAAAATACACATCCATGGACCCTATACCATGATTACATATACCAAAATGTCCATCATCGGGATTTGACCACGAGGATCTCCTCCCTAGGCTCACATTCACCCAAATCATGGCACAACCAACCCTAAACCAAATCTAACGAGATTTAACATTTCTATCACATTACATAACCCAAATATCACCCAAATCAACACTACGCATTACTCATTACTACGACGAGCGAAAAATCACCGTACGGGTGTCATCGGGGCGTTAGGAGGAATTATGTTCCGATGGAACCCTCGCTAACGACGCCTAACCCACGGATCATCACCCACATAATAACATATTACATCAAATAAACCAAACACAATGCTATACTAACAATACAAACAAAAAAACCCAAAACAAACAACTTTTCACCTTGCAAAACGTCGATTCGAGCCTCTTATATCATAAAATGAACTACACCACAAGATCACTCAACTAAAATAGCACAACAATATGGATCTAATGCTTAAATCTAACCAAAACCGAACTTTCTCTCTCTCTCCCGCGATCTTTCTCTCTCTCTTTTTCTTTTTCTTTTTCTTTTCTTTTTTTCCTTCCTTCCTTTGGTCTCGGGTGGAAAAATGGCCGCATATAGGCTTCAGCAGGCAGCCGCAGATGCATCTGCGGCTGGGCCTGCTGTGGCCGTCCCAGCCGTCGCCTCGGCTGCCGCGTGCCATTCTCGAGCCTCGTGCCTGTCACCTTTGTCGGTGGCAGCGGTTGCATTCGCGGCCGTCCGGCTTGCTTTTTCGATTTTCGTGCCACGCGGTCTTAATTCGCCAATTTCTGCTTGATTATTTTGGAAGGCTGTATTTTTGCAGTCCGAAAATCCCTGGGAAACGTGCCATATTGTTCTGGGAGGCCAGTTTGGAGGGCCGCGACTTGATATAGAATTTGATAATTGTGCTTGGCTTCCAGGGGCGCTGCCCCCTTTCCACCCCCGCCAGCTCACCGGCGAGGTGGGCAGCCGCTCGCTCACCGGGGAGCGAGACCCCCGAACATCGTAAGCGGAGTGCCCATTAGTCGTCTTTTGTGGTCACCTCGGGTTTTCTGGATCAACTGCTCGCCTTGCCTCAAGTGACCGGATGCTCGTTCTCCGTGTGGCGGCTTTGACCGTAAATCGCTGGGGTGACTTCATGTTGGGGTCCACCTTCCTTTTCGCATGTCGAGTTAAATTACGACTTTGCCCTCCTGCCAGGGTTAGTAGAGACATGCAAAATTTGGGTGTCTACAGCGACCACATGCAAAAAAGTACAACCTTATTCATAATAATCACATCATACCACAACAATATAGTTAATAAAAACATGATTATTTAAAACTTTACAACGCTTCTAATCCAGAATTACAATCTTTATTACATTTTAATAAATCTTAGATCATATATAGCATGACCTAGTCTATTACAATCATTTGTGAGTAAATATGACTAATTAACCAACTTTAGGTCTATCTGTTTATACAATTTTTTTTCTCGCTCATCTGAGTTTATCAAAAACAACATTCGTCTAGCTATTCAAAAGTTATTCACACTTTACAAGTTTTTAACTTTCGTTACCACAAAAATACAGGTCATTTGAAAGGTTTTACAACAACATACTACATTTTTTGACGACAGAGTTTAATATAAAAACATAAGTGTCTAACCCTACCATTAACTATCAGATAATAACATGGTTTAGTTAACAACAACGCAATCCTTAATCATCTTAAGCAATAAGCATTCCTTATTCTTAGGCTTTATTGGAACTCCCGAATTCCTCGAACTTTGCTGAAATATTAGTTTTAAGCAAGAGTTAACACAACGACTCAGCAAGTTTAACAGTTAACACATAACACAGTTCATATTACATGTTTCACAGTTCATATCTGATTTGCATTTTATGTACTGCAACATACCCTTTATCCTTATGCATTTGTTATATGCATCATATGACTTATGCTTTGCATTTTGTATATGTTGACGCCTAATTCTGTCTGGATGTCCTGCTGGCCGTCTGAGAAGAATACCTGTACAAAAGTCCTAACGGCTTAGGTCGTTAGTGGACTCCTTCGGTGTAAGTGTTAGTGAAGGTTTCAAGATAGGTCAACAATGGAGGCTTGAGTATCTAGTATAGTAGAATAATGTGTGTAACCCCTACCTCCACTATTGACCGGATATTTATAGCACTTACTTAATACTTACCAGTCCTATTAGGAATGTCCATTGGAGAAGCAGTAATGGAATAGGTAAGTGGCTATCCTAAATCTCTTAGGATGCAAGACTCCTACTCCAATTTGGATTAGATATAACAAGTCATTGCTATCCGAATGAATTTAGGAACTGTACCCAAGCCTATCGGACTTTGGAGTCCTCATGATAAACTACCAAGCTAATGGTCCGTTGGGCTTAGCCCAATATGAATTACCTGATCAGGCTTGGCAAAATATACATCCTAACATTGTCCCCCACTCCTCCAGTATATAAATGTGCTGGAGGAGTAGAATAAAATATTCCGAAGATATATGTAAGCGGACGGATCCATAGGGAAATTAACTCTTTGGGACTCTAGATGTATGGACACCGGAAATATCAGACCAAAGGCAAACCTTCATTAAACGTTACATATGAATCCAGGGGCAACGTAACAGAGGAGGAAAACTCCTTCGAGAGCTAAAAAGTATCGAACCGAAGGGAAAGCTCCTTAGAGAACCCAAAAGTGTTAGATCGATGGGGAAACTCCTTCGAGAACCCGGAGGTGTCAAACCAAAGGGAAAGCTCCTTTGAGAGTCCGGAGGTATCAGATCGAAGGGATGGCCTCTTCGAGAGCCCGGAGGCATCAGATCGAAGGGATAGCCATGTCAGGAAACCCTAGGCGGCTGTAAATAGAACTGCAAGAGTTTGGGCCTTATATTACAGCCTTGCCCAAACCTTTGGTCATTAAACCCACAGAGCCCGACCCAACTGTCTACACAAATGTTTCAGTTTTCATTTTTTAAATTCCAAAAACAACGTTGGACAGATGGCAATGAGTACGGGGGCTGAATCATTTATTGTGCTGCCGTAATCCCTGCAAACATGCCTCGTCTGTTAGATCAGTATTATCTAAATCGTTGAGCGAGGAATAAAATAAGAGAGGTCCTTTCAATCGTTATTCTATTGGAAGCGTCTGATTTTGACGAAAAGACATCCGGCAGAGAAACTCCTATCCCTTAATCAAAGTTCCATTGTTCCAGACCTACTCTCCACCGATGATCGTTCCCTCGATATTCATCTTATCATCAAGTAAGTTGTTCACCCTCTGTTCTTCAATACTCCGCAATGGTTAGAAGAACACAAAGCACGATAGCACAAGCTTCGTCTTCTCGAGTTAAAGACGAGGTGACCGTCGTTAAACCGGGGATCCCAGAGGGTCAACCGTAGAGGCCAGTAGTCGTGGAGCGGATGAGGGACGTAGAAGAGTATAACAGGAGTAAATATTTCTCCCTTCTATATAGAGTAACGAACATCCCCTTTTCCATCCGAAATCATCATTTCGACCTGGCCTAACCAAAATTTTACATTTCAGAGTCGTATGACATTAAGAGACCCGGGGTTGGTGAAAGGATGTACTATCAGCCCGAGGGGGGATGGATTTCGATCCATCAACAGATGATGATCTTCGGGGTCAGATTCCCACTTCGCCCTTTTGTCCTGGAGTTGTTACACACGATGGGGCTTAGTTTAAACTAATTATCCCCCAATTCTTTTATCCATATAAACAGCTTCATCGCCTTCTGTGCCTCTGAATCGACCCCACCAGCCCTAGACTTCTTCTTTCAATTCTTTTCCATCACCAATAATAAGGAAAAGGATTTCTTCCAAGTAATAAAGAACCTCAGGAGAGATACCCTGATGGAGACCCCCTCGAGCAATAAGGGATGGCATGGGGACTTGTTTTTCATTAAGGGACCGGATACTGAGATGGTTGGACCTTGGGCAGACCCGAACAAAGACCAGCTGAATCCGAAGAAGATCTCTCGAGCAAGGTTAGAGGAGTTCGAGGTCTTATATTCTAAGAGACTGTCTGTGAAGTGGGATCGGGACCTCCTTAATGACCAACACTAGTTATATTCCTTCGACTGTAAGTCCTTTGCTATGCTTGTTGCTTGACTCTGAATTGATAAAACACTTACTTATTATAATCGTATTACAGTGGCCAATCAAGGAAAGCATCCCGATAATGAAGCCATACTCGAGGCCACCGATGTCACGAGGGGCAAACTGAGCATTGTTTAGAAACTGAAGGCGAGCCGCATTTTAAAGGTTGCAAAGCCCATGGGTCCTGCTGGGGCTACCATCACTGCCAAGGTAGCGGCGGGATCTTCTCGAGTGGATGATACCATCAAGCCCGCATAGAGGAAACATTTGCTACCGAAGATTCGAGGCCCAGCAGACAAAAAATAAAAAGGAGGAGGTTAGTGCTGAAGTCCTCACTAGAGGCATGAGCTAATAAGGCTCCACATCCTCAAGAGACCCCGGTCAACCTTCCTGTTAAGATTCAGGTCATCAGTCGGCCGGAAGAACTAATCGTCCCTCCTCCTCGGTCCCTAGAGAACGATATCTCTGAAGAACAGGGGTCTCTAACCAACCAACAAAAGGTCCAGCCGACCCTCCAAATATAACCGAAGAGAGACGGGTCGAGGAGGGACCAAACACAGATGCACTGGGTTCTGCGATGATCCCCTTTGCTGCAACTGGCTACGAGGATGCTAACCTGAAGACGTTGATGGAGATGATGTTCTCTTTCCATGCAAAGGTAAGGATCTACTCGCGATTTTATTGCTTAGATTGACTATACTTCTGATTTATTATGGACTAACCATGTTCTCTTTAGGGAAATGCAATCCTTCTGAAGGTGTCTGACCACCAAAAAATAATGGAGAAAGAATGCACTGAAGCCATGCAGAATCATCAGAAGCTCCGGGAGTAACTAAAGACTACCCACGAGGGTTTTCGCATCATGCAAAACGAATATGAGGAGATGCGTAAGACGAAGGTTGAGAAGGACAATGAGATCGCTCATCTTCAAGCCCAGCTTTATGATTCTGAGAAGAAGAGAAAACAGGTCCTTGAGCTAGCCGAGGCTAAAGAACTCAAGAAAGTCCGCCTTAAGGAAAAAGTGCAAGCACTGGAGGCCCAGGTTCTCCAGCAGAAGGAGCTCCTCAATCGGTCAGATAGTATCAACAAGCTTCAAACCGATCAAATGAAGAATCTGAAGGATAATATCGAATAGATCGTTGAAGGTTGGACTGTCAAAGAGGTGGACTAGATGAACGAACCGATAGCCTCTGCTTCCTCGAGCGTATTAACTCCCGAACTCAGGAAAAAGATGGTCGATGAGTATAAAGCTTCGGACGACTTCCAAACAGACATCTATGCTTTCGTCATGAATGAGTTCAGTGACGAATTTGAATATGCTCGGGAGCTTGCCAGGGGAAAGGGGTCATGACCCCGATCAGCTCGAAATTGTGTTTCCTAAAGACTAATTTCTTTTTTTTTTCTAAAAACTTATTTTTTGTTTCCTTTGCATTTTTTAATCCTTAAAGACTTTGTTAATTGCAATTTTGTTTTTTGAATGATTATACTTTATCTTTTCTCATGAATTCTATTTTATCATCCATATGTATAACTGTTTACTTATACTGCTTCACCCCCCGCTAGCCTAATCAGATGTAGATCCGAGGAAGCTAGTAGATGATTTTAAAGAATTCGTATCAAAACAGTAATACAAGAAGAAGATGTAAAAGATTCTCATTAATATCGAAAATATAACACTTATTGGCTAAGAACATAGCCTCAAAATCTGACTAAATACAAATCCTATCGGCTTCAAATATAGATTCAGAATTTGACTAAGTACAATACATGAACTACTGATAATATATACGAAGCCGAACAGCATGCCAAGTATTTGGAACACTCTTTCCATTCATGCACTGAAGCTTGTAAGTGTCAGCCCTTAAGACTTCGATTACCAACTATAGACCTTCCCACGTAGGCATTAGTTTTCCAGTCTCTCGAGGTGTGGATGCCTCGACTTGCCAAAGGACCATATCGCCGACGTTGAATGACCCATTCTTAACATTTTTATTGAAGTGTCGAGCAGTTCATTGTTGATATATAGCCAGTCTAAGGACCATTGAATCACGCTTCTCTTCCAGCAAGTCGAGATTATGTCGAAGCCCTTTGCTATTGAGAATTTCGTCGAAGTTTAGAACTCGGGGTGTAGGTACCCCAATCTCAATAGGTATTAGAGCTTCGGAACAATAGGCCAATTTAAAGGGTGTTTCCCCGGTAGTAATCCGAGGAGTTGTTTAGTAAGCCTATAAAATATGTAAAAGCTCCTCGGGCCATGCTCCTTTTGCGCCTTCCAATCTTCTTTTTATGCCGTGAAGGAGTGTTCTGTTAGTGACCTCGACCTGACCATTAGCTTGAGGATGAGCGACTGAAGTTCGACGATGTTTGACGTTAAGCTCGGTCAAGAACCCTTTAAACATCCTTCCAATGAACTGAAGCCCATTATCGGAGACCAGAATCATCGGAATGCCGAACCGGTAGATTACTTGCTCTTTGAAGAATTGGAGACAGTTGTGCTCAGTGATTCTGGCGAGGGGTTTGGCTTCTACCCACTTTGTAAAATAATCAATGGCCATAACCACAAATTTTGCTTGTCCTTTACCCTGTGGAAGTGGGCCCAGGATGCCTATCCCCCAGACAACAAAAGGTATCGGGGATAGTATCGGGAAAAATTCCTCGGGAGGTTGTTGTGGAACAGATGCAAAAAGTTGACACATGTGACATTTTTTGACAAAGTCTTTGGCGTCCTCGAGCATAGTCGGCCAAAAATATCCTTGTCGTAGAATTTTATAGGCTACTGCCTTTGCTCCCACGTGGTCCCTGCAGATTCCTTCATGAACTTTCTGAAGAGCATAATCGAATTCCCTTGGGTTGAGACATCAGAGCAACGAGGAAGAGTAAGTTCTTCGATATAGCTGACCATTAACGATGCAATATTTGGCAGATTTGTATTTTATTCTTCGGGCCACAGACTTATTCTCAGGCAGTTCACCAGTTTGTAGGAATTTGCCGATTGGGGTTATCCAAGAATCTTCCTGTTCAATATCTATAACTGTCTGAACCATTATGCTCGGATGCTAAAGTTCTTCCAAGTATACCGTTCCTTCTAACTCCATTTGGTCGGTGGTTGCCAATTTAGAGAGGGCATCGGCCATTGTGTTTTTCTATCTGATCACACCTATAATCTAATGCTTCGGGAATAATGCCAACAATGACCACACCAGTTGAAGATAAGCCTGTAAGTGAATTTCTTTCGCTTCATACTCCCCCAAGACTTGTTTTACTACCAGTTGAGAATCGCCGTAAATTACCAAGTTCTTCACTTCCAAACTTCGTGTCAGTTTCAATCCTGCCACTAATGCTTCATATTCAGCTATGTTATTAGTGGCTATGAACCCAAATTAAATTGATTATTGCATTATGAAACCTTCAGGAGAAGTGAGAATTACGCTTGCACCGCTCCTTGTCCCAGTAGTAAACCCATCTACGAATAGTGTCCATGCCAACTCTTCGGTAACCTTTGTATTAGCCACATCAGTTGCGTCCTTATTTTCTGACTCTTCAGGGAAGGAGCACTCAATGATGAAGTCAATGAGTGCTTGCGCTTTGATGGCCATACATCTATGTTAAACTGACTCAGCTCTATAGCCCATGCGGGCCTTCCTAATGACTCTAGTCTGTAAAGGATTTTTCGAAGATGCTGATCTATGAGAATGAGGATAGTCCGACCCTGAAAATAATGTCGAAGCTTTCGACTAGAGATTACTAATGCGTAAGCCAACTTCTCTAGATTAGGGTACCGGGTCTCAGCATCCCGAAGAGCATGGCTTAAGTAATAGACAGGTTTCTGTCCTTGTGAATCTTCCTTTATCAAAGTTGATCCTATTGCCAAAGATGTGGCAGATAAGTATAATTGTAGATCTTCTTCAGGGAGTGCTTTACTCAATATCGGAGGAGAAGAGATATATCTTTTAATCTGGTCAAAAGCTTCTTGGCAGTCTTTGGTCCATAGAAATGTCTTCTAATTCTGAGCTCCCTTCAAAGTGCCGAAGAAAGGGAAACACTTCTCAGCTAAGCGTGCCACAAATCGACGAAGAGCTGCCAACCTCCCAGTCAATCGTTGAATTTCCTTAAAGTTCTTCGGCGGTTACATTTCAAGGATAGTCGATATCTTTTCGGGATTTGCCTCTATCCCTCTTCGGCTAACCATATATCCTAAAAATTTGCCTGACCCCAGGCCAAATGTGCATTTAGTTGGGTTAAGTCTCATGTTGTTTGATCTGACATTCTCGAAGCATTCTTTCAAATCGGATAGGTGATCTTCTTCCTTCATGTTTCAGACAATCATGTTGTCAACACAGACTTCCATGTTCCTCCCGATCTGACTGTTAAACACCTTATTCATCATTCTCTGATAAGTAACCCCCGCATTGATTAAGTCGAAGGACATGACTTTGTACACGTAGATGGATCGATGTGTAATGAAGGCTGTCTTCGGGATATCGCTTTCATGCATAGTAATTTGATTGTATCCCGAGAAGGCATCTAGAAAGCTCATTATGGTATGTCTCGAAGTGGAGTCAATCAGTTGGTTAATACTAGGGAGAGGGTAATAGTCTTTTGGGCATGCTTTGTTCATATCTGTATAATCCACGCACATCCTCCACTTCCCATTGTGCCTTTTAACCAATACCACATTGGCGAGCCATTCTAGATAAGCGATTTCAAAGATGAAGTCAGCAGCCAAAAGTTTATCGATTTCATTATCAATTACCTGTTGTCTTTTGGGAGCTATGTTCCTTCGCTTCTGTTTCACAGGTTTTGAGTTTGGGTTTACACTCAACTGGTGCACGACCATGGTCTGATCAATGCCTAGCATGTCGGTTGGGACCCAGGAAAAGATGTTGAAGTACTTTTGTAAGAGAGCCACCAGTCGAGTCCTCGTTTCATCCTGAAGGCCGGTTCCAATCTGCACAGTTTTCTCATCATCCTCTGGGAATAACGGAACCTCGACCGTGTCTTTAGTATGTGTTATGATTGGCTAAGTACATCCCTCGGTGAAAGGTTCAAGCTCGATCTTCAAAGTGGCTTTCTGCCTGTTATCAATAATGGGTAACGTCTGAATAGTCTGTAGATAACACTTTCGGGAAAGATCCTGATCGCCGACTGATTCCCCAATCCCATTTTTTGTTGGAAACTTCATCTTCAGATGTGGGATTGAGGTTATTACTTTTAGTGCTTACAAGGTTGTTCTTCCCAAAATAGCGTTGTAGTTGCTTTTCACTTGAACTACATAGAAATAAACCATAATGGAGGCTTGTTTCGGGGCAGTCCCGAAGATCACGGGCAATTCAATCGTCCCCGCTATATGGACTGGGTTATTTTCGAACTCGTATAGAGGAGACTCATTGCAGATCTCCAGCTTTCTTCCCCCTAAGTCCAGTTGGTTGTATGCTCAGCTATAAAGTACATCGACTGAACTCCCATTATCAACAAGCATCCTCTTCATATCCATGGTTCTGACCTGAGCTGTAATAACCAGTGTGTCCTGGTGGGGAGTAACCATTCCCGATAGGTAGTCGTCGTCGAAAAAGGTTATGGGGTCGATCTTGATGTGTTGCGATTTGCCAGACACTTGATGAACCTCTCTCCCGAAAGCCTTTCTTTTTCGGTTGGAGAGGGCGGAGATTGATCCTCCAGAGATGACATCAAAAACACCTCTTGCCTCCGTGATCGGTGGTGGAGGCTTGAGTCGATCAAAGGTCGACGGTCAGTAAAAATCGACAACTTAACTGTCTAGATTACCCTTCCGAACTTGTTTTTCAAAGAAATCTTTTAGTTGGTAACACTCTTCTGTGTCATGCCCCCTGGCTTCATGATAGGTACAATATTGGTCCCCATCTTTTTGTCTTGTGAAAACTCATATCTTCGAGGGCTTCTCATAGAAGGGTTTATTTTTTATCGCTTTCACGATATTGCTTTTATTGGTATTCAGGGGCATGTAATCCTTTTTGTTACCCCTTCTGTCCCTCGGGAGATTGTTCTTCTGCTGTCGATCCCTATTGGAATCTCTTCTGTCATTCCCCTTTTTTTCGTTACCGTTGGATTTCTTTTCGGCACTATCGCCTCCGGGGTCTTTCTGGTGAAAATTACATGTGTTTCTCAAAGAACCCCGAAGATTGGCGAGAGCCTCTTCCAATTCCACAAACTTATCCACTTTCTCGTAAGTCTCTAATAATGTTTTGGAAAGCCTTCGAGATGAGCTCCTCGATCAACCTGCTGGATTTATCCACATTTAATCTTATGGTTAAAAATTAAATTACCTGCTTCGGGTCAATTCTATTGATTTCAGACACAGCCTCCCGGAATCTTTTGACGTACTGCTGAAGAGTTTCATTCGGCGCGTCTTTTGTTGCTCCCGAAGTGGGTATGGAATTGCTCTTGCAGCTCTTCCCACAATTTAATAGACCCGGATGGGAGGGAGGTGACCCACTCTCTAGCTGTCTTCTTCATAGTGGATAGAAATAGGTGGCACATCGCCACCGCATCATGTCCATGAAAATGCATGGCTTGTTCGAAGGATTAGGTGTGATAATGGGGGTCTCCTATTCCGTCATACATCTCCAGAGTGGGTACCTTGCGGCTTTGGTCGATTTTGGATTCTTCTAACTCTTTTGAGAATGGGGAGAACCGGGCCTCCTTGGATCTATAGTATTTATCTGAAGCCTTCTTTGGTGAGGATTCCCCAGTATGGCTCTCATGGCTTCGTTTATCTACCTGATCTCTCTTGGAAGGCGATCGGGCTCGCTTCCGCAAGTCTCTTGTCCAGATCGACTTGGAACGGACTGACTCCCTGTCCCGATCCCATTCACCATCTCCACATCGTCCTGGGTGCCTGTTGTCTCGGCGATCACGGCGATCTAAGGGGGAGGCCGAGCCTCTCTGGCTCAGATGGTCGTCTCCGGCCTCAGTTAGTTCCTTGTATTGTTTATCAAGCTCTTCTGCTGGACGTCTAGAGCTTTCTTCTTTTCGAGGATCGTCTGGAGACGACGCTCTTTTTTCGTTATTATCTCTCGGTGGGACTGAGTGGGAGGTGGCCTCCTTGAGTTGCTCTGACTCCGTGTTGATTGTGATGTCTCCATGTCAATTATTCTTAATAGAAAACTCACTCATTACTAAATACTAGCCCCTTCTTCTAGCACCAATGTTGACACCTAATTCTGTCCAGCTGTCTTGCTGGCCGTCCGAGAAGAATACCTGCACAAAAGTCCTAACGGCTTGGGCCGTTGGTGGACTCCTTCGGTGTGAGTGTCAGTGAAGGTTTCAAGATAGGTCAACAATGGAGTCTTGAGTATCTAGTATAGTAGAATAATATGTGTAACCCCTACCTCCACTATTGACCGAATATTTATAGCACTTACTTAACACTTACCAGTCCTATTAGGAATGTCCATCGGAGAAGCAGTAATGGAATAGGTAAGTGGATATCCTAAATCTCTTAGGATGCAAGACTCCTACTCCAATTTGGATTAGATATAACAAGTTATTGCTATCCGAATGAATTTAGGAACTATACCCAAGCCTATCGGACTTTGGAGTCCTCATGATAAACTATCAAGCTGATGGTTTGTTGGGCCTAGCCCAATACGAATTAACTGATCAGGCCTGACGAAATATCCATCCTAACAGTATATATTTGCATCATACATTTCATACTGTGCATTTTATCAAATTATAAAGTACACTGAACACAGATATTTCAGATTATCAACCGAATAATAACAGTTATAATCACAGCGTGCACTTAGACACATTATAAACATGCTTACAAGAAATCCACATAACACCGAAAATCTTTCACATAACTAACAACTAGCTTACACACAATAATAATTTAACACATAATACACATTCTGAAAAACTTGCCTTTTACCATTTCTACTAATTACGATAACTGTTGTGTTCCTTCGTCTGACCTACAATGTTGTGTGAGATCAACAATACACATTAGTCAAAGCTTGATTCTTAACTTAATCTTATTTTAATACTCTTATTTTTAATTTATTACCTCTCGTACGACCTAATTAATAAGTCATTCTACCAACAGTCATTATTGGATGTAAAGTAGTTTACATTAAATTATACTTTCCTTTTTATACATACATTACAAATTTTAGACATTTAATAATGTCTAATTATCATAAACAGAACCCCCAAAAATAATATTTTATTTACCAAAATTCGACCTGACCCAAACCGACCCGATCAACTGACCTAACCCTATGCGCCCTACGCCGGATTTGTACTGCACCTGGCGCTCCCCGTACTAGGTATGTAGATTCAACAATTTAGGCGAACGTGCCCCGTGCCAGTTTGAACACTGGAACGGCGCGGCCCACACCACATTACCAGAACTTCAATCTCAAAAAAATTCCAGATTTCCTTATCTTTTAGCTTTATATAGTTCATGACTTAATCATTTCACAAAATTCTTACACTTTTGAAACACATTTCCAAGCTTAAAATAATGTTCGATTTAAATTCGACCCTTTTTATATTTTAACCTGTCAGTTTATACTTAAGGGGATCAGCTTCTTGTACACCATGTGTATGCATAACATTAAGCTCTAACCGCATCGAATAACTGACACTTATAGTCCCTTATCAAGAACTGCTCTCTCAGTCCAAGAATTCGCACAAACTACTAGTTTGTATAGCTTTTAAAAATATAGTAACAATGTAATGTCTAGCCAAAACGATTGGTATAGACTATTTCTTAAACAGTTCGTGGATAAAAGAACTTTAATTGCTTCACATTTCAATAATGGAACATGAATTCAAATGCACTATGTACGAATGTCAATAATTATCATTGAAGTGGAGTAATTGATAATAATTAAACTACTAACGTGATTGAAAAATAACAACTCGAGTTTGAACTAAGAAACTTCCCTCGATGGTTTTCTACGGCTAACCAACATAAATTAATTTCCTTTGAAATGGCCTAACATTAACGAAGTTCATCCTTCAATTAGCATAATACATATTGGTTCATATTAATAACCTTTGTCTAATCCTATTAATCAAATAATAATATTTAAGTCTTTTACGAATATTATTAACCATTTAATAATACATTAAACAATTACTAATTATATTAATTATTTAATAATATTTTATTTCTTTTTTATTATTATCAATCATTTAATAATATTTTATTCATGTTATAATATTATTAATCGTTTAATAATATTTTATTGACTTTCTAATATTATTAATCATTTAATAATATTTTATTTATTTTCAAATATTATTAATTATTTAATAATATTTTAATATTTTTTTAATATTATTAACAATTTAATAATATTTTAAAAACACAATTTATTTATTGACACTATTTTAATTAATTGGGTCCTATAGTAATATTATTTAATTTGCCAATTTTCTGACTAATGTTGGACTCAGAGACCGAACCCGGCTAGACACCCATGGCCCGACCCAACCCGGTTAATAAAAATTATTTTTTCAAAACTTTCAGATAATCGCTGCAGCAGTGAAACCCAGCATTGCGGCGGTAGTTCTATTTTTTTCTCAAAACCCTAATTTTTTCACTTTGATTTCTTTGGTTCAATCTTTCATAAAATGTTCCATATAAGTTCAAATGATCTCAAACCTATTTTGTTATGGTTATAACTTAGTATTCTTTCAACTTTCAAGAACCGATCAACGTACAAACATCTTTTGACTCACAAAAATTAAGATTAAATATGCTAGGGTTTCAAAATGACACATTTTGGTAAAAATCACATAACTTCTCCATTTTAACATAGATATTGATTATTCAAGTCTCATTATGACCGATACACATAAATCTATCATTTAAGCCACAAAAATCACATAACCAACTTTCATGCTTTAAAATACAATTCATTAAACTAGACATCAAGCTAGGGTTTCAAAACCAAACATGTTCTTATGAACTTTTCTTTCATCATTTCACCTACCAAACACATAGACACATATATTATGTAACTTTAACCATTGACCTTCATCAATATTATAGATCTACTATTATAGAGTATAAAAATAGGTTTTAAACCATTAGAAATATATTTTGACCATATAAACTACATATTAACCATAGAAAATATATTTTGACCATGAAAAATACATTGAGCATACATGGACACATAAATACATATATTTACCATTAAATCTCCATTCTTATACCTTCGAGCTCACCATAGCTCCATCACACGAGTATTTCTTCATCAACCAACCATGGCCAAACATTTGTTGATCATTCACCTACATCTATGTACACTTTATTATATCATAACATACCCTTTGATATTCCAAAAAGACTTAAGGAATATGACAAAGTATAACTCAGAATACATAAGGTACTATGATGATCTCAAGTCCAAGGATCACATGTACTACTATCAATTTAGAAATCCTACATATTTGCTTTAGTGTCTCCGCACAAATGATTATGAGATCAATCATCATTTTTCAAAGAGCAAGCATAGTATGTACTAATCTATCCAGATCCACTAACCTCACATTAGTGATACTATAATTAAGAATATTTTAGTTTTGAGCTATCTAGAATTTAGATCTTATTAGCATAATGAACATCATGATTCTAAAAACATTTCTAAAAAATTATGGGTGTATCACATTAATTAATTCCACTAATTAAACATGAATAAATAAATGCCTCTAAATAAATTAAACTTTTACTAATTAAATGAATAAGATTACAAAGTATATGTTTATTTAAGGGTGAGCATGGTGCAGTTTGGTGCAGTTTGAACCTCTAACTGTACATGAAATCGCTTAAGTGTGGTTTGTTAAATTCAAAACCGCACATAAAATCACTTGTGATTGGTGCAATACGATTTTGAACCATGCGGTATGGTTTCATTTTGTGTGGTTTTGGGTTCTAAAATCAATTGAAATAATTAAATTTTATGTAATTTAAATTAATAATTTAACATCACACAATATTAAATACCACTTTGATAACACACAATCACACGCAACTTTACTTATAATGACAATGTTTTGTCTAAACAAAAGCAAAATAGAACCTGAAAACATGAATGATGTTATCTCCTTACATATGAAAATTTTAAACAGAGATAATTACAATTTGAGATAATTTTAAATATTTGTACATTATAATAATGCTTCTTGATATGCTCCAGTTTGATAGTGCATGGTGCGGTTTTGTTTATTGCATGCAATTTTGCCTAGAAACCAAACCCAAACTTCTTTTACGATTTTTCAACCCACCTAAAACCGCCACATATGCCAGAACCATTGGTGCGGCTTTAATTGGTGCGATTTTTGGTGCGGTTTTGGGGGTAATTCGGTTCCTTGCTCACCCTTATGCTTATCA
Organism: Hedera helix; assembly: GCA_947179155.2. Taxonomy (NCBI): domain Eukaryota; kingdom Viridiplantae; phylum Streptophyta; class Magnoliopsida; order Apiales; family Araliaceae; genus Hedera; species Hedera helix. The sequence goes on along the minus strand of OX359267.1, from coordinate 14,359,771 downwards.
TATCAATATATGATTGGCTTGAGTGCATAATACTTTCATGGACGGCAAGTTCAAGATCGATAAGGATTGAATGATAAAATTTGAATCAAGAATAAAGGTACCTTTGGTACCAGAATTGAATAAGGAGATTTTATCAGAAGTTCATAGTTATAGGTTTGTGGTTAATCCGGGTAGTACTAAAATATATAAAGACAGTAGTCAATATTTCTTGTAACCAAATATGAAGAGGGAAGTAGCTAATGTTGGTTTGTAATATCTATGAACATAAAATCAAATTGCACAATAGCGGTGGAAGCATGGTAAAATCAGAATTTAAAATTTTACAAACCATAACCAGGATCGACCTTTATGCATAATTATTAATTAAAAAGAAGAAGATAGAGAATTATACCCTTATAAACGCTAGCTTTCCACAGATACGTATTATACTCCAATTCATTCGAATTCTCCTTGAATTCCACCGATTAGATTCCTTTAATCAATATTAGTCACCTAAGTGTTTGGCCTCTAGAAGTGATCTACTAAGGAAGAATATGGATTCAAGAAGTAGGTGATGGGCAAATCCTAGTTTTATCTCTCTTCTAATTTCTTAGATTAAGAGAACATGTAAGTACTCTCCTAAAACTTATTGAACCGTATGTAACCCTACTCCATGATAAAACTCCTCTTACTTATAGATCTAGTTAACCCTCCTAACACCTTTAGGAATATAATTTTTAATTAAACTCTTAATCTTATTAGAAACTAGTATGAGAGTACTCTTATTAATTAATTCATATAATAATAATAATAATAATAATAATAATAATAATAATAATAATAATAATAATAATAATAATAATAATAATAATAATAATTTTAAAATAATAAATAATAAATATTAAGCTATTTAATTTAATATCTCACCATAGTACAAATTAAATATACTTAATCTATTATTATAATTATGCCATTTACTTCTTAAATAAATATTTTTTTTACGGTGTGACCATTTAGGTTCTCCATATTAAATTGATTATAGAATAAATCAATTAGAATAATTCTAATCTTATTTAAATAAGTAAATTAAAATATTTAATTCATTTAAATAAATAATATTTATTCCACAATAAGGGTAAGCCCCCTTAGCGATCAACGACTTTTCAGATAATATAGATTTTAACATTTAATCATAAAAGAACCTTTTAGTGAATGTTTACCGTACAATTCAATCCTTCTACCATACAATGTCCCAATCAAATGTAAGACATGGATTTACTATCAAGTCTTATTTTATTTGATCATATGCATGTCAATTCTCAAATGCACAACTCTGACTAATGCAAATTAAAAACTCCTTTCTAATTTTATTCTTCCTTTGTCAATGACTACTGAGTTGTCATTTATCAAATCACATAGGACATTCTCTCATTTTACTAGAAGTGGTAAATTCTTCGATGGCTATTCATCTATCTCCATATACAATTTATTATATCTAAGCATACCCTGTAATATACCTTAAAGGTCTTAAGAATATGCCGAAGTATAATTCATCTTACACAAGATATTATGTTGGTCTCAAGTCCAATGATCACTTGTACTACTATCACATTAGGAATTTCAATTGACAGGCGAGTAAAACTCCATTGGGTATTCTTTAGCAAGCCACGTTCAGTGAACTTATTCTCTAATAAGTACATACAGACTTGCTTTAGTGTCTCTACATAAGAGATTATGAGATCAATCATCATCTTCATAAGAGCAAGCATAGTATGTACTAATCTATCCAGATTCACTAATCCCCTTTTTAGTGATTCCACGATTAGGAACATTTTTAGTTTTGAGTTATCTTGAATTTAGATATCATTAGCATGATCATCATCATGATTCTAAAAGCATTGCTAAAAAACTACGGGTTTATCAAAAATAATATCAACAATTAAATATGGATATAGAAAATACCTTTGTATAATTAAACATTTATTAATAAACGAATAAGATTACAAAGTATATTCAATATCACATCAAATATGATTGGCTTGTGTGCATACTACTTTCAATCTCCCACTTACATTAAAGTCAATCGCCATGGTATCTAATACCCACTTACATTAAACTATTGTTGAGTTAACGCTTTAGTAAATGGATCTACAATGTTATCTTGAAAGTCAACTTGCTCTACTGTGGCATCTCCTCTTTCAATGATTTCTCTAATCTAATGAAACCGCCGCAATACATATTTTGATTTCTAATGAGACCTAGGTTCCTTGGCTTATGCAACAGCTCCCGTGTTGTCACAAAATAAAGGCACTGGTATTTGAATGATAGGAACCACCCAGAGTTCGATTATGAACTTCTTCATCCAAATAGTCTCCTTTGAAGCTTCATTTGAAGGTATGTACTCTGCCTCTGTCACTGAATCAACAACTGTTTGCTGCTTGGAACTTTTTCAATTCACTGTGTCACCGTTTAAGGTAAACACATAACCCGAAATAGATTTACTGTCATTTTGGTCAGTTTAAAAACTTGAGTCTGTATAGCCCTCTAGTTTTAAATCTGACCCACCGTAGACAAGAAATACATCCTTAGTTCTTCTTAAGTACTTAAGGGTATTTTTCATTATCTTTCAATGTTCTTCTCTATTATTAGATTGATATCTTCTTGTTGCACTTAGTGCATGAGCAACATCAGCTCTTGTGCATTTCATCTCATAGATGATAGATCCTATCGCTAAGACATAAGGTATCTTACTCATACGGTCTCTCTCTTCAGATGTCTTTGGGGCCTACTTCTTGGAGAGATATATTCTATGACCCATCGACATTAGCCCCTCTTGGAATCTTTCATGCTAAACTTTTTTAACATCAAATCAATGTACATTCCTTGGAACAAGCCAAACATCCTTCTAGATCTATCTCTATAAATCTTTATCCAAAAAATATAGGATGTTTCTCCCAAGTCCTTTATGAAAAAGTGTTTAGATAACCGTATCTTGATCGATTGAAGTATAGGAACATCATTCCCTATCAGTAATATATCATCAACATATAATACTATGAATATGATAGTGCTCCCACTTACCTTCTTGTACACACATAGTTCATCCTTATTTTTGATAAAATTAAAATCTTTGATTGTCTCATCAAAACGAATGTTTCACCTTCGAGAAGCTTGCTTCAATCCATAAATGGATTGTTACAGCTTACAAACTTGATTTGTTCCAACCTTTGAAATAAAACCCTCCGACTGTATCATATATACATCATCTTCTAGTTTTCCATTGAGAAAGGCCGTTTTCACGTCCATTTACGAAATTTTGTAGTTATGATAAGCTATAATTGCAAGCAAAATATGAATGGACATAAGCATCGCTAATGGTGACAAGGTTTCGTCATAGTTAAAACATTGTCTTTGTTTGAAAATTTTTGCAACCAGTCGGGTCATATAGATCTCTAGCTTGCCATCTACTCCACTCTTTCTCTTAAATACCCATTTGCACTCAATAGGCTTAATACCCTCAGGTGGAGTAACCAAAGTTCATACTTAGTACTTAGTTCTCATACATGGAGTTCATCTCGGATTTCATGGCTGCTAGCCATTTCTCTGAGTCTTTACTACTCATTGCCTCTTTGTAAGTCAATGGATCATCATCTATGATGTGTACCTCATCATCATCCTCTATGATGAATCTATACCTTTCAGGCATCTTCGGTACTATTCCAGATTTACGAATAAGTTGTCGTACAATAAGTTGTGTTACTTAATTGCGTACCTCAGTTTGACCCATAATATTTTGTGGCTCTTGAAATTCTTCAAAATCTATTTTATTCCCACTGACCCCTTCGAGGATAAACTCCTTTTTCAAAAAGGTAGCATGTTTCGCAACAAACACCTTTTGATCAGTAGGATGATAGAAATAATACCCTGCAGTTTTTTTAAGGTATCCCATGAAATCTTATCTCTAGCTTATCATGCTCAAACCTTTTGACATAAGCTAGACAATCCCAAATCTTAACATACTTAAGATTAGGTTTTGCTCTTGTTCATATTTCATATAGTCTTAGGAACGGATTTAGAAGGTACCTTGTTTGTGACGCCCCCAAATTTGGGTTCTATAACCTCGGGTTTGGTACTCACTATCCAACAACATCAAATCCATTCTATAAACTAAAGTGGAATATATATAAACATACATTTTTCATTACATCAGGTTCTACTAGTCCCAAGGTCTATTAACCTTTACATAAATACAATCCATTTAAGTGTTCAAAAACTATACTAGCGAATTAAAAATATTAATAAATTAATTAGCATGCATAGTAATCTACTCTTGAACATTTTCCTTGCCCTTGTTCTTCTTAGAGCTTTTTGGCTTGACTGTAAAAAATCATGATATAACAAAGGTGAGCAACTACTTTTCTCAGTAAGTTTAAATAAACAGTAACCACAAGTGATGTACATCATGATTGAAAAGAATAAATTTCTAAGGTTTCAACAATATATAATATAAGTGAAAGAACGAGATTCAAATTCAATTTAACAGGAAGATTTGAGTCTTTATTGCTAAGTGGCCACTAAGGACCATGAACTAATGCTAAGACATATCAGTCATTCAACTGACCTTTTTAGTATTTTGGAATTCGAGTGAATCAGTCTCGTGTACCCATATGTGTATGCATAACATTTAGGCATCTGTGCGCAAGTTCGGTTTTCCGTTAATATTCCCCTTATTAGGATTGTTCGTTCTTAGTCTTACTATAAGAGTACGCACCAACTATTGATTTGGATAAGCTTTAGCTGAACAATTAGCATAGACTATTCTTAAACAATTCATAAATAAAAGAACTTTAATTGTAACACGTGCGAATAACGATATTGATGGTGGTTAACTTTCAATAATTAAACTACTTAAGGATCTTGTAAAATAAATACAAGTCTGGTATAGAAAACGACCTAATATTCATAAGGTTGATTTTCCAATTAGTATATCACATAATTGTTTCTAATAATAACCCTTGAACAACTTACTTTTAAATTATCTATCATTTAATCCCATAATTAAAAGTTTAATAATTCTTTACACTTAGAAATATTATCCTCCTTCGATAATATTTAAATCACTTAATAACATATTAGGCTATGTTTGTTTGTAAAAAAAATATATTTGGGGTTGGACTATTACTTTAATTTAATATTACTTTGCATTACATAATCATTTGATGAGAGATTATTAATCCCTTAATGTTGGACTATTAGTTTCATAAAGTCATTTAATAACTTAAAATGAGGGGAACTGTTAATCCTAAAAAAAATTATGATTATATAATCTCACATAAATAGACTTACGAATGATTAAAAAAAAAATAGTCCATAGGACTATTTAAGGACTATTACTCCCCTATCATGAGATAAAATAGTTCAAAATAGTGTTAAATTAATAAAAAATAGTTCAATTTCAAGTATGTTTTTTACAAACAAATATAGCCTTAATAAATTAATAACCTTTAAACCCTCATTTAATATTATTAACCGTTTAATAAAATTTAAGTTATTTTTTAATATTATCAATTATTTAATAATTTATATTTTGTTCTAATATTATTAATAATTTATTAAGCTTATAATATTATTAATTATTTAATAATATTTTATTTATTTTCTAGTATTATTAACCATTTAATAATATTTATTCTTTTTTTAATAGTGTTAATTATTTAATAATATTTAATTCATTTTTTAATAATATAAATTATTTAATAATATTTATTTATTTTCTAATATTATTAACTATTTAATAATATTTTATTAAGTTTCTAATATTATTATTCATTTAATAATATTTTATTAAGTTTTTAATATTATTAATTATTTAATAATATTTTTTTTAATATTATTAATCATTTAATAATATTTTGTTTATTTAAATTAAGTCTAATAATCATATTATTTAGTTTACATTTTTCTGACCCATTTTGATTTCAAAAGATCTGACTGGACCCAACTCATAAGGCCCACCCCGACCTAGATAATAAAATTATTTTTTTAAAATTCCAGAACAGGGCCTCGGCCCTGGTCCTGCGAAATAAAAATTTTCACCTTTTTTTTTTCCAGATTTTTCAACTTTGGCACTTTTGATTCAATCTTAAATAAAATGAAATATACATATCCAATTGACACCAAATTGAATTTTCTTATCTTCGTAACTTAATGTTTTTCAATATTTCATGGATCAAACACTTTTTTGAAAGTTTTTTTGCCATAAAATTTGGATCGATTAACTAGGGTTTTGAAAACATGTTTTACCACAATGACCATAACTTGCACATTTCACCACATTTTTCAAATATTCAAGTTGGGTTATTTTTATAACTCCTAGAGCTATCTTTCAAGCCATAAAACTCATAAAAATAACAACCACAACTCATTTTACAACACAACAAACCACATAACAAGTTAGGGCTTTTGCCGGAAAGTGTAAATATACATTTTCCTTCCATTCCAACACATAACCAAAATATGAAAACACATATTAAGCATTTTTAACCACATATATACATATATAATATAGATCTAACATCATAGAGCTTTTAAAATAATTTTTGAACCATAAAAATACCTTTTCTACCACCAAACTCTATTTTTGACCATAGAAAATACATTTCATGTATAGATTCACGTATATACATATATTCATCACATCTTCTCCATCAAAACTCCTTCCTTATACCTTCAAACCCTTCATGGTTCCACAACACAAAATCACCCACAACTAATCATGAAAAAACAATAATAAAACCATAAACTAAGAGAAAACTACATATATAAGACATAGAAAACTATTAAACCTTGATGATCTAAAAGCTCTCTTTCTCTTCTTTCCAAAGTATGATATAAGGATAGATGGCATCCACTACATTCTTGATCTTCCCAAAACTTGCTAGTACTCAAGCTCATCAAGTGTATATCTTTTAATACTCTCAAAGAAGCTCGCAACTCTCTATACTTGTGAACCAACAAAATGACCAACTCTAGCAAACTTGGTGAATGGTCTTATTTATAGACAATTGGTAAGCATACTTAGCTTTGCTAATCCACCCATAGCTAGTTGATTAGCCACTAAACTAACAAAGAAACAAGATCCATTTTTAGGGGACTTGTATTGGGAAGGCTTTCATTAGAGTAATTTAGGGAGCTTGGAGCAATGAACCAACCTAGGGTATCCCCCCCCCCCCCCCCCCCATTTCCTTCTATTTTTAATTTATTTTTAATGCTTAAATAATATATATATATATACCACACATGCATTGATTGGGCCAAGCATTGGATCATGGAAATAAATTCTTTTGGGCTCATATATTTACTTTGTTTGGGCTCAACAATTAATTTCCATTTGGGCTACCAACATTAATTAATTTGAAGTAACATTACCATCTTGCAAGGCTAACATTTAATTAAGTGTTGGGCTAGGTTTTATTATTTCATTGGACTTTAAATGGCACATTTGGTTTAATTAAATAATCCAATTAGACTTGCCGGATATAAAAATATTTAGACTACCATAAATTGGTTTAACTACAAACCCTAGCACACAGAATGACCTGGGACTTGTTTAACTAATTATTCCATTCGTTATTTCTTCTTACTTGTCACATTTAACAAATGAAAATTTTTACACATATATGTATCTACATCTTCAATCACACAAGAGTATACTTTATGTACACAAAATTTACTTTATTGATAACTAGTTATAGATTCTAATTACAATGCAATTTAAAATTCATGGTCATTACATTGTTAAGTAGGTATGCAGCTATTTCTGTAGCATAACCCCAGATTGAAACTGGAAGATCAATAAAACTCATCATGGAACGAATCATGTCCAACAATATTCGGTTTCTCCTTTTAGATACACTATTCAACTGTGGAATACCTGGTGGAGTCCATTGTGAGATTATACTATTTTCTTTGAGATAATCGAGAAACTCATTGCTTAAGTATTCACCACCTTAATTCGATCAAAGAATCTTAATACTCTTGTCAATTTATTTCTCTACTTCACTTCTGAATTCTTTGAACTTTTCAAATGATTCAGACTTTTATTTCATCAAATACACATATCAAAATTTTGAATGATCATCCATAAAAGTAATAAAATATGAATACCTTCTTTGTGCATGCGTTGTGAGGATCCGAATTTCCAAGAATTTTTTAATAATATTAAATGAGAATTTAATTGATAAAATTATCAAGGTTGTTAAAGAAATTATTATTTTATGTGAATTAAGGTATGTTATATGATTTAATTGATAAATTAAATTTGTACAGAGATGGTGATGATTTGTGTTGGTTTAGAAAAATTGAAAAGTAAATAAGTTGTTTAAAAATAATTTATGAAGGATAAGAAAAATGTCAGATAAAGGTACAATAAATGGTACAATTAAATTGTTATGAAAGTACATAAATTATGATTTTAAATGAGGTTATATGATAATGTAAAATGTATGAATTAAATATGTATATATTTATATATATACATTTGTATATTATATATGTGAATGTTTAATTGACAATTATAAATTTCATTAATTATGAGAATTAAGGATTAATAATTAAATTAATCCAAAGTAAGATAAAAGTTAATGAGGAAACTAAGAAAAGTTGAAATTATTGAATTTTAGATTTTATCAAGAATTTAGGAAGAAATTTAGAAATTAATTGAGAAGGAAAGGTAATTATATAAATTATATAATAATAATTATATAATTTATATAAGGAAATTAAAATTTAGGTATGGAGAAAATAATAATTATATAAATTATATAAGAATAATTATGTAATTTATATAAGGTGATTAAATGGAATAAGGTTGAGGAATTTAAGAAACTATTTAATAAATGAGAATGTAAATATATAAATTATATAATATTAAATTATATAATTTATATATAAAGAAATTATTGTAAATATTAAAGAAATTAAATAATAAATAAGAAAAAGGAATGTTTTAAGTTATTAAAAATTATATTTATGTATAATGGAATTATTATGACTTTTATGAAAGATAATATTTTGGAAACGTGAATATGTTAATGTAACATGTTGTCCAAAAAACGAAGTGAAAAATTATGAAATTTTTTTTTTATAAGCTATATGAAATATTTTATGATTTTTGGAGGTATAAATTTCCTCAAATAATTACATGCATGGCATTATGCGTGTACAAAATTTGTCAAGAAAAGTACCCAAAAGTGGTATTAAAATTATTCATAAATCATATTATGAATTTTGATAAATTAAAATAAATATTTTGTATTTATTATATAAAATATTTATTACATGAAATAATTACGTAATGTATTTAAATAGTTAATTATGCATGGAAAATTCGAGAGAAGGAAAGTTGGCATGCGTGGCTTATCTGGTTAATGCATAAGTCGGTGGAACTTATATGATTTTCCAAAATAATTAATTACTTTGAGGTTATAAGGAAGCATAGCAGGAAATAAAGGAAAGAAAAAAAAAACAACAAACACACACACAAAAACATAACTATATCTCTCTCCCATCACCGAGACCACCACTGAGACTACCGGCAACCTCCATGACGTTAAGAGAGATGAGGTTTTGGTGCCAACATGGATAGAGAAAAGCTTTGGAAGGTATAAATATTGTTTAATATGAGTTATTTTATTATTATGTTGTTAAATAATTTTATGGGAAAAATTGTAGATAATTAGTATAATTATTCTAAACAATTTTTAGATGTATACCTATGAATTTCATGATTTTTGGAGTTATTTTGTGGTGAAAAAGTGAGCAAAAATGGTTAAATTTGAGTAAGCTGGTGTATTGTTGCTGTTTGCCGAGAGAGAGAAGAAAGGGAACAGTGCGCCGCGCATTGCGCGCGGCGAATTCTTCAGAAGTGCGGCGTTAAACGACGCCGTTTTGGGCGTTGAGAGGGGGGCAGGCCGCGCATTGCGCGGAGCCCAGTAACGGGCTGGAAAACGACGTCGTTTTGTGGCGTCGGTAGGAACAGTCGCCGCGCAATGCGCGAGCGACCGGCAATGCTGAAAATTACCGTGTTGCCCCTGCCTTTTTTCAGAAATACCCAATGTGTCCCCCAAGGCCGCAGAAGTTACAGAATTGCCCCTGGACTTTCCGAAAAATTCCGGATTTGTCCCTAACGTTGCCAAAATGACGGAAATGTCCCTGGGCTTTTCGAAAAATACCGAATGAGTCCCTATGGGCGCGGAAATTACTAAAATGCCCTTAGAATCAAATTTTAATGAAATAAATGTTTAAAAATTGTTTAAAAATCATAGAAAATTATAGAAAAATACTAAAAATATAGAAATGATGTTTGGGCATTAAATTTAATATTTTGTAAAAATATTAAATATTGAGGATTAATATTTAAATATTTTAAATATTAATCAAAGGGGTTTAAAGGTTAGAAAATTCTTAAATAAAATTTTTGGACAACCAGATATGTTAAATTTTATCCGATGAGCCGGGTTGTCCATAGTGAGGGCATTAAATATTAAGTTATATAGATATTTTAAAGGACGAGGTTAATATAATTAACCATATAAATTAATAATTGACCCAGAGATGATATTAATTAAGTAAATTAATATCATAAAGAGATAAATAATTATTACTTGATTATTTTATGCTCATAGGTTGATCGAGTTAAGGATTTGAGCTAACAATTTAAATAACTGGACGCCAGACAAGTTCTTCAGTCCCTTTTATGTTAAATGTTGGAATGTTATGATATGTAATTCTTGTTTTAACTGCATACAAATTATGTGTTACGTGATACGTGATTAATATGACCACAATGTGTATTTTGTGCAACGATATGAATATATATGAGTTATATTGCTATAGTAGAAGCACAAGCACATGATGTATGACACACACTAAGCATGATAAGGTATGTGTTACGTGAAGTATAACTGTTGAACTTGCTGAGCCGTTGTGCTCATTACTTGCTTAATAAACATTTTTGCAGGAAAGAAATGAAATTCAAGAATATTGGATTATGTTAGAGATGAATTGCCTAGAAGGTAGAAAACGTGATTGTTATATTATAAATGCAATGTGGATAAATTGCCAATGTTACCTTGATGCTTTGTATGAGTCTATAAACGGGATCCAGATAGGACGAGCAGAGTTAAATTATGGGCTGTAATTGTACAAGGTAAATGTTATGACAGAGATTATTATAAGTTTAATTATGAATGATGATATAAAGAACATTTGTATGGATATGAATTATATTAAGTTTGTATGTAGAGTATTATGATAATTGTAAGAGAAGGAAAAGTAAAGGTTACGATCCCTGGGACTAAGATCGAAATGTAAGGATTTTACATATTGCAATGATTAAGAAAAAGAAAAAAATTTATACCGAAAATTTGGTAATTGATGATATTGATATTAAATAATGGATTAATTTAGGTGATGAAAGATTTATTAACGGACCGAAATTTGGACGTAATGAAAATAATGTTTATTAAATACAAGATTTAAGGGAATAAAGTGGGTCGAATTTCGGGGTCGTTACATGCGTTGTCATAGGCTCACATATATCTGTGTGTACCAACTCTAATAACTCTGTAACTCTTTTTTCTTTTTCACTAAAAGGAGATTTAGTCATTTTACCCATGAGATAAGATTTACAAGTTGGATATGATTCATAATCAGACAACTCTAAAAGCCCATCTTTATGCAACTTATTTAATCTTATTTTATTTATATGACCTAGTCTATAATGTCACATAAAGGTATAATTTATATTATCTCTTTTTCTTTTCTTAGTTTGTTCAACTTGTAATATATTTTTATGTAAGTCAAGTAAATAAAGTCCATTGTGCAATTTACTAGTATCATACAAAATATTATCATTATAAATAGAACAACTGTTATTTTTAATTATAATATAAAAACTATCATTGTTCAACATAGGAATAGAAATAATATTTCTAATAAGTGATGAAACATAATAACAATTATTTAAACTAATGGACTTGCTTGTAGGCAGTACTAAACAATAAGTTCTTATGGTTAATGCAACAATTTTTACTTCAATCCCCATGCGCAGGACGACTTCATCTTTGTTTAGCTTTTTACTTCTGTTTAGTCCCTGCATAATATTACATATGTGAGAACCACAGCCAGTATCTAATACCTAAGTAGAACTTTGACTTACAGAAAGATTTATTTTAATCATGAACAAACCTTAATCTGAAGTTGAAGATTCTCCAAGCTTATTCTACTTTAGATCTGCAAGATAATCCTTGTAGTTCCTCTTCTAGTGACCCGGCTTGTTACAATGAAAGCATATTCATTTACAATCAGGATCATCTTTCTTATTGTCCTTTCCCTTTGCCTTACCCTTAGCCTTCTTTTTTTTTTATCTTTTTAAAAGAATCCTTGGGCCTTTTCCTTTTCTTGGAAGAATCATCCACCAATAAGATTTGGTCCTTCTTGGATGGGAAGTGACCCTCTGCAGTTTTAAACATGTTAAGTAACTCAGGCAAGCTGACGTCTAACTTATTCATATGAAAATTCACAACAAATTGTGAGAAGATGTCCGGAAGTGATTGCAAGATCAGATCTTGGCTCAACTCCCCATCCATTACGAACCCTAACTATCCAAGTTGTTCAATCAGATTGATCATCTTTAGGATATGAGTCTCAACGATAGTGCCCTCGATCATCCAATATCGAAATAGCTCCTTAGATATCTGATATCTAAAAATCCTACTTTGTTCACCGTAAAAATCTTTAAGTTGCAACAATATAGTAGGAGCATCCATCTTTTAATGTTGACGTTGAAGCTCGTTACTCATGGATGCGATTATGATGTATTAAGCCACGATTGTATCATCTTGCTACTTCTTAAAATTAGCAATCTCTTCCTCAGAGACTTCTTCTGCAACAGTTGCAGGGACATGCAAATTTAGGACACAAGAAATCTTTTTAGTAGTGAGAACGATTCTCAGATTCCTTAATCAGTCCGTGTAATTTATTAGCATCAAGTATGTTACGTAATGATAGTGAGTTTGAAATTTGTAAACTTCTGCATGTGAAAATATACAACATTTTAGCATACATTTATTTAATTAATTACCAAAAAAAATTAGGACTTTATTTAAAGTGGTATTATCCCACTATTTTCATCAAATTATATTACCCTCCATATATAGTTCGGCAAATCTAATTAAAGATTTGCTAGTGAGAATAATGATCTTATTTCAAATGTATATAGCATTGTATGACACAACAAACTATATATAAATAAATAGGTAGACAACTCTTTGTCAATTACATCAACATGTAACTCCTTGTATTTTGTCTCTTGAATTATTATGATCATGTGTGACACGTCCAAATCAAAATTACCCAAGTTAAGTTCGACCTAGCATTAACATATCAGTGAAGAGAAAAATACTGTCTTTGTGTGACATATTAAAACAGTAATGTTCAATTCCTTTATAAACATCAACTATGTAATAAAACAACATTTCAAATAATTAATATAAGCCTTGTGTGACACAACAAACGTACATTGATTATTTGATACTTTATTATTTTACCATGCTAGAAGGAGACATTCGATATTCTAAATATCTTTAAACATTACTACTTAATATAATCTTCTTTGAGGGGTTTGTTATTAATTATCTCATCTTGTTTAGCGCATATGCACACACACACACACACACACACACACACACATATACGCGTCATATTATATAACATGGAAAACATGTTTGATAAAAATATAATATATATACATAATTAGCATGCACATGTAGAATACTATATTCTACTTGAATTGATTATGGACTTTTATTCTAGTTTGGTTTACTAAAGTCACCAAGTGAACCAAAAGGTCAAGCTTAGGGTGTAAGAACAAAATTAAATATAACTATTACATTTAAACCCGGGGTCCATTACAAATGGGTCTTCAAGCGCTCCTTGTTCTTTGGCTCCAATTCTTTAAAATTATAACTAACATATTACAAACTATTTTTCATAAAATAAAAACATTGATCAGCAGTCAAGGGAAAGTACATAGAAGTGAGATATAATTTACATTAGAAAATTTTGAAAAGACAAGGTACGCAACCCTATTTATAAATACCCATTCATTTATGTATCCACATAAAATAAATCCAATCATATTGGTCAATAGTCCATAATTAATTCTTTTTATTATCATACATATCACCACACGTATCAATAAATAATATTCATCTCATAAAATTAAAATCATTCCATATATGCATTGATATCATTTAATGGGCAATTTAAAGTTGCATAAAACCCAATTTCATATTTAAAATAACTTTTTATTTCTAAATTATAAAACCATGTAAAATAACTCTTTATTTTAATTTTTGCAGAAATACAAAATAAAACTTTAAAATCGAACAAAACAGCGCCTCGCTACGCAACTGCGTCAAATCTTGGTGTAACTGCGTTAGAGACTACACGCAACTGCATGACCAAGTGACACAGTTGCTTCAGTCAATGCTGCCAGTTTATGATTTTTCTCAAAAAATGTAATTTTTGATCTTTTGCATCCAAAACACAATTTTTGGTAATTGTTTTCAAAACTCATGATTTTATACAACATTTATACCCAATTAATTTGTTCCAAACACATACACATATATATATAGAATCAAAATAATTAATAATTTACATAAAATTTGGCTCTTCATATCACTGTTGGCTTGTAATATCCATGAACATACAATCAACTTGCATAATAGCAGCGAAAATATGGTAAAATTAGAATTTAAAATTTTACAAATCATAACTAGGATCGACCTTTATGAACAATTATTAATTAACAAGAATGAGATAAAAAATTATACCCTTGTAAACACTAGATTTTCACAGGTACGTGTTCAACTCATATTCCTTCGAGTTCTCCTTGAATTTCACCGATTAGATTCATTTGATTAACGTTAGCGACCTAAGTGTTTGGCCTTTAGAGGTGATCCACCAAGGAAGAATAAGAATTCAAAAAGTGGGTGTTGAGCGGAATCGGTACCTATAAAAAGCACGCGATTCCGGATTCGTTTGAATGAATGCAACGCGCAAGTATACGCGGTCAACAAGTAATATAATGAAAGTAGGTTATCGATCCCACGAGGAGTTATGAATAATATAAACGAAGTAACTAATGTAAATCAACTTAATTTTAATTAACAAAGCGGTTTTTGGGTTTTTGGTGTGAAGAAATTTAATTAACAATTAATTAACAAATACCGACTGGAATTCAATAGGATACAAGCTAGGATTGCAATTTCCCCCAAAGTTATATTCAATCTCATAAATCTCTCTTGAATTAAATGAACATAGTGAATAGCTAACCGAGAATTCATTATAGTGTTTATATGTCTCTTTCGATAACATATAAACATATCCCTTCTAAATCTGTCAACTCAGAAAGGAACACCCAATCAAAGTAATTCACTATATGTCTATAAGAATTAACAATAGGAAGGATTTCAAGCACAGATTCTCTCGTTGGCTACACATGGCACAAAGGTATATGTCTATCCTTTATACAAATTATGCATTTAATCCTAAGAACAAATAGAGCATAACATATGTCATCATATTTTTGGCCAACACACTATATTCCATCTATCAATTTCATATAGGTAACCAAATTAATTACTATGTCTAGCAATTAATACATGAAGAACTAAATATGACAAACCATCCACAAATGCCAAACAATCATCCAAGAGAGATATAATCAATTAAAACTACACAATGGGTTTCATTACAATCCTAGAATGGAAATCTAGTTCATTACAAATAAACAAAATCCCATCAACAATGTATTCATCAATTCATAAAAAGCAAAATTAAAGGAAAAGAAAGGAGAGAGAAAACTCATTTGGAATCCAATCTTCAAGCTTAATCCTCCAACCCAAGCCCTTCAATCCTTGATTTGGACTTGTTCTTGAGGTCCCAACAAGCTTCCAAGCCGCCTCCCTCCCTCTCTTTAAGAGAGAATGAAAAGATGTCTAACTAGAGCTCCAAAAAATGACTTAAAAAGGTTAAAATCGCGAACTGGTCGGGTCCGACCGCCGCGGCGCTGCCCTGGACCGCCGCGGCGCTCAAACACACTGATTTGGCAGTCCCCAGGACCGCTGCGGCGGTGGAAACCACCGCTGCGGCGGTAGGCTTAATTTTGGTTTTTGGACTGCTGCAGTCTCCTTCAGTGTTTTGGGCATATCTTCTTCATACGAACTCCGATTGAGGTGATTCAAGATGTTATGGAAAGGAGACTCGTAGACCTACAACTTTCATGTTTTACAAAATTGAATATTCGGAAAGGATCAAGGCCAAAATTGGACGTTAATTGACTGCTACGTAAACGGAGCGCGGAAAATGCGAACCGGGCAATTCCAAGCCTTGATCCACCAAGCCCTTATTATAATTCCTAAAAAATGAAATAGAAACACATAAAAATAATACAACACCACATCCTATACAATGTGATACAAAAACACATACAAGTAAGCAAACTCTTAACATATAAATTACGAATAAACTACACAAAATGACATAGAATACATAAAATACTTAAACGTGATATAATACACCATATTATACAATAACATAAAAACATATATAAAATCACATAAAACACTTGAAGATTCACAAATTATCAAGCTTAAATGTATTCAATTCATAGGTATAAAATCCGTTCATCAAATACCCCCAAACTTAAACATTTGCTTGTCCTCAAGCAAAACAAAGACCCACTAAATAAAGCAAAATAACTAAATAAGTAGAACAAAATAAAAAAAAATCTACTAGTTAAAAAATCACAGGAAATTACTTGAAGAATCACAAATTATCAAGGTCAGGAGTACTCTAAGCATACATATAACATTAAATAACAAAAATACCCCCAAACTTAAACATTTGCTTGTCCTCAAGTAAAATAAAGACCCACTAAATAAACAAAAACAATAAACTTGAGCAGAGAGTTAATAAGACAACCAAATTTGGCCTCATGGATTATTTCAAGTTATAATTACAAGAAAATTTCAAAACATTGCAAAGTCTAGAATTTTAACTTAAATATTAGACATACTATACTAATGACCCCCGTGTGTGTGTGAACCATTTACAACAAACTAATCATCACCCAGAGGGGTTCTTGTAGACAAATTACCTTAACAAAGAAATCTAAAACTTAAAACAACATGCATAATACATCACTCTATACTAGTCCCAGCAGATAAGTCAAAACAAAATTAATCTTGACATGCACAAGTCTCATTCCATTAGGCTCTACAGAGTTACCCATTTAACGAGCGTTTGACTAATGACTCCCAAACCAGTTGGCTTTAGGGCATTAGGTGTAAAGACACCCCTAAGAGCCTATTAACTCGAGCAACAAAGGCCACAAAACTCGACTAGTCAAGTAATTTATTAACATCTTTCTTTTGTTTGTTTGTTTTTTCTTTTTTTTTTTTCTTTTTTTTTCTTTTTTATAAATATGTGAGTGCGTTTTACGCTCCATCTCACACTATAGACAAATCAAACATGAGAAATCGTTTCGAGTGATGCATATACGAGTTTTAAAGTAAAAGATTATCTCAATAAGCATGCAGTCAAATACACCGCCTCTAAGCAAATAATCAATTCATTAGAAATGGATATGTGCTCAAAGAAAAAGGGATCGCAAGTAATGTAAAAATCAACAGTAAGTCAAGCACACAGACGAAGCGACACTAATCAATTTTCTATGAGTTATAACTCAAATAATCATTTGCCTGATCCTCGATTATGGTTCAATTCAGATTAACTCAACGCTCAAGAGACTCAAACCTAAACTACAACGACTCAAAAACAAAAACACAAGAAAATAAAACAAAAACAAAAACAAACGAACATAAAACAAACAAAACAACATAAACCGACGAAAATAAAATAAAAATAACACATATAAATCCATTTTCGTAGGAAACACGGTTGCACTTAGCGCGTGCAACAAGCCGTTAAACCCCAAGGTTGCCCAAGAGGACGAGTTTTGTCTCGTGAGGGTTTGCAGAGAATATACCCACAAAATTCAAAATACAAAAATTAACAAAAATCTTTTTAACATTTTATATATATATATATATATATATATTTTAATTTAAATTCTTTTTTTTTTTTTTTTCAAACATGCATACTTAATTAACAAATTAAACTATAATGCAACGAAAATTTACTATCATGCAATCCTATTCCAGATAACAAGAAAAACATAAATGCAGAATAAGCATGCAACTACCCCCAAACTTAAACTCCACATTGTTTGCAATGTAAGATATGGAAATACAAAATAGAGGAACTTCCCTGAACATGACTCAGGCATGGACCTCATCATCAGGAGAGTCTGGAGGATAGTCAGGAGCAAGCATAAGTCGCTCCGAGATTAAAGCTTTGTTGGCCTCTTTGTTGCCAAAACGTCGGCGATCATAAGTTAGCGCCGCCCGAGAACTTTCATCCGTCCTTGCTCTTTTTGGTCCCATTTCGATGCACTGTACTCCCAAGAAGATATCCCAAGTGACGATTGAAGAAATCTATAGGCAACCCAAGTTTTTTTCTCTTTAAGGAATTGTGTCAAACACTTGGCGTGCGCTCTAAATTTGCACAAATTGGACATGACCTCTCCCAATCATGAATTAGCCACCCAAATTGAGGGTTTATCAATACTGCACAAAGCCCACAACAACTTCCCCAATCCACAGTCAAAACAACCACATAAAATGACACAATTGAGAAGAGAGAATAAATGGTGGTTTGGATCCTCAATGTGGCTTGGGATTGGAAGGTATTGTAATTGGGTGCAAGAATTAGATGGGAGTGATGATTGGAAGAGTTTAAGGAAGCAAGGCTTTTGAGAGGGAATGTCGAGCAAGCTGGTTGCGTTCATGCTGCTAGGAAATAAACCCCGACTGGGGTTTATAAAAAAAAAAAATTTTGAGTTTTTGGACGATCGCTGCGGCGGTAGCAGGACACCGCTGCGGCGGTCAAAGCTTCTGCCATAAATTTTTTTCTTGTTCAACTGATTCCACATTGAAGCATTGCCTTGATAGTACCTGAAAGTTTAACATAAATTTATCAAAAACTAAATAACTAATCACAATTTTAACTCAAAAACATAGAAATTACAATTAGCTATAAAGCTAAAATTTTAATTATAATTATAATTATACTAATATACTATATAAAAAAGTATTTAGCCCATCAAACTAAAGCAAAAATGACTAAATATAAAAAATAATAACATGAATTAAATTAAACATTTGGGGTGCCTCCCAAACAGCGCTTGAGTTATAGTCCTCAGCCGGACTACTCCCTGTTCAATCCGGATTACGCGCGAAGATTGTCACATCATGCCGCCTTTTAGTCATTTCCTTTCGTTCGTCGGCGTGTGTGCATGATTTAAACCCTCCGAACTTGAATTTCGTCAGCTCCTCATCTTCTTCCGCGAATTCAATCCGGAAGCATTCCACAAAATTTTTAATAGGATGCAAGAACTGCACAAGAGGCACACTCGAGCCTTGCATCAAAACAGTAGACTCCCTTGCTTGATCATCACCATCCAATTTTTCTTTTCCCACGTCATCTTCCATAACCGGATGCGAACACATCTCATCATTACCAACTTCAACGTGGAACTCCTCACCGCCTTCTAGTAAATCATCCCAACACTTCTCTTTACCCACCATTTCAAGAATAGACTCTACGACGCAAGGTAAAGCATCTTGTGGGCTACAATTGATAGTGCTTGTGAGTTGTTCCACATGCTTAGTAAGAATTTGAATTGATGAATCTCGATTGCTCATTCTCATCTCAATTTTTTCTATGTAGTTGACAAAGAGCTCCTCCAACTTAGATTCATCCTCTTCTTGTGGTAGAGGTTGAGATGAGAGCATATGTGTGTTCATTGCCATCTCGTCTTTCTCAATAGTTGTGGTAAGATTTTCCTCCAAGCTCAAATATTCTTCTTCTTGTTGTCTATTTTCATTTTTCTCTATCAATGCGGCAAGAAGACTCTCCACATTAGAATATTGCTCTTGTGGTGGTGGAGGCTCATATGAGACTTCAGGTTGGCCTGAAATCCATGGATAAAACGGTTGAACATGATTGTTGCCGCTCCATGAAGAGTCTGGATGATAATGCGATTCTTGATGATAATAGCTTGGGGACTCCTGTTGATTGTAAGCATTTTGAATAGGTTGACCCCCGAAAGCATCAACCGTACCTGTAAAAGTCTCAACTCGTGCAGTCATTAGTTCCATAAGTGCATCCATATCAAGCAAATGAAATAAAAACAATAAACAAAAAGAAAAATCGCCTAAATTAAAACTAAGAAGACAAAAATTAATATTTGCAAAATATTATTTAATAACTCCCCGACAACGGCGCCAAAAACTTGTTGAGCGGAATCGGCACCTATAAAAAGCACGCGATTCCGGATTCGTTTGAATGAATGCAACGCGCAAGTATACGCGGTCAACAAGTAATATAATGAAAGTAGGTTATCGATCCCACGAGGAGTTATGAATAATATAAACGAAGTAACTAATGTAAATCAACTTAATTTTAATTAACAAAGCGGTTTTTGGGTTTTTGGTGTGAAGAAATTTAATTAACAAATACCGACTGGAATTCAATAGGATACAAGCTAGGATTGCAATTTCCCCCAAAGTTATATTCAATCTCATAAATCTCTCTTGAATTAAATGAACATAGTGAATAGCTAACCGAGAATTCATTATAGTGTTTATATGTCTCTTTCGATAACATATAAACATATCCCTTCTAAATCTGTCAATTCAGAAAGGAACACCCAATCAAAGTAATTCACTATATGTCTATAAGAATTAACAATAGGAAGGATTTCAAGCACAGATTCTCTCGTTGGCTACACATGGCACAAAGGTATATGTCTATCCTTTATACAAATTATGCATTTAATCCTAAGAACAAATAGAGCATAACATATGTCATCATATTTTTGGCCAACACACTATATTCCATCTATCAATTTCATATAGGTAACCAAATTAATTACTATGTCTAGCAATTAATACATGAAGAACTAAATATGACAAACCATCCACAAATGCCAAACAATCATCCAAGAGAGATATAATCAATTAAAACTACACAATGGGTTTCATTACAATCCTAGAATGGAAATCTAGTTCATTACAAATAAACAAAATCCCATCAACAATGTATTCATCAATTCATAAAAAGCAAAATTAAAGGAAAAGAAAGGAGAGAGAAAACCCATTTGGAATCCAATCTTCAAGCTTAATCCTCCAACCCAAGCCCTTCAATCCTTGATTTGGACTTGTTCTTGAGGTCCCAACAAGCTTCCAAGCCGCCTCCCTCCCTCTCTTTAAGAGAGAATGAAAAGATGTCTAACTAGGGCTCCAAAAAATGACTTAAAAAGGCTAAAATCGCGAACTGGTCGGGTCCGACCGCCGCGGCGCTGGCCTGGACCGCCGCGGCGCTCAAACACACTGATTTGGCAGTCCCCAGGACCGCTGTGGCGGTGGAAACCACCGTTGCGGCGGTAGGCTTAATTTTGGTTTTTGGACTGCTGCAGCCTCCTTCAGTGTTTTGGGCATATCTTCTTCATACGAACTCCGATTGAGGTGATTCAAGATGTTATGGAAAGGAGACTCGTAGACCTACAACTTTAATGTTTTACAAAATTGAAGATTCGGAAAGGATCAAGGCCAAAATTGGATGTTAATTGGCTGCTGCGTAAACGGAGCGCGGAAAATGCGAACCGGGCAATTCCAAGCCTTGATCCACCAAGCCCTTATTATAATTCCTAAAAAATGAAATAGAAACACATAAAAATAATACAACACCACATCCTATACAATGTGATACAAAAACACATACAAGTAAGCAAACTCTTAACATATAAATTACGAATAAACTACACAAAATGACATAGAATACATAAAATACTTAAACGTGATATAATACACCATATTATACAATAACATAAAAACATATATAAAATCACATAAAACACTTGAAGATTCACAAATTATCAAGCTTAAATGTATTCAATTCATAGGTATAAAATCCGTTCATCAGTGGGTGATGACAAATCCTAATTTCATCTTTCTTCTAATTTCTTAGATCTAAAGAACTTATGAGTACTCTCCCAAAACTTATGAAAATGTATGTCATTCTAATTCATGATAAGACTCCTCCTATTTATAGATCTAATCAACCCTCCTAACACCTTTAGGAATATAATTTTTAATTAAACTCCTAATCTTACTAAGAACTAATATGAGAATACTCTTATTAATTAATTCCTAAATCATTTAGGAACTAAATAATAATAATAGTAGTAGTAATAATAATAATAATAAGGCTCCTCTTATTAATTTATAATTAGTATTTCTAAAATACTAAATAATAAATATTAAGCTATTTAATTTAATCTATAACCATAGTATAAATTATTTATACTTAATCTATTATTATGATTATGCCATTTAATTCTTAAATACATATTTTTCTTTAGCGGTGTGACCCTTTATGTTGTCCATATTAAACCGGTTGTACAATAAATCAATTAGACCAATTCTAATCTTATTTAAACAAATAAATTAAAGCATTTAATTTATTTAAATAAATAGTATTTATTCCACAATAAGCGTAAGCCCCCTTAGCGATCAATGACTTTTCAGATAATATAAATTTTAACATTTAATTATTAAAAAACCTTTCAGTGAATAGTTACCGTACAATTCAATCCTTCTACCATACAATGTCTCAATCAAATATAAGACATGGATTTATCATCAAGTCTTATTTTATTTGATCATATGCATTTCAATTCTCAAATGCTCAACTCTGAATAATGCAAATTAGAAACTCCTTTCTAATTTTATTCTGCCTTGGCCAAAGATTACTGAGTTGTCATTTATTAAACCACATAGGGCATTCTCTCATTTTACTAGAAGTGATAGATTCTTTGTTGACCATTCATCTATCTCCATGTACAACTTATTATACCCAAGCATACCATTTGTTATACCTTAAAGGTCTTAATAATTTGTCAAAGTATAACTCATTATATGTGACGACCCCAAATCCGGGTTCCATAACCTCGAGTTTGGTTCTCACTATTCAACACATTACTAACAATTAAATACATACATTGCATTTAAATATCGCGGAATAATACATATTGGTTCCCTTACAAAAAGGTTACAATACCAGGGTCTATTAACCTTAACATAAACAGTTCCTATCATAAGGAATTACAAAAGGTTTAACAACAGTAAACACAAATTTAAGCATTTAATTAGCATGCATAAACTAACTTAAGCTCTGGCCTTTCCTTTTCCCTTATCCTTCTTTGAGCAATCAGGATTATCTGAAAAATGGTTCATGATGTAGCAAGAATGAGCAACTAGTTTGCTCAGCAAGTTTAGAACAATCATATAGATTTAATATATCATGAATGAATGGGAAATATCATCAATGATTCAACAATAGATATAACAATTGTGAATGAAACATGATTCAAATTTTAATAAACAGAATATTTGAATCTTAAAATGCTGAGTGGTCCCTAAGGACCCTGAACTAACGAGGGTATAATAGAGTTTCCTCTGACCCTTTGAGTTGTTTGGTTTTCAAGGGGATCAGCCTATTCAACCCGCTGTATATGCATTACATTTAGTCACTGGCGCCCAAAGTCGGTTTCCCGACACAAAATTCCCTAATTTAGGGTTGTTCAATTCTCAGACTTAATATAAGAAATCCGCACCCAACAATGATTTGGATAAGCTTTTAAAAGTATTCAAGTATTGAATTTATAAACGTAATGTCTAGCTGAACAATTAGCTTTTGACATTTTTAGTACAGTTCATGAATCAAAAACTAATAAGCTTCAAGTGCACTAAGTGCGATTTTATAAACAATATGGATGTGGAATAATTTTTAATAATTAAACCACTTCAAGCTTTGACAATAAATACAAGTATAGAAACTTGTTCAACAATAAATGAGTAGGGTTAGAGAACTTGCCTGTTTGCTCAGCTACAATAATTGTCTAGCTTTAACTAACTTGCTTTGAAAGACCTAATATTAATAAAGTCGGTCTAATAATTAGTACGGCGTATTTGCATAACTATACGCTTAATAACGCACTTATTTACCACATAAGTACAAACACATAAATTACATTAGTCAAAACAATATTATTAACCTTATAGACCCTCAATCATATTAGGTTAATAATTTAATAAGTTAGAAAATATTTTTCTTAAGTGTTGGACACTTATTAAACCTTTAAACAACTTATTATAATTGTTTAAATTAAATTCAATTTATTTTATTAACTCAATCTCTTTTTAATTACTATTTAATATTGATTAAATAGAAATTAATTAATTAACTCTAGTTATTATTTAAAATAAATAATAACTAATTGTACTTACTTATTATTTAATTATAATTAAATAATAAATAATTATTAACTTAGTTTTAACCTTCTTTAATTTAATGTTAATCAACCAATAATTAACCTTACTTATTATTTAATTAAGGAAATTAAATAATAGTTTACTAATCTTAATCCTCTTTAATTATTATTTAATGTCAATTAAATAATAATTAATTATTTAATTAATTTTAATTATTATTTAAGGTTAAATAATAATCAAACCATTCTTATTTATTATTTAAATTAAATAATAAATTATTACTCTAATAACTTAATTTCCATTAATCGTTATTTAATGCTAATTAAATAATAATTAATTACTTAATTATCCTTATTTATTATTTAATAATATTTAAATAATAAATAATTAATTTATAAATTTTATCTCTCTTTAATTATTATTAAATAGGCATTAAATAATAATTGCTAATTTATCATCTTTATTTATTATTAACATTTAAAATAATAAATAAATAATAAGTTTATTTAACTTAACCATGGTTTAGCTAACTAGATTAATATTTAAAATATTTAAATATTAAACTTAATGAAAAATATTCTCCCCAATATTATTTTTGTATTATTATTATTTTTGTTATAATTTTAAATTAATTTTTAAATATTTAAATTAATTAAAATTAACCCGAATGACATTTTCGTAATTAAGTTGAAAAACCGGACCGATGGCAGTTTCGTAAATAATCAGAAAACTGATCTGAGGGCAAAATGGTAATTCTGCCAAAAAAAACACGGAGGGGCATAAATGTAATTTCGCCGGAAAAAAAAACTACCGCGCATGGCGCGCATTACAATTCTTTTCGGACCAAAACAACGTCGTTTTTGAAAGGCCGGAAATGGCCTCCGCGCATAACGCGCAGAGTAAAATTCCACGGACGCCAAACGACGTCGTTTGGCTCCGCGTCCTCGGTGAACAATGACAGGCGCGCATTGCGCGGAAACCCTTAAAAAAAATTTCTTCCGACAGAACGTGAACAGTACCCATTTTAATTAAAAATATACCATCAAGTAAGATTTAAATCCTCAATAAAAATTCAAAAAAATTACCAATCACCTTATATTAATTTATAACATGAAAAATTAATTTTTCATGATTTAATATCACTATTTTTTTTAAAAAAAATTTACATCACATAAACTACCATAAATCATAACTTTTTATGTATAACTCCATTTTGAGTGATTCAAACTTTGTTTTTCTCATAATTTAATGTTCTATAATATTAGAATATCAAACCTAAGTTTTATAAAAATATTTTTAGTCATATATTTCAAGACTTGATTATACACTATTAAATACACATTTTAGCATATAAAATATATCAAAATACAAACCAAACATATTAAACTCAAGCATGGCATAAATATTACCACTACCCATTAATAACCATATTAACATGTTTATACTAACATGATGATTTATTTAATTTAAATACAAAACTTCATTTAAAATAACCATTACCTTGATTTAATGGCTATTCTTCTTTTTCTTCCAAAATAGGTGGTGAAAGAAGATGACATGCACTAAGAACTCCTTCTTCTCTCTTAGTATTTTGCTCTCACTATTTTCTCACTCTCAAATGCTCTCTAGCTTGGAAAATAGAAAAAGAAGAAATGACTCACTTAAGCTCCAAAATTGTAAGTATACTTACAATTTGGATATATATAAAATATGTATCTATCAAAATTACCATCATGAGATAGCAATGATACTTACACAAGAAAGTTTGCCCATACTTAGTTGGTGAGAATTTTGTGGGAAAAGACTTTCCCAAAAATCAAAACAAGCAACCTTTAATTAAATAAATAAATAATAAACTAAAATAACAAAACAATCAATTCATTTCTCTCTCCTCTCCATGTATGCTCGGCTGATCTCTTCCTTCTTGTCCCAAAAATCAAGTCACTTTGCTTATTTTAATTAATTAATAAGTTATTTAATTGTTTTTCCAAGTGGGTCAATCATTGGGTTTTAATTTAAAATACCAATTGGGCTTCTATTAAATTGTTTGGGCTACTAAATTGTCAAATTTTATTATTCTCCACTTGGGCTACTAATTGACCCATGTTGGGCTAATTTAATAATTTACACATTAATTATTCAATCCATGATTAAATAAATAATTAGATTGAATAAATAATTAAATATTTTAATCCATTAGTATTAAATTACTAAATGGACTAATAAATATTATTATTAATATTTCACATTATTTACATTAATTAATAATCATATTAATTAATTTATTATATTTAATTCACTCATTATATTCAATTTAATTGAATATTTAATTAATTGGAAACTTATCAATTATTTTGATATTAAAACTTTAGGGTTTGTTTACTAATTTAATAACATATTAGTAACCCCCTTTAATTAATTCTAGTAATTAATTACATCATTATTTAATCACATAATTAATCAATCACATAAAAGGATTTAAATAATCTCGTAAAACTAACTCGTTGCAAATTAAATTAATATTTTAATTAATAAAGACGTGGAAATTCTAGGACATTACATTATACACAAGATACTATGATGGTTTCAAGTCCAAATATCATTTGTACTACTACCACATTAGGAATTTCTATTGATAGGCGAGTAAAACTCCATTAGATATTCCTTTAGCGAGTCACATTCAGTGAACTTATTCTCTAATAAGCACATACATACTTGCTTTAGCATCTCTATACAAATGATTATGAAATCTATCATCCTCTTCATAAAAGCAAGTATAGTTTGTACTAAAATATCCGAATTTACTAATCCCCTTTTTAGTGATCCCACGATTAGAAACAATTTTAGTTTTGACCTATCTTAAATTTAAATCTCATTAGCTTGATCATCATCATGATTCTAAAAATATTGTTAAAAACTATGGGTTTATAACAATTAATATCAAGAATTGAATATGGATAAAGAAAATGTCTTTGTATAAGTAAACTTTTATTAATAAACAAATAAGATTACAAAGTATATGCAATATCACATCAAATATGATTAACATGTGTGCACACTACTTTCAAGTGAGTGGATGAGTAAGTTTCACATCAATTAGCCCTATCTCATATGCTTACAGTACTCACAAATATTATTTACCACCCTCATTCTAATAAGTAGTTCATTATCAATATTGTATTAATTTTTTATTATCTATCTGAAGTTCAAAAGGTCAGCATAACATGATCAGTCCATATCACCAATACCCTCACTCAGATTTATAGCTATTTAACAATTCAAAGTTATATCAAAGTAAAGACATAACAACATTTGATGATAATATAATAATATTATGTCATGATATTCAGTTACATGATTTGTTTGTTCGTATTACAGCAGTCATTATGACTTTATACAGATACAAGTAAATAAAATATGAAACCTAATCTAGACTTATTCTTTACGTTTATGATCTTTTTATCATTCTTCTTAATTTACAAATAAGTTTTATTTGCAAGAATAAGCATAACAGCTCAGCAAGTCTAACATATTATCACATACATAGTTTATACTTTCATATAAACTTTACCATACTTTGACTGAACATACATCTCGGTTAATAATCATATTAATTTATACTTTAAAATAAACATATTTTACGCATACTCATATGCATCATCAAATATTAATTAACATTTAACAGTTAATCAATAACTAACACTAAATTATTTAAACCCATAAGACTTTCATTCATGTAATTTCACATATCAATTATCACATAATATCATGAACAATATTAGAACATGCTAGTAAAACATAAAGGTTTAGAACTTGTCTCGAATCGAAACTAGGGTTTCCTAGTAGAGCGTTAAAACCCTACAAAACGGGTTACGTGAATCCGAATGTTAGTTTATCAAATTTTACTTTTTGATAAGTGTTTTTATAACTTAACTAGACTATTTTCATTGATGAAATATTTAGGACAAGTGGCTAACTCAAAATCTCATTTTTAAGCATAGAAATCTAAAAGCCCCTTTAAATTTTTAGCTTCGACCTTTTTTCGGTAACAGTCATAACTTTGTCATACGAAAATATTTTGGGGTTATTATTAATTCTAAATTCAATAGAATTTTATGATCTAAAACATTTATTAAGGTTGATAAGGCATATTCTGAATTTAAGTTTTTGGAAATTTGAAAAAACAGTCAATGAGCATACTTTGATTAACATTTTTAGGGTTAACAATGCGAAACATGGTTCCGCTAGCTTTAATTACTTAAGATATCATGTTATAAGACTATAACACTTCATAACATAAAAATAACAAAATTATAAACCTGCTTATGTATGATTTATGACTTTTACTCAAGAACACGAAGAACGGATTAAAGAACATAAATAACAAAGTTTCCTCGTTCTTGGTTTAGCTTGCTAAAACATGATGCCACAAGCATGAATTTGCTAGACTATCATGTTTCACAACTCCATAACACTAAATTATAAATCATAAAATTATGAATTTTGCTCAATAACACACGAAGAATGAAAAATCGTACATGGTAACGACTTATGTTCTTGACCTTTTGGATTTCATACTTGAAATAATTTGAGCATTATAACTGCTTACATATGTGCTTATGACACTTTATATTTGACAAAATTTAGTCATTATAATAGCTTGTTTACTTGATTATAACAATTTATAATTATTGCTCAAGAACATGCGGAGAACGATAATCCTACATGGCTACGACGCGGAGTTCTTGAGCTTTTAAACTGTGAATTGAAATTCAACATTATAACTATTATAAAATGAAGAAATGCTGAAGAACACGTGAAGTACTCGAAGAACGACAATCGTACATGGCTACAACTCGCGTTCTTTAACTTTATTAACACTAAAGATGAAAGAAAATCGAACATTATAATGACTAGAGATTTTACTTTTTGAAATTGCAAGCTTTAACTATTTTTTTTCAATCAACTCTCAAGAACTCACTCTTAGGTTGAGTATAATTTTGATACTTGAATTTTTGCGTTGAAAATGAATGATAACAATGCAGAACTAAGCTTGTTATTTATAGAAAAACAAAAGCTACAGTATTTTAGTCTTTTTTACAATACTTCATAGTTAAGTAAATGATATACTTGAAATATTCTTTTAGGACTTGCATCATCATTGCATCACCATTCTTCTGATTGGTTGATTGATTCTTACTTGGATTTAGTTTCAAATAAATCGTGCTAATTTTTTCCCAGTTAGTGTAATCGTGCTAGTTTTTCCTAGTTTGGTTATACTAATATAGTTATACTAACATAGTTACACATAACCTAATTTAATCTCAATTAATTACCTTCAACATAGTTCATTCTTAAGTCTTTCGGTTTAATTCACCTTTATTGATTAAAAGTCTGACATTATTTTCAACTTAGTTCATTCTTAAGTCTTTCGGTTTAATTCACCTTTATTGATTAAAAGTCTGACATTATTGAGTTTTGTTCCGTATAAACACTATTCTATGAAGTAAAAAGTCCAAAAGACTTGGTACGTTTTTTTAGTGAATAGTGTTTTTGACGACCATTTCTCAAAAAATGGTTAGACGACCAAAAAGTCGAAAATAATATTTTTTGTCTTATTTTTGATACGCTTTTTGAGAAAATCTTTTATTGATTATTACGCATCGGTGTTTCATACAAACACTATATCCTTCGATGGAACATTCAAAAATGGAAAGCGTTTTTGTATGAGCAACATTTTTCATTTTACTCTTGGAAAAAATAACAGTGGTTCCCTAGTATCTACTCCCCATATAAATACTATCTCGTGAAATATAAAAAGTCAAAACATCAAAAAGAACAGTCAAATTGTTTCATTTTTGTCTTTTTTTTTAAAAAAATTATTGGTTCCCTAACATCTAAATCTCATATTAACACTATGTTGTGAAATGTAAGAAGTCCTACTGATGAAAGGAACAGTCAAACGGATGAAAAGCATTTTCTCATGAATAATATTTTACACATTTTTCGAAAAAAAAAACTTTCATTGTCTAAATATCGTTTATACTTCATATAAACGTTATTTCATGAAATACAATATGCCAAAATGACTTAAGACGATTGATGATTCTATTAGGTTATAACCCTTAGGGTTTAGGATTTTAACTCTTTCTTTATTTTTAGGCTTTATTTTGCCTTAAGTTGATTTCTTGATTTTATTAAATGTTAAGATTAACTACATGAACCAAAACACACAATCCAACACAGAGAATAATCACATAACACATTTAAAAGCTCAATTCAAGTTTTACTAATCACGTAACACATAGTTTAGGTTAAAAGTTTTAACCTACAGTCGTATACATTTGTATTTTTGAGTCGTATATATTCTTTAAGATAGTTCAAGGTATACTCGAGCAATCGTTCTTAGATTTTGAATTGACAACCTTAATTAAATCTTATCAAATCATATTTAAAATATTTGGGATATTACATTCACCCCAACTTACAGGAATTTAGTTCTCAAAATTAACTTACAACTAACTTTAGTCATTTAATATCATATTTATAAGTTCTATAAATATTTAGGATATTACATTATCTCCTTCTTATAAGAATTTTTTTCTCGAAATTATTTTCAGCTTACTCTTATGAATTTTCTTAATTCATCTTTTTTATATTAAAATCCTAATACTTAGATTAGGCCTGAATAGGTTTAATCTAAACATTTTATCATACTTGACTTTCAGTCTTACTCTTTCTTTCTTTAAAATTCTTCTAACTTATACTGCGGTCAATCAAGACCTTAACCTTTTTTAAAATACTATGGATTTCATATGATCCACATTAGTTTAACTGTCACCAGGACTGAAAAATACCCTTCAGTGTAACAATCAATTCATACTAAAAATACTCATGATAATACTTCAGGTGATGAGCCTGTTGTACCATATTATCGTTTAAAGACGTAGTATGTTGCATCTACCGGATTCATACGTCCATTACTTTATCATAACCAAAGGTATCTAGCCAAAACAATTGGCATTGACTTATATTTAAACCATTTAAACTTTTGAAAATCAATCTTATAACTTTATACCGCACCTCGCAAAGTGCATTGATGACTCATCATGTATCATCTTCACACCAGGTTAAATGGGGTGTTGATGAATAAATTATTTTTTTATTCTTCACATTAAATTCGTCTAGCCAAAATAATTAGCATAGACATATTAATAACATAGCTAAAAAATTTCCATTTTGAAAATTAATTTTATGACTTTATCATACCCACAATAGGTAACAGTGCATTGATGACTTACGATCATAACCCCCACCATTTGACTATGTGTTCATGATAAAATTCATTAAATTTAACTTTGTCTAGCTTGAAAAAATAGGATAGACACAACTAACGAAATTTGTCAGTTCAGCGATTGAACAATTCTTTTCAAATGCACCCAAGTGCGAATGTATGTATAAAGATCTAACATAACTAGAAAATTTTGGGATACCCTTAATTCTGTATCTTTTCTACTATTCTCTAACTATAACATAAGTTTTGCAAATATATAGTAATATAGTAAACTGGTTCATTGTTTAAACCATAAGAACAAATATATCAGTTCCCCTTTTTATTAACATGGGATTGAAAATATCTTAGTTCATATCGGCATGTTCTAATATTCTTATCGAAATGACATTTTCGTATCCACATCTTATAAGTCAATTCGACTAACATATCATAGTCCAAGCCCATAAAATAGTGCATTCACATAGTAACTAACATGTAACTGTCTTTTAAAACCATTAGTTTTGACGTAACAACTAATAACTATTCAATATGCATATAAGAAAAGAATCACATTATCCGAATACATACAAAAAAGAGTTTGACACAAGATTTCTATTTACTTATCAATATAGCAAACTGAGTGTTTTCTCCACTCAAGAACTAATGAATCAGTTACCCGTCTCATCCACACTATCCTCAAATGATCTCATTCTATGTGTAATCCACTTTGAAAACACTGACCATGAATCATTCATACCAACAGTGTAGTTAGATCGATTTTCTAAAGTATATTAAACTATTTCCTATACAAGAAAGTTGTTCTACTAAATTTTGCCAACATACGCTTTCAATTGAAATTCATACTCATTCTCTAACTATAAATTTTCTTTAATTCATTCCTTTATCAATTATTTTTCTTTATGATTTACTTATTTACTTTGTCAAATTGTGTGTAATAGTACTACACGTAATATAAAACACAGAAATTCAATCACATAACACATAGATTATTTTATCTATTTCGATTCTCCATCTCTAGCAATTCTCGTAAAAAGTTTAATTTTATTCAGTATAATTCTTTTACATAATAATTTTTTTATGTATTAAGATTTAATCAGATTTTTGCATATCTTTTAATTATATACGGACTCTTCACAAGTCCATTTATTCTTACAACATCAAATTATATCCTAAGGTACTTGTTGCCTTAGAGCTAAAATCCACTGCTCTGATACTAACTGTAACACCCCCAAAATCCACGTACTAGCTACGACAGACCTTGTGCGTTAACTCCATACATTCTTCAAAACTTAATTAATGATCCCATAATCATAATGATTGAATTAGTCTATTTTAGACTATACATTAAAATTTTCTCTTACTTAGTCCCTAGATCTTAACTTGATCTCGATCTTATTATTTATACAAGTATCAACTTGTAGTTAATCCGTATAAATGGATAACATCATTTATAACGGTCCAATTTTAACATTAAGGTTTAAATATTCTATAACTTTACATATCCAAGATTCACAGCATTAAATCATTAGGACGGTTCTTAGAAACAGAGAATCTCACGATGAACGTTTATATCTTCATCCGAGATAAATATTTGCATCTTTATCCGTGACAAATATTTGTATCTATATCTGGTGCAAAATTCTCTTTCTGTACAGAACATACCCAACTAGTTAAAACCCCCACTCAAATATATTTGGTTATAGTGATATCTCTTCATATCAATATTCTTACTTATCTAACTTTCAGAATAGCTTGTACTTGGGTCAGAGGAACCTAACTATGAATTTAACCATTTCACATCAATTAGTCTTATCTCGGATGCTTACAGTACTCACAAATATTATTTACCATCCTTATTCTGATAAGTAGTTCATTATCAATACTGTATTAACGTTTTACTATCTATCTGAAGTTCAGAGGATCGGCATAACATGATTAGTCCATATTACCAATACCCTCACTCAGATTTATATTTCTTCAACAATTCAAAGTTATATCAAAGGAAAGACATAACAACATTTGATGATAATATAATAATATCATTTCATAATATTCAGTTACATGATTTGTTTGTTCGTATTACAACAGTCATTACAACTTTATATATTTACAAGTAAAGAAAATATGAAACCTAATTTACGCTTCTTCTTTATATTAATGATCTTCTTATCATTCTTTTTAATCTGCAAATAAGTTTTATTTGCAAGAATAAGTACAATCTAACATATTATCACATACACAGTTTATACTTTCATATAAACTTTAACATACTTTGACTAAACACACATCTCGGTTAATAATCATATTAATTTATGCTTAACAAGAAACATATTTTATGCATACTCATATGCATAATCAAATATCAATTATCAGTTAACAGTTAATCAAGAACTAATACTTAATCTTTTAATCCCATAAAACCTTCATTCATGTACTTTCACATATCAACTATCACATAATAACATAAACAATCTTAGAACATGCTAATAACACATAAAAGTTTAGAACTTGCCTAAAATCAAAACTAGGATTTTCCGACGGAGCGTTAAAACCCTACAAAATGAGTTACGTGTACCCGATTGTTAGTTTATCGAATATTATTTCTTGATAAGTGTTTTTATAACTTAACTAGACTATTTTCATTGATGAAATATTTAGGACAAGTGGCTAACCAAAAATCTCATTTTTAAGCATACAAATCTGAGGGCCCCTTTAAATTTTCAACTTCGACCTTTTTTTTTGTAACAACCATAACTTTGTCATACAAAACTATTTTGGAGTTATTCTTGATTCTAAATTCATTAGAAGTTCATGATATACAACTTTTATTTAGGTTAATAAGGTATATTATAACTTTACGTTTTTAGAAATTTGCAAAAATAATCAGTGAGCATACTTTGATCAATACTTTTAGGGTTAACCATCTGAAACATGGTACCGCTAGCTTTAATTACTTAAGATATCATGTTATAAGACTCAATAACACTTCATACCAAAAAATAACAAAATTATAAACCTACATATGTACGATTTATGACTTTTACTCGAGAACACGAAGAATACGAAGAACTAAGTTTCCTCGTTCTTGGTTTAGCTTGATAAAACATGATACCACAAGCATGAATTTGCTAGACCATCATGTTTCACAACTCTATAACACTAAATTACAAAATCATAAACCTACTTATGTAGAAATTTTTAACTTTTGCTCAAGAATACACGAAGAATGAAAAATCGTACATAGTAACGACTTATGTTCTTGAGCTTTTGGATTTTATATTTGAAATAATTTGAGCATTATAACTTCTTACATATGTAATTATGACACTTTATATTTGACAAAATTTGGTCATTATAACGGCTTGTTTACTTAATTATAACAATTTATAATTATTGCTCAAGAACACACGAAGAGCACAGAGGACGACAATCGTATATGGCTACGATGTATGTTCTTGAGCTTTTAAACTATGAATTGAAGTTCGACATTATAATTACTATAAAATGAAGAAATACTCAAGAACATGTGAAAAACACGGAGAACGACAATCGTACATGGCTACGTCTAGCGTTCTTTAGTTTTATTAACACTAAAGATGAAAGAAAATCGAACATTATAACGACTAGATATTGTACCTTTTGAAATTGCAAGTTCTACCTATTTCTTTGCAATCAACTCTTAAGAACTCACTCTTATATTGAATATAACTTTGATACTTGAATCTTTGTTTTGAAAATGAATGATAACAATGGTGAACAAAGCTTGCTATTTATAGGAAAACTAAAGCTAGGGTATTTTAGTATTTGTTACAATACTTTATAGTTAAGCAAATTATATTATTGGAATATTCTTTTAGGGCTTGTATCACCATTCTTCTAATTGGTCGATTCATTTTTACTTGGATTTAGTTCCAAATAAATCGTGCTAGTTTTTTCCTAGTTAGTGTAATCGTGCTAGTTTTTTCTAGTTTGGTTACACTAACCTAGTTACGCATAACCTAGTTTGATTTCAACTAAATACCTTTAACTTAGTTCATTTTTAAGTCTTCTGGTTTAATTAACCTTTATTGATTAAAAGTCTGACATTACTGAGTTTTGTTTCGTATAAACACTATTCTGTGAAGTGAAAAGTCCAAAAAACTTGGTACGCTTTTTGGTGAATAGTATTTTTGGTGACCATTTCTCAGAAAATTGTTAGATGACCAAAAAGTCAAAAATAATATTTTTCATTTTTTCCATATTTTGTCTTATTCCTAACACGTTTTTTGAGAAAATCTTTTATTGATTATTATGTATTGATGTTTCATACAAACACTATATCTTTCGATGGAACGTTAAAAAATAGAAAGCATTTTTGTATGAACGGCGTTTTCGTTTTATTCTTGGGAAAAATAATAGCGGTTCCCTAGTATCTATTTCCCATATAAATACTATCTCGTGAAATGTAAAAAGTCAAAAACGTCAAAAAGAACAGTAAAAAAGATGATAAACATTTTCTCGTAAATCGTGTCGTTTTCTCTAAAAAAATTATTGGTTCCCTGACATCTAAACCTCATATTAATACTATGTTGCGAAATGTAAGAAGTCCTTCAGATAAAAAGAATAGTCAAGTGAATGAAAAGCATTTTCTCGTGAATAGTATTTTACATGTTTTTTGAGAAAAAACTTTTATTGGCTAAATAGCATTTATACTTCATATAAATGTTATTTCGTGAAATACGATATGTCAAAAAGACTTAAGATGATTGACGATTCTGCTAGGTTATAACCCTTAGGGTTTATAATTTAGGGTTTTAACTCTTTTTCCATTTTTAGATTTTATTTTGCCTTAAATTGACTTCTTAAATTCATTAAGTGTTAAGGTTAACTACGTGAGCCAAAACATAAAATTCTACACAGAATAATCACATAACACATTTAAAAGCTTAATTCTAGCTTTACTAATCATGTAACACATAGTTTAGGTTAAAAATTTTAACCTGCAGTCGTATACGATCGTATTTTTGAGACGTATATATTCTTTAAGATAGCTCAAGGTATACTCAATCAATCGTTCTTAGGTTTTGAATTGACAACCTTAATTAGATCTTGTCAAATCATATTTGAAATATTTAGGATATTACAATAAAATTTAACCTAGATCTTTTAGCCAAACTTTACATTAAGGAGGTTATCTCTAGACACGGGGTTGTAATTTCGATTGTGTCTGATCGAGACCCACGGTTTATATCAAATTTTTGGAGGAGTCTTCAAGAACATTTGAGGACACAGTTGAGATTAAGTACAGCTTATCATCCTCAAATAGATGGGGAAAGCGAAAGGACAATATAAACATTAGAAAATATGTTATAAGCTTGCATGATGGATTTCAAAGAGAGCTAGGAGGATCACTTACCTTTAGTAGACTTTGCGTACAACAACAGTTATCACGCTAGTATAGGAATGTCATCCTATGAAGCATTTGTATAGGAGGAAGTGTAGAACACTTATATGTTGGGACGAGGTCAGAGAATGGCAAATGTTTAGGCCAAAAATGATTTAACAAATGGCTGAGGTTGTTCAAATAATACAAGGAAGATATATGTGAATAAATATAGGCATAAAAGAGACTTTGAAGTCAGGAGTCATGTATTTTTGAAGGTATTCCCTTGAAAATGGATGATATGTAAAAAAGAAAAAATTGAGTCTGAAGTTTATAAAACCGTTCAAAATTTTAAAGAAAATAGGGGAGGTGGCTTATGAAGTGGCCCTACCTATAGAGCTGCAATATATTCATAATGTGTTTCATGTTTCAATATTGTGTCCTTATAAACCGGATCGTAAACACGTTATCATTTATGAGTCAATTCAGGTCGAGAAGGACCTAAGTTATGAAGAAATTTCTATTCAAATTATTGATAGGAAAGAACAAGTGTTAAGAAATAAGTTAATACCTTTAGTAAATGTAATATGGAGAAATCAGTCTATATAAGAATCTATGTGAGAGCTTGAAGATAAAATGAAGCAAAGTTACCCACATTTGTTTAATTAGTATTGTACTGTAATTTTGGGGACAAAATTCTTGTAAGCATGGGTGAATGTAATATTTTAAATTCTTATAAGACTTGTAAATGTAATCTTATTTGATTAATAAATGTTGATTTTATTACCTAAATTATGTATTATGTGATTAAATATGTGTGATTTCATTATTTATACAAATATAGAAATTATACGTAAAACAAAACTAAAAAACTACTATTCATCTATATGGAGTATAATATATATGGTATAACGTATTATACCTAAGTATTTATACGATATAAATACAAGATTTCTATTCACAAATACCTAAAAGGTCAACAATGGCAATTAACTAATTACTTAGCATATTAAGTGGAAAGAAAACAAAAAGTCCAAATTGGCAACTAACTAATTACTTAGTAAATCAACTGGGAAAACAAACTAAAAGTTTGCTTTGAAAACTAACTATTTACTTAGCAAATTAAGATGAACAAAAACCACATTTGGGCTAGTTTAACAAGGGGCATCCGTCCACTTGATGAATTATGAAGGCCATTAGGCCAAGTTTCCATGATAAGTTACCATGCTAGGGTTAAAAAGGGCCATGTTGCCAAAATTTATTTGTAAGCTTGGTGGATATCTCAAAGTAATTAAGTCTTCAGCTCTCCGAACTTGGACTTCTAGTCTATTACATGTTCTTACTCTATTACTTAGATTAACCTAATAGATTTGATCCCTAAGTCTTTTTATACTGATTATCTCTCTAAAGGACTTTACAATATTACTTGTTTTTCTTTTACACATATACATTAAGCTCATGTCATCATATCATTATTAAATCCAAATAGATTAACATACATACACTAACAAGGAACTTTGAGCTTGTTCTTTCAAGTGTTTGAATTCGATTGATTAGCCATTTTCAAGGTTGCAGAAGGCAAACTTTTTATAGCCTTACTTGGAATGTTGCTCGTTAGATTGTTACCGTTGCTTCATTTCTTATGAAAAACTTTGTCAAATGATAGTTCCTTTGACTTCAAATGTTGTTGGTTATACCACAAGCTGTTATTGTCAACATTTTACTATTAAGTGCAGCAGATAATGCGTGTCCTAAGCGCGGAGTAGCTAGCTATTGCAAAAGTTGATTTGTCTCCTTTATCTTTATGTGCTGACTTAAATGGATAAGATCAATTTGGGAACTTGGAGTCAAGGTCGAGTGACCTCTATCACTAACCTGGCACTACTTGTCAGACTGCAGACTCTACAATTTGGGATAAGCTAACAATTTTCTTTCAAGTGTACAGTTGCTCTCTATATTGTTCAGTGACTTTACTAAATGATGTTGGTACTCTTCGTCTGTCTTTAGCTTTATGATCTTACAGTTCTATTTGGAATATGCATGTGAATGTTATTTCTCTATTATAAGATTTGATGATGTGTTTTAAAAGATAAATGAATCAATATGCAAATATGTCTGCATTGATGAAAGATGTAAAGTCCTTAATAGTTAATAGACATTATGTTCTAAGGACTTAGATCGACAAGGTCAAATTTGTTAAGTTGATCTCATATGAGTTAATAGCATTGTACAGTCCTTCAAAAGATCACTATGTACAAGGACTATGTATAGAAAGATCAAACTTGTTAGGTTGATCTTAAATTCTAATATATAGGCCTGATCGATCGAAAAGAACAACAGACTGGCAAGAGAGTTAAAGCATGAATCGTAGACTACACTCATGATCGTAGAGTCTGCAAGCCATCAGCATAGCCAATCATACGCTCACATTTCCAAAGCAGAATCATAGAGTGTCTACTTAAAGATCATCAGTATGAAGACCCTGAATGACCGGCAAGCAAACAGAAGATCCAAGCACCAACTCCATCAACAAAGACTGATTGAGAAGTGAAGAGTCATTCAGATAGAAGTCTTATGAAATCACTCAAAGGAAGATCGTAGAGTCTTCTAGGAAGATCGTAGAGTCTGCCAGGTAAATGCAGAATAAGGCTCGGATAATTAAAGAGTCCTCTCGGCAGATCGTAGAGTTGTCTCTGTTAGGGTTTCGACACAGTGAAAGCAGCGGAATTAAAAAAAAAAAAAGAAACCCTAAGACAGGATCCAAGCGAAAACAGATTAATCAGAGGTTTAGATTATTTTACCGATTATCTGAGATGGACAGGAGACGGTTGAATTCTGGAACAGCTTCGAATCTTCAACGCAATCCAGCGACTGCGTCTCTACGGTATCCACACGAACGCTCCGCGAATCGTCCCACGATCTGCAGCAAAAGGAACCGCGGTACTAGCCACCAAGATCAGGATTTCCAAATTATTTTTCTCTCTAGCCTCTTTCTGAAAGCGGCTAGGGTTTTAGTTTTTCCTTACGTGACTTTTAGACTACTGATATATCATATATATAGTAGTTAATAGGAATTAACTAAAACCTAAAATAAATAGAAAAATAAAATCCGAATTTATATATATTATATTTTAATTAAGTCTTACTTAATTAATATACATATATACAAATTATCCTATTAATTTAAATTCGTAATTTTTAAATACTATCAATCATATTGACATATTTAAAATACTTACAATTTAAATTAATTCCTTTTTAATTACGTTCTAAGTGTGTGACCCTATAGGTTATTATTATGTTGGCAATAATTTTAAAATCATATTATAAAATTATAAACAGTGAGCGGCATCTAGTAATGCATCACTGCTACCCAAATAATAATAAGATCGGTGATTCGATACAACCTTTTCGTGACCAATGTTTCAATGTAATTTAATCCTTTTAACCTTATATCCTAGATTAAACTCGAGGCATGGAATGTGTCACACTCTTCATAATTTAATCTAAGTTTTCTTGATCAATGAGTAGACTATATGAAACAAATCAATATTTGAGCATGGCCATGCATTTCATAGTCCTACTCAATCAAGAGGCCTATGGATATCACTCCTAATATATAGGAGGGTTAAATTCCATCTAGATCACTCATATTCCTCACACGATTCATGATGTACCCAATAATCACCTTTATTGTCCACCCTATTAAAGGTGACATTTGATGATATCAAAGTACACAAATTCTCGTGTAATAATATAGTGACTTCAGGTCGGAGGATCATTACATCATTGTCACTATAAGAATTTCTTATGACACTTTGCATAATGCTCCATGTAGAATTCTCATGGTGGGTCAGTCCAGTACATTGTTCTCTAACATGTACCTATGCATTGACTCAAATATCTCATATATTTATGACCAATGAGATTTGGCCATCAGTCAATCCACATACTAGTCTCAATGCATCATTGTTGTCCTATTAACAATGATACTCGACTAGGGACATTTAAGAGTAATGATACTAATTATAATTATATAATCTCATGTTCAAGTCACATACTTAAAGCTATATAATTCGTATCATTATTCTAAGGGCTTTTATTATGTTAACATTTATATAACGCAGTAAATGAAATCATAATAAAATAATCTATTTATTCAATCAAATATAATATC
Organism: Hedera helix; assembly: GCA_947179155.2. Lineage (NCBI taxonomy): Eukaryota > Viridiplantae > Streptophyta > Magnoliopsida > Apiales > Araliaceae > Hedera > Hedera helix. Next base: position 14,318,432 of record OX359267.1, on the reverse strand, counting down.
AAAAATGTTAAGCAATTACATCAAATAATTAGCCTCTAGGGCATAAACTCTAACAGTCTCAGCATCGTAGGGCTAACTCTCGGGATCGTAGAGTCCATATAGACAGTCACTCTACGATTCTCTTAATCTTGTCTACGAACCAAGCAGAGTTAAAGAACAACCTCTACATAAGTATTCAGAATCATGACAGCAATCCTCATAAGGATTATTCAGAAGGTTGTCCTTGAGCTGTCAAACAAACTGAACAAAGATCTCGTGCATCTATAGCATCTAGCCTTAACTGAAATCGTAGAGCAGTTCAAATCATAACTCTACGATTGCACTACGACTTACACCACAAGTCCGATCGTAAAATTACAAAGCTAAGTCGTAGTATGAAAAAGCAAGCTCAGAAGTACAACGTTCAAGCAATCGAGCTGAAGATATTCAAATGCTACATGTCATAAACAACCTTTGATTATACAAGCAGAGAATGCAACTGAAGTTCGTAGAGCAGTCCTCTACAATAAAGATCTGGCACCTGAAGGTTCATAGAGCAGACCTCTATGACATATAGAACCAAGCAGTTTGAGCAAGCCTGAAGTTCATAGAGCAATCATCTATGATAAGACATCATCTGTTAAAACTTAAACTAGATCATAGACTTATGCTCTATATACATAAAGCACAATGAAGATCACGAAGCATGAGAAGCATATCGTCAGGACCGCAAGGCTCGGATAAAATCGTAGAGTTAGTAAAGTCAATCATTCTCTGATCTACACAGAAGCCTACGACAGACAAGATCGTAGAGCTACATAGCAGAACCAGCAGATGACTCAACGATCAGAAGCCTACGACAAACAAGATCGTAGAGCTACATAGCAGAACCAGCAGATGACTCAACGATCAGAAGCAAGAAGTTACAACTGGATTGATCGTCGAGTACTTAAGTGCCAACAAGGATTGAAGATATCGAAGCACTTAAGTCAGTAATCTCAAAATGAGTTGTTAATTACTTCAGAAACATCCACGTCAACACTTCCATGGCATCTGCTATAGAAGAAGTCAGAAATGTCAGAATACTGACTTATGCGTGCTGAGTGTTAGAGCAAAGACTTCTAGTATCATGCATCAGGCTCAAGAAATCAGAAGACTGTGTCTCAACGGTCATATTCTTTAAAAGACTTGTCCACTCTATAAAGACTGGGAAGAACCCAAGACTGACATCTTTCTCTAGGGTTAAAGAAGACAAGTCAACAAGTCAGAGTCTGCAGAGCACTAACACTCTGACTAAATGAATAAAGTATTCAGAAAGAAGTCTGAAACAAAACATGCTTCAACAGAAGGATTTGCTATAGGAAGATTTGTAACAGGGAGATCTGCAACGGTAAGATAATTCAAAGATCTACAAAAAGAGCAAATCGGAAAAAAGAAAAGTATGGTGAATAAGCAAGAACAATATACACACGACCGAATATGTTGAGAAGCTTCACTAAGAAAACGGAAAATGCCGAGGGGCTGGCATATGAGCTAAGAATCGAAGGATCAAAGAAGTCAAGAACAATTTGAGAAAAGAGGAGTACAGAATACAAGCTAAGTATTCAACACAACTGCTGAGCAAAAAACTTATCAAAAGAACTCAGCAGTACATTTCGGGTGATCATAGGTAGTTGCTGAATACAGAAAGAAGAAGAACATCAATGACAAATATCAACAGCACTCAAAGGTTGATCACAAGAAGCTGTTAAGTACCTAAAGATGGAGAAGAGCAAATGTTCTACTTAGCAGCACAACTCAACAAACAAACAACTCAAGTCTATTGGACTTAATGAGGGTCATAGTGTCTCGGCATGGAGAAATAAAGAAATCAAGTCCGCTGGACTTGTTGAGTACCGAAGGGTACAAGAGATTCTAAGTCTGCTTGGCTTAGTCTACAGTCCCAAAGCTGCTGGCTTTGATGAGGGCAAGAGTGTCATAGTCTTAATGTGACTAAAGAAACCAAGTCTGTTGGATTTGATGAGGGCAAGAGTGTCCTAGTCCGGAGGACTAAACCTTAATGGATTTCCTACTTGTTAAAGTAGAAGAGTGGAGTAGGAGTTGTTCAGTCTCCGAACCACTTAAATCTCTTGTGTCATTTACTTTATGTCTTTTACATTTTGCACAATAACTGCTATATCTGCTATTACCCATACTGTAGATTAACACTCTGAAATGACTCATATATCTTTAAGGGGTTTTTAAAAGTATAATCCGCTGTGCTTGAATTGATCCCATCATTCATAACTAATATACTTTCGTTATAAAAGAAAAAGAAAATAATTTTAAAGATCTATTCAACCCCCCCCCCCCCCCCCCCCCTTCTAGATCTTTATTGTGTCCACGAGAACTAACAAGTTCTTTTTGGACAATCTTTTAACTAAATTATCTCTTCAAAAATATGTGATCTTAGAGTTCCTCAACTGCTTGTAACAAAGCAATTTCAACTAGTCTTCAACTAATCTTCAGCACTATGAATCCTATACATAACTTTACTATCATGTATCTACCTAACAAGTTAAATCCCTAACTAAGTCCATGTACATAGATTTTCAATCTCAATAAGGACCATACAAAAAATTATCTTTACAAATAAACTTAATTATCAACGTCGGATCAAATAAGGTCAAACCAAAATTGCAAGTGCTAACAATATCTTTGAGCTTAGAAGACTTTATTCTAAGTTAATGCATTTGATCTTAGAGTGTCGTATTCTATGATCATTAGCTCTGGGTCTTAGCTCTACGATTCAATTCTACGAGGTGTAATTGGGTTTTCCTTTTCCTTTTCCTTTTTATTTATTATAAGTTAGAACTTTTTCTTTATTGATAAAAAAGTTATCTTAAAAAAATTGTCACATGACATAATCTCTTTGTTAGGATAGTAGATGAGACTTTGATACAGTTAATTCAGGTTAAAGTATCAAATAACCTTATAAATGATCAAAAATATTTTATGGATTATATAACATATTAATCATTAGATAAAATAGTAATAAATTACTATAAATAATCTTTAAAATGTAGCTTAATGCTATAAATTTAAAATTTTGATATGTCTAAATACTAGACCAGACAAAAGTGACCCACGGGCTAACCTAACCCACCCATAAAAATATAAATTTTGGGCTTATATTTTTAAACTTGGGCCTATTTGGCCCAGCCCAAAGCAACCTAACCCATTTCTTAATAGCAATCCAAAACTAATTTATTTTTCTAACTTTATCCACTATAAATATTATGCTAAAGTTAAAAATCAAATCCAACTCTTTTGGGAATTTAGAAGTAAGTAAATTAAGAAAAAAAATATTACTTCTAATTGTATTCTTCTCGACTTTTATTCTCACATACTCTCTCTATCTCCCATTTGTCTTACTCAAATAATTTTTTTTCACTCTTTCAATTCAATGTCTTAATCGAAAGACTGCTTCCATCTCTTTTTTTATATGTTTGTATTGAAATTTGCATGATACAGTTACATTAACTATATATTTATTATTTGTGAATTGAAAGAAATTATTATATTTTATCATTGATATATAATGTTTTAACTTTTATACTTGGACTATTTGAGAACGATAATCTTAGGTCATTTTGTATTATTTTTTCAAGAAAACAAAATCAATTATAAATCATGTTTGAATTGTTTACAAACATATGTAACATTAAAAAAAATAAAATTAAATCAAAAATAATTATTGAGTTAGTCAAAATTAATTTTTCTTAATCAATTAAAACTGCTTGTTTGTTTTGTTGTACACCATTTTTTCCTATATGATTACTACTTTATTTCATAAAAAAATAATTAATAATTACTTTGATTTTTTTTAAAAAAAATTAAAAATAAAAAGAATATGCAAAAGCCTAGGGGAAGGCCCAGCCCATTGTGCTTTAGATTATGGGCCTCGCTTTTAGAGTCCAAAAAAATTAAACCTTTTTAGTCTAGCCCATTTTTGATCCAGCTTAGCCAATTCATTTGGCATGACCCGGCCTAACCCATTTTTGGCAGCTCTACTAATAAGACTGTAAACGAGTCGAATATTAGTGAACACCCTTGTCGACGCTGGGATTTTCGTCGTCTCGTTTTTTTAATATTAAAAATGTCCTTTCCAATTTTAGCCTTTTGAATTAAATGTGGTTTTGAAAAAGGGTCGGCTTAGTGTCGACGGGGTTTCGAAATGTCGATTTTTTATGAGCCAATTGACTAGAGTCGCCAGTTGGTATATTTGAAAATGGATGTACCAACTCATCCGAATTTTGTTTTCATAATCGTTGGCTCATATGTGACTCCGAGTTAATTGGTCCGCAAACCGAGATTCATAGAGTTCGGGGGCTTGCTTAAGCGAGAGGAAGGTGTTAGGCACCCCCCGACTTCCGTGAAACACGGTTACCGCAATCTTGATGTTTTCCTATCCTTTTAAATCTTAAAATGTGTGTGTGCGCGCGTGCGTGTGTGTGTGTGCCTAAATGGAGGTTTGTGGTAAGTTTTGCATAAAAAGTTTGTTTTTATTTTATATGGCAAATGTGTTTATCTGGAAAGCGTTTTATACGTCTTTTGACCCAAATGACAAGGCTTTGTTTCATGATAAAGATTGATTTTACTTTTTAAAGCGATGAGGGTTTTATTAGATGTCGTTTATAGAAAACAGAGTTTTTAAACTTTTGTCAAATAGGTATCAAGACTATACATTGCCTTCTAACAGTTAATATAAATAAAATGAAGGCAACTTCTAGAACTCTTTAACCCTATGCACAAAGTTTAATGAAAACGTTTATTTATTTTTTCACGAAAACATCTTTTATGACATTTTGAAACCAAACGTAGCCTTTTCGTCATGCAAGGATCAAAGTTTCGCAAAAACTCTTTACTTTTTAAACTCGTGTATCTAATATCCTAATTTGATTCTTTTTAGAAGATCTTTATTATTTGCTTTATTTTGGAAAATCATTTTTTGCGTTGTAACTCCAAATAAACATTCAAAACGTGTCGGGGCTATCCATGGGCATGTGAGCCATCCAGACAACCCCAAACACCCACAATCACACATTCTATTATTATTACGGGGCCTTAACCCGAACACGACTTGGTATCGTTTTAAGGCCCAATATTACATTTACACAACCACAAATCCCATATGATGATTACATATACCAAGAATGTCCATCATCGGGATTTGACCACGAGGATCTCCTCCCTAGGCTCACATTCACCCAAATCGTTGCACAACCAACCCTAAACCAAATCTAACGAGATTTAACATTGCTATCACATTACATAACCCAAATATCAATAAATCACCACCACGCATTACTTATAACCATAACGAACGAAACAAATCACCGTACGGATATCATCGGGGTGTTAGGAGGAATTATGTTCCGATGGAACCCTCGCTAACGACACCTAATCCACGGATCATTGTCATTACAACAAAAAACTATATCAAATAACCAATCACAATGCTACATTAACAGTACAAGCCATATAAACTAAAAAAAAATCCTTTTCACCTTGCAAAATGCCGACTCAAGCTTCTATATCACAAAATAGATTACACCACAAGCTTACTAACCAATGAACACAACAAATGGGATATATTGCTCGAATCTAACAAGCAAAATTCGACCTCTCTCTCTCTCTTCCCCGCGATCTCTCTCTCTCCTATTTTCTTTTTCTTTTTTCTTCTTCTCTTTTCTCTCGGGTGGAAGAAATGGCGATCTATACTGGTTCAGCAGGCAGCCGCAGATGCATCTGCGGCTGCCTGCTGTGGCCGTCTCCTCGGCTGTCGTGTGCCGCCCTCGAGCCGCGTGAAAGTTTTTTTGTCGGCAGCCGCGATTGCATCCGCGGCTGTCCGGCTCATTTTTCTCGAATTTCGTGCCACGCGGTACTAATTCGCCAATTTCTGTTGTATTATTTTGGAATGCTGCTCCTTGATACATGCATCAATTCTGGGAATGGTTTCCCGGCATCGAGACCCCACCCTAATGCTGTAATTGCCGTGGTCCTTAGCCTTTTTTTGGCGATCGCATCGGGCTTTGTCTGGATTGCCCGTAGGTCTCGCCTCAGATGACTCAATTCTCGTTTTGCGTTTGACAGCCTTGATCGTAAGCCGTGGTGGGAACTGCGTTTTGGCGCCCACCTCTCCTTTTCGTATGTTGGGTCAATTGACGATTTTGCCCTCCTGTCAGGGTTAGCATACAAGCGCAAATTTTGGGTGTCTACAACCCTCATGCTTAGATTCAACCTGATTTGAAAAAATTGAGTTCGAATTTGACTTGGATTCAATAAAAGATTCTAATTTTGTGCCAGATTCAACTCGAAATATTACTCGAACTTACTCAGCTCGTAAGTACTTAACTCATTTACAAAGCAAGTTACTTATGAGCCTTCAAAATTAGTTTCGAATATGAATCATCTCACTTAAAGCTGAACCATTATATACTCATCTGATCACTAAACTAATATTTATACATAAAAAATCACTTTTATTTATTTAGAAAAATTACATATAATGTAATATAAATTGACAATCAACTCATTAATTTATTCAAGTACAAACTTACACAACTATAGACTACACTTCATAAATTATAAAAGGTTAGTATAAATATCATATATTTAATTTACTAGTATGAATCAAATCGGTATTCGAGTATGATTGAATAAGTATCAAGTATGACATTATAAAGTGCAATACTCAAATTTTAATATGAACGAATATTAATATATTTGAATTTGATTCGTATATCATTAAATAAAAAATAAATATAAATCATATTGGATTTAAATCAACTTCGAAATCAATTTTTAAATCATATTTTTAAATCCTGCATAAAATACCAAACAATTCGGCTCCACTTATACCCGTATCTACCAAACACTTTCTCAAGGCACAAAACGAAATAAAGAAAGGGGGGTTCCACGCTTGAAAAGCATCTATCGATCAACAACCTCCTTCTTTTGTGGGTTACCCGTATTAACTAACCACCTCTTCTACCCCTCTACTCTTTCTCAACTCTTGGCCATTTCTAAGGGTTAGGGTTTGATTGAAAAAAATAAATCAATATTTAATTAAACAAAACTATGGATGTAGAAACCGGTGATTTTCAAGATTGGGAGGTGCTTCACAACTCGGACTCCGGCTCAGTTGAAGATATGAAGGATTTGGAAGGTATCGAAGGTGAATCAGAAGGAATAATTAGAGCCGATTACTTCTCTCTCGATTCTCAGAGCAAGTATTCAAGGATTATTGGGAAAGGCGATGTTACTGAGGATGGTTCTGTTGACTCGAATAATCCGAGTTGGATTGATCGTGGCTCGGTGACTCGTTCGCCGAGGAGGGAATTAGGGGAATTTTCGTCTGATTCCGGCAGTGATGGATCTGAGGAGCGTAAAATTGGGGAATTTGAGGGTAAAAACGAGTTGGGATTTGTTGAAAATGCAAAAGGTCAAGTGGGTTCTGATGGGGCTGAAGAAATTGTAGGCAAGGAATTGGGTTTTGTAGAAACTGCAAAAACCCAACTGGGTTTTAATGGAATTGAAGCTGAGGTTGATAATTCAGGTAAATTTTGGTCTGATTCCAGTGGAGTTGAGGGTTTTGAGGAGAAAATTGAGAAGGGTATTGGGGATAACCCGAATGCGGGAGATGGATTGATAGAAGGAGGAGACAAGACATCTGATGATGGGGATGTTGTAATGGGAGCAATGAAATCAGGTAGTGAAGGAGAGAAGAGAATCATGGTTTGGTGGAAGCTTCCACTGGAGCTTTTGAAATATTGCATGTTCAGAATTAGCCCTGTTTGGACCATCTCCATGGCGGCTGCTGTGATGAGTTTAGTTATTTTGGGCCGTAGATATTATAGGATGAAGAAGAGCAGGAGCATGCAGCTGAATGTTACTATGGATGACAAGGTCAGTTTTTGTTTGTGTACTATGATACTAATGATTATGATATTTGTTATTACAGTTGGTTTTATTTGGGAAATGAATTCCCTTTATTCCAATCTGATACAATTGCTAAAAGATGTTTTAGTTGATGAAAGTTGCTATTTGGGGATTGAAGAAAAAATAGGTCCTTTTGAACTAGTGTATATAAAATTGTGAAACTTCAGTTAAGTAAGCATGTGCATTTATAAAGTTTGTCTTTTTTTGGTGCAAATAAAGTTTTAGTCAACTTAGTATATAACAGATCTCAGAAAGATTCTTTTACCTGTTATCAGTTTTTCCATTTGAAATGTGCGAGTGAAATGGCCTAAATGAATTGCAAAGCACAAGTGTCCTGCTGCTAAATATTAACACCTTTATAGTGTTTCCCATAATTGGTCTTAGAAATCATTTAAAATTCTCTTGGACTGGTGTTTGGCCTGCAATTTGACTTTTTGAGTAACTGTAGATTTTACATATAGAAATAGAAGTTTAGGGTTGTTCATCAAACCATTGTTTATATTGTTTTTATGAAGCATATAATTAACTTATTTCTATAGAAAGGGATTAGTGCTACATATGTATAGAATCCTAGAAAAGTGAAAGACTTGACTTTTGCTGTCTCACCTTTGTCTTCCCCCTTATTTGCTATTCTGTTGTGGTACTCCTTGTACGCTATTCCGCTATTCCTCTCTCCTTATACACAACTTAGAAAAAAATATTAGAATATTGTTATACATTGATGCAAGACGAGCCCACCAAACTTGGTTGGAGCAATATAAAAAAAAAAGGCTTTGTAGACCCATTTAAATTCTAGAAGTTGTATTTAATTAATTTACTTTATTTTTATCAGAATCCAAATTAGGTTAGGAAAGTTCTTTACAAATATTATAGATAGGTATGTACTGTATTATTTATACAGTGAATTATAAAAATTAATTGAGATTTTATACATGTTGTTCAAGCTTCTAGATCTAATACACTACTTACGAAGTAAATTTGAACATAAAGATTTGAAGTAGGCAACCCACCAATAGGAAATTACACAAATCCTCAATGACCGAGCACAACATGGATGGGTGATTGCTAATTTAAGAGTCAGCATCTCTTTTGTACTTACAATATCTGTTTAGAATTTCCCAACTCCTTTATTAGCCAGGTACTCAAGATTTGTGGCAATGATATATAGGATGGGTATCATATATTGTTTTCAGACCCATCATCGCAATTCACAAGGAAGGAATGTTGAGAGCTGTGTGGGTTCTTGCTCACTTAAGATTTATTTATTTTTGATGTTTCAAAAAAGAAGTAGAAGAAGAAGAAGTAACCAACTAGAAAAAGAAGAGTATCAACATGTGGGAATCAAATTATTTTTCAGGTGTGGATTTGTTGTGTTGTGAATAGTTGTCAATCTGTATCCCAGTGGTGATGCTTATCTGCCTTCAGAACCTTAGAGTTGATTGCCAGTTTGTATGATAAATGTATCAGTGGTAATGAATGTACACCATGCTTAATCATGGAAGATATTCAATAGATAAAATACCTCTGAATGTGTGCTAAGTGGTGAATGATTTTGATGAGATGATGGGTAAAATTATTCAAGGAATTGATTGCAATTATCTATGTCAATAAGGTTAAGGTAGGCAATGCTATATTCGTTACTATCACTAACTTATATCAGAAAAAACACAAAATATCACAATATTCCTAGATGTATTAGAGAAGATATTTATCCACAGATTCCAGAATCAATGCCCGGGATGTGCGAATGTCATAACTGACTCTTAGTACTAGTTAATATTATTGGATATTTTTACATGCTATATGGTATCTACTGTATTTAGACAAAGTTACTGTACCTGAGAAACACTGGAAGTTCTAGATTTGCCTGCTGTTTAATTTAGCTAGTTTACTATTTTCTAAACTCTACATCTTGTGTGTACACAAGCTTCGCCCTTGTGTTTTGCTTTTGGAATATAAACTTTAAGAACAAGAAAAATGATAAGGAAGCAACTACCTCCTTGAAGAAAAAATGACTTTTAAAAATTTCTTCATTATTGTCGTCTCTAGATTATTTTTTTCTTTCCCAACGTAATTAATGTGCTTGTCGTTTGACCCAATGGCAACATGTGTTGTCCACAAAAATAGCTACTAGTTCTTGAAGAGTTGGCCTGAATATCTTAAATGATAGAATATCTAGCAAGATTGCTTCAGAACACTGCAAAAGTGGAGATAGATCATGTCAGAAAATGATAGGATTATGGTTGCCTTTGATCTACTGGCTTTTGGAGCGCCTGGTGCATTTGTAAGTTTCATACGCACCAAATGCACTTCAGAATTCAGAATCTTGTTCATTTAATAACTACTTCAAACGTGTCTTATTAACTAAAAAACGCAGCGTTAAGGCTCAAACCAACGCTTAAACAATGGGGTGATGCATTTGGACTTCCAAACGCACTAAATGTTACCTCCAAATGTACCCAAACGCTAATAACCGAACAAACCGTTTAGATGTTAGACAAGCAGCATAGCAAGGTACCAAAATCAGTAAAATGGAGGTTCATACTATTGAAAGTTGCTAAAAGTCCTCACTACTCGTTCATGTGAGACTTCTTCCAAAATCAAAAATTTTGTGGTTTATTACCATCGACATCTTTTGATAAGTTAGGACAGTGGTTTATTATCAGGGAAGAGAAGAAAGTGTTTGTGGTTGAAAGCTTACATAAAGAACACAACTGAATGTTTTAGAATTTAGAACATTTGTTGAAAGTAATTTGTTTTTTACATCTCATTTCTGTATTGATTCCAGATATACTTAAAATTCTTAAAAAGCACAACTTGAATGTTAGGACCTTCACCTATATATGTTGATTGCTTATTTTTAATGTTTAACTCTTGTACTTTGAAATTCTGTTCGAGGAAAGATCTCATCATCTCATCATTGTCCTATTTATAGTAATCTTAGAAAAACCTAATAGATGTGTAATTATCCTATTTCTGCAGAAGGTATCGCAGTTTATGAACCGAGTTGCACGACTGAATGAAGCATTCTCCGTAGTGAAGCATGTCCCCATTATTCGACCATCGCTGCCAGCGGCTGGTTTGACGCCATGGCCGGTGATGACTTTGAGATAAATTGATGTGAAAAATGATATGAAGTAAATTGTGCTTTTTCCCTGTTTGGCTTGTATAATCTGTATTTTCTGCAGTTCCTCGGTAAATCAATCTTCAAAGTGGGAAGAATTAGTTGTGTATCAACTAAAGTTTATGTATAAACTCGACTTGATTTCCATACCATTTCTTTGGACTAACTGAATTATCGAATGCATTAAGGTTGCTTGCTTGATATGTAGCTATTGAGACCATATTATGCTAATTATTTTGTTCAGTGTGTAATATTGAACCAAAAAGGCTAAACATGACCATGATCAAATGTTATCAACTGTACGAGAATTAAATACTCCGAACCCAGCAAGTAGGTATTAATTTCTCAAATAATACCCCTTACATATACTAATCTTCTTATTATTTCTACTATCAAGGGCATTTTTCTTTCTTATTTGATTATTTGTTTTAATAAAAAATTATCATATATAACACGATATTATATTATTATGCACGTTGCAATTTTAAAGAATTGTTAGATTTAGGGGTTAGGGGGGTAGGGCAAGGGTATGAGTAAGGTTAAAAGGTCTAACTATTCCACTGACACATATGACCCTACTAATTAGAAAAATTATTAGATATTTCTGGGCCACTTGTCACATGGTGTCCCACATAGTGGTGCACAAATCATTGCCACAAACATCTATCAATATCATATATAATACTCTTCCAGTTCCAAAAAATTATATTAATACTGATTTTTTGAAAATTAATTTGGTACATTTAAAATTAATATGATATTACAGCTATAAAATAATAAAATATTATAATTAATTATATTTTTTAGATAAGTTACATACTAAAATTAAATAAATTTATATCAATTTTAAGTTTAAAATTTTTAAAAAGTTAATAATAATCTTATTTTGTATTAGAACGAGTGTATAAAATTAACTAACAATCTCATAACAAATTTTTGTATATTGTGCATTTTAAAATTTTAGAGAATCAAAGTATAAACCTATAAAAAAATAAAAAAAATAAAAAAAAAAAACTTTTGTTAGAGGAGATAATGAGTTTTTAATGTGATATGTATGCCTTGGTTTTTAGAGTTTATTTTCATAAATAACTCGGAAAAAAATATCCATTTCTTGAGTAAACTGATGACTAACCAAAAAAATCTAGTTAATCTAGTCAACTTTTTTGGTTGTTCTTCCTATTATATATTGTATGATATCAGAGTTATATTTTTGAGAAATATTATATGATGTCATTTATTTATATATTTATTTTTACTTTGAAACAATTCTTTTAATTTTTTAATGGAGACGAGAGAAATTAGTAAAAATTTAGGAAAAATTTATGAGTATTTACTATATAGTGTTTATATTGACTATGCTGGGATAAACTCAAACGTGTGTGATCATGCAAAAAAGAATGAAAAGTCATAACCAGATAAACTTTGGTCTTGATATTTTTGCTATTCTCGATACGGATTAAATGGACAATCTTGACATAAAAAGGAAATGCCAATAATTAACAGATAACTTCAAATTGTGTTTCTGAGCTTGAAAATGGATGGGGGGAAAAGGACGGAATAGGTAAGTTGTGCAATTAAAGATGGTTTATGAATTTTAATAAAAAAAATATTCACAATATTTTTCACTTTATTTAATTCTAACAATATCCAAATACATTAATATATGATGAGATCTTTCATATTGTTCATAAATTCTGTAGTCATTGCATGGGGGGGGGGGGGGGGGGGGGGGGGGGGGGGGTTAGTACCATGTGCCAAGCCTACATTTATAATGTTTAAATAAATTTTACATATTAATATTTCAATAGATCCGGACCATGCACGAGTTCACCTACTAATAAATAGAAAGAAAAGAAAATAGACGAAAATTTTGATCTTTTTTCTTGTCAAAATTTTCTGCCTAATAGTAAACGATGATGAAAAATTAAATGACACAAGTACATACCAAAAATAATAGCGTAGTGATATGGTCTCTCCTTTTTAATGTGCAATATCAAAGTTGAATCTTTTTCTCAATTCAATCAATATCTATAGAAAATTGATATTTTCAAAAGTTAATTTAATATTTTCATAAGTGAATCTTGTGAGGATCTGAATTTCCAAGAATTCTTTAATAATATTAAATGAGAATTTAATTGATAAAATTATCAAGGTTGTTAAAGAAATTATTATTTTATGTGAATTAAGGTATGTGATATGATTTAATTGATAAATTAAATTTGTACAGAGATGGTGATGATTTGTGTTGGTTTAGAAAAATTGAAAAGTAAATAAGTTGTTTAAAAATAATTTATGAAGGATAAGAAAAATGTCAGATAAAGGTACAATAAATGGTACAATTAAATTGTTATGAAAGTACAGAAATTATGATTTTAAATGAGGTTATATGATAATGTAAAATGTATGAATTAAATATGTATATATTTATATATATACATTTGTATATTATATATGTGAATGTTTAATTGATAATTATAAATTTCATTAATTATGAGAATTAAGGATTAATAATTAAATTAATCCAAAGTAAGATAAAAGTTAATGAGGAAACTAAGAAAAGTTGAAATTATTGAATTTTAGATTTTATCACGAATTTAGGAAGAAATTTAGAAATTAATTGAGAAGGAAAGGTAATTATATAAATTATATAATAATAATTATATAATTTATATAAGGAAATTAAAATTTAGGTATGGAGAAAATAATAATTATATAAATTATATAAGAATAATTATGTAATTTATATAAGGTGATTAAATGGAATAAGGTTAAGAAATTTAAGAAACTATTTAATAAATGAGAATGTAAATATATAAATTATATAATTTATATATAAAGAAATTATTGTAAATATTAAAGAAATTAAATAATAAATAAGAAAAAGGAATGTTTTAAGTTATTAAAAATTATATTTATGTATAATGGAATTATTATGACTTTTATGAAATATAATATTTTGGAAACGTGAACATGTTAATGTAACATGTTGTCCAAGTAACGGATTGAAAAATTATGAAAAATAATTTTATACGTTATATGAATTAATTTATGATTTTTGGAGGTATAAATTACCTTATATGATTACATGCATGTCATTATGCGTGTACAAAATTTGTCAAGTAAAATACCGAAAAATGTATTAATATTACTCATAAATCATATTATGATTTTTAGTAAATTAAAATAAATATTTTATAAATTTTATATAAAATATTTATTACACGAAACGATTACGTAATGTACTAAAAATTAATTATGCATGCGATTTTTTTGTGGAACATTCCGGAAATGGAAGGATTAAGTCGGTGGAATTGAAATTGGTGGTCAAAATTGCTTAAGTTGCATGAGATTATAAAAAGCAAGCAAAAGCAAGAAATAAAAGAATAAAAGAAAGAAAAGGCAAACACCATAGCCGCGCCTTGCGCGGCTGAATGTTTGCGTGAAATTTACTGTTTTTAACCCTGCTCTTTTACGGAAATACCGACCGTGTCCTGGCCTTGTAAAATGACGCGCGCACCCCTGAACTTTTAAGAAAATGACCAGCGTGTCCCAAGGCCGCGGAAGTTACAGAATTACCCTTGGACTTTCCGAAAAATTCCGGATGTGTCCCTAACGTTGCCGAAATGACGGAAATGCCCCTGGACTTTACGGGAAATACCGAATGAGTCCCTATGGGCGCGGAAATTACCAAAATGCCCCCAGAATTAGTTTTAATTGAAATAAATGTTTAAAAATTGTTTAAAAATTATAGAAAATTATAGAAAAATACTAAAAATATAGAAATGATGTTTGGGCATTAAATTTAATATTTTTGTAAAAATATTAAATATTGGAGATTAATATTTAAATGTTTAAATATTAATCTAATAAGGTTATAATTTAGAAAATGGTTAAAATAAAATTTTTGGACAACCAGATGGGCTAAATTTTATCCGATAAGCTGGGTTGTCCGTAGTGAATATGTTTGATATTAAGTTCTATGAAAATATTAGGGAACGGGGTTAATTTAATTAACCATATTATTTAATAAATGGTCCAGAGATGATATTAATTAATTAAATTAATATCATAAGAGGATAAATAATTATTATTTGATTATTTTATGATCATAGGTTGATCGAGTTAAGGGTTTAAGCTATCAATTAAATAACTGGACGCCAGACAAGTTCTTCAGTCCCTTTTATGTTAAATGTTGAACTATTATGATATAAAATTCTTGTTTTAAATACATACAAATTATGTCTATGTGATACGTGTTTAATATGACCACAATGTGTTCTTTGTGCAACGATATGAGATATATTGCTATATTTGAAGCACAAGCACATGATATATGACACACACTAAGCATATTAAGGTATGTGTTACGTGAAATTTTAAACTGTTGAACTTGCTGAGCCGTTGTGCTCATTACTTGCTTAAAATAAACTTTTGCAGGTAAATAAATGAGTTTCAGAAATATCAGATTGTGCTAAAGATGAATTATCTAGAAGGTTGGATACGTAACTGTTATAATTTCAATGTCATAATTCAATGTGAGTGAATTGGTAAAATTTATGTGCATGTATTGTATCTATTTACAAATTTGTCCGGATAGGACGAATAGAGTTACAGGGCGAACTATGATTGTTTAAGATGATTGTTACGATAAAGATTTGTTAAATGGTCTAATTGTGAATTACGATTGAACGAACAAATGTGAAGATATAATCATTATTAAATTTTAAATGTTGAACAGTATGATATTTGTAAAGAAGGAAAAAGTTAAGGTTGCGATCCAGGGACTAGGATCCAGTTGTAAAGATTTTAAACATCCAAATATTTTAATACAATGATTAAATCGAGAAAAAAGAAAAAAAAAATTTATATGAAGATTTTGGTAATTGATAATTTTAAAACCAATTAATGGATAAAGTAAGGTGATTAAAGATTTATTAACGAACTGAAATTTGGACGTAAGGAATATAATGTTAAACAAATGTGAAAGTTAAGGTAATAAATTGGGTCGAATTTCGGGGTCGTTACAAGTCTCATTTGATCTTGTAGAAATATCAAATTAACTTGTGAAAATATCAATTCTCTATCTATATATAGCAAGCACATTACCCATGCAAGACACGGGCAAATTTGTGAAAGTCTGAAAAGTTTTATTGATATAAAGGTTAACTAAAAAAGAATATATTAATTTGTGTGATTGAATGTTAAAATGACTATATAAGACCTCTTTGAGTTATTCTACCAAACAGGTAATATGCAATTTCAATTTGAAATTTTCAGTTAACAAATCAATTATAAAAAAATAGAAACACAGAAAAAGCATCAATTTACTATTATTATAATAGCAAACAAAAAAAAGATGAGCATAATTTTTTAATCATCAAGGTCATAAATGAAAAAAAGAGCAAAGTAAGAAACACTAAGAGTTAAGCTAAACACCATAAATGCCTTTCATGCCACAAAGCAAAGCAGTTGAACAACAGTTGAGAGCTTTATCAAAGCAACCAATACACACACCAATTAAATATATACAGGAACTTGAACTCTTACAATGAAAAAATAATTGTGGGCGACATGTTAAAAAACAAAATCTTCTCAGCCTCATTTGTCGAGTTTCCTTTCAGCTTTCAAATAAATGTCTTTATGAAACACTATAACAAAATTATGACATGTTGCAGACCCCTCTATTCTGGGTTTCGAAATTAATTAAATCACCAGCCTTTTGATATTTTCATTTCACTGAAATCGTAACTGACCTATAATATAACAATCGTATACATATATCATCTGTATCTAATAATGAAGACAATTTTAGGATTAGCATCAATTATCAGCAAACCAAAGATTTCCAACTATTATAAAATCAACAGCTACCAAATAGCCTAGGTAATTTTGAAAATCCAAGAGAGACAAATAATTAATCAACTGAAATCGAATAATTGGGTTTAGCATGACATGGCGTCATCACTCTACCTTGCCAAAAAAAATAAATATAACAATTGGTTTTGTGCTTTTTCTTGGACAAGCAAAATATTATAGATTTAGAGCCAACAAAGGGAAAAATTATGCTATGCTCTTAGAACACAACTATAGTTTGCTTCACCTTCTCACATGAGAGTGAGATTCACACGTGGTGGAACTTATGTGGAACCCACCCTCATATGAGAGGGTAGAACAAACAGTAACCATGTTTCAAGAGTATAAAATAACTCCTTCCAACAAAGGAATACCACTTAGAGTACACGAACTATAGTTTGCTTCACCTTCTCACATGAGAGTGGGATTCACACGTGGTGGAACTCATGTGGAACCCACCCTCATATGAGAGGGTAGAACAAACAGTAACCATGTTTCAAGAGTATAGAATAACTCCTTCCAACAAAGGAATACCACTTAGAGTACACGAAATTGAATTATGTAGAAAGCCAACACTACATACAATATATTCCAGTAGCTTCAAAAAGGATTACACACAGAAGTTATTTTAATTATAGTTAACTAATTATGTATTAGTTATTTTAATTTTAATATTAAACTTTATATTTAATAATTTAAATATAATTAGTATGTATAATAATTTAATACACCACTTGTTAACCCTTTTATACTAAATGTAGTAGATGAAGTAGAGTCACAATTCTTCATATCTGAAGCAGAGACAGCCCAAAATTTAAAGAGATGATGAGGGACATTATGAAACAGGGGTTAGTTGTAACGACCCCGAAATTCGTCCCATTTTATTACCTTAAGTTCCAAATTTATTATTCATTCTTTCCTTAACGTCCAAATTTCGGTTCGTTAATAAATCTTTAATCACCTTCTTTTACCCATAAATTGATTTTAAAATCATCAAGTACAAATTTTCTGGTATAAATTTTTCTTTTTCTCAATCAATGTATTAAAATATTTTATCATTTAAAAATTTCATTTCATTATCCTAGTCCCTGGATCGCAACCTTTACTTTTTCTTTCCTTCATGTACCATAAAGCTCAACATTTAATTTTAATGTTGACTATATTTCCACAATTATCCTTTATTTAATAATTCATAATTAACCATTGCGTAATTCTATATCGTAACGTTTATCTCATACATTTACAATTCACAATTTAATTTTTACTCATTCTGTCTGGATTCAACATATCCGTACATACATAACATCAATAGAACTTAACACATACATCCACATTGAATGGAAAATATAACAATAACATTTCCCCACCTTCTAGGCAATTTATCTCTAATTTAATCCAGTATTCCTGAAACTTATTTCTTTATCCTGGCGTCCAGTTATTTAAATTGATAGCTCAAACTCTTAATTCGATCAACCTTCTTTGAAGCTTAACACCTTTCTTTGATGGCCCAAAAATCTTTCCTTCTTGATGGTGGTTATGGGGTTTGCCGGCAAGGTGGTGGTGGTATTCACGGGTGGAAGGAGAGCAAGAGAGAGATGGTTTTATCTTGTTTTATTTTTCACTTCTTTTCTTTCTCTTTGTTTTCTTTTCCTTTTTTTATAATATAACACACTTAACCAATTTTAACAATTCCACAATTCCACCGCCTCTCTCTCTCTCTCTCTCTCACGCAGCCAACCTCAGAAAATTCCGGATAATTCCATGCATAATTAATCAATTTTTATACATTACGTAATTATTTCGTATAATAATTATTTTACATAATGTATGTAAGCTAATTATTTTAATGTACCAAAATTCATAACATGAATTATAATTAATATTTATACCCCTTTCGGGTACTTCTTTTGACAAATTTTGTACACGCATAATGACATGCATGTAATTATTTGATGTAATTTATACTTCCAAAAATCATAAAATAATTTCTATAACTTATAAAAATTATTTTTCATAATTTTCCACTTCATTACTTGGACAACATGTTACATTAACATGTTCACGTTTTCGAAATATTATTCTTCATAAAAGTCCTAATAATTCCATTATACATAACCATAATTTTTATTAAATTAAAACATTCTTTTTTCTTATTTGTTATTCAATTTCTTTAATAATCATATTAATTTCTTTATATATAAATTATATAATTTAATATTATATAATTTATATAATTACATTCTTCTTTTAAATAATTTCCTCCAAGCTTATTCCATTTAATCACCTTATATAAATTACATAATTATTCTTATATAATTTATATAATTATTATTTTCTTCATAACTTATTTTAATTTCCTTATATAAATTATATAATTATTATTATATAATTTATATAATTACCTTTCCTTCTCCATTAATTTCTAAATTTCTTTCAAAATTCTTGATAAACTTTAAAATCGATAACTACAATTTTACAAACTTCCTCATTAGCTTTTCATAAATTCTTGGATTAATTTAATTATTAATCCCTTAATTTTCATAATTAATAAAATTTATAATTTTTATCAATTAAACATAACACACATATATAAATGTATATATATAAATATATACATATCTAATTCCTGTATTTCACATTACCACATAACCTCATTTAAAACATAATTTCTACACTTTCATAATAATTTAGTTGTACAATTTATTGTACCCTTATCTGTATTCTTTTATTCCTCATAAATTATTTTAAAATAATTTATTTACTTTCCAATTATTTTAAATTAACACAATTCGGCATGATCTCTGTACAGATTTAATTTACTAATTAAATCTCATCACATACCTTAAATCACATAAATACTAATTAATTTAAATAACCTTGATAATTTTATCAATTAAATTTTTATTTAATTTATTAAATAATTCCGAAAATTCGGATCCTCACATTCTTCCCCCCTTAACAGGATTCCGTCCTCGGAATCATAATTATCGTAATATCATATGTATTTTATTCATAGCGCCTTGCTATGCCTTTATCTTGATAAATAATAACTAAATCCATAATAATCATATTTTAACTCACATGGATAATCCCATACTAATCATAACTGTCCAAGTATTCAACTCTTAACTCAATTCACAATTTCTTTGATTTCTCATTCTCTAAAAATTTCATTCCTTTAATCATATTTACCCTTACTCAATCCGCTTATTTCATATTCTCTATTCCACCTTCTTGATACTTTACACCTTCATCATTCTTTCCTTAATTCATATAAATCTTCTTCACATTTCATAAGTCATTCATTAATATCTTCATTATTCAATACTAGGCTTTAAATATTAATCTTTACTTAATTCGTCATAATTTTTATTTAAAATTATTTCAAAAATCTTGGGTGTCACATTCACCCCTCCTTCATAAAATTTCGTCCTCGAAATTTCTATGTATTCATACTTCATTCATTTGTAACTTACATAATTTCTTTACATTTATTCCACATATCTTTATTTCATTTCTTTCTCGTAGTTATTGTACACTGCAATTTTCTAATCCATCTCATTCCATACTTTCCTTACCTCACCATCATTGCTTTCATTATCGCTCACAATTAAAGAATACTACCCCATCCTACCATCCAATCTCCATAAGAGTAGAGGAATTTAAAAATTTATTTTGGAAAACTTTCATGATATGCTGAATGAACATTTATCCCGGTTTACAGTACTTCGCTCCCCGAGTACTTCATACTGCAAACCCTGACAGTGGATCAGTCTGTCATTAAAGTAATGGATGTTTCACCATACATTGGCACGCCAGATGATCAATCTGCAATGCCTGTGTCTTGTTATGCCAGGTGACCATTCGATCAACCTGCAATAGTCTTAATCTTTTTGTTCATCTCAGCCTTAGAACTCATTCAAAAATAATTTGTTTAGTTATAACTTTCAAAGAATATGAATTCAATAAATATATTTCAAAATTGGTCTAGCTGAATCAAATAGCTTAGACTTGTATTTCTTCAACGCTTGTCTAGCTAGATCAATTAGCATAGACCTTCTTTTAACTATTTATAATCCGCAGAAATTTTTAAAACATTCATCACGTCAAAACTTTTCAAAACGTCTAGCCGAGTCAAATGGCAATGACTTATAGCTTTGACATACTTTTATAAATCAAAATCATTTATGACTTCATGTTACCGCATCATTTTGACAGTCCGTTGAGAATTCCGTCGTTAATAATTCCTACACCATAAACCAGACTTTATGGTGTTGAATCATCTTATAACGAAATAGTACCGCACCGTCTCAACAACACGTTGAGCATTCCGTCATTCATCACATCTGCACCGGGCTAAAAGGTGCGTGGATGATTCTTTTGAAATACATTTTGATGTTAAAAATATTTTTGTCTAGCCGAGACAAGTAGCATAGACATTTTTTTAAATCGCTAAAAAAATTTCATTTATATTTTTCAAAGCACACACGTGCCAAATCAACTTGAGGCCAAAATTTTCGAAATCTAGCAACGCTAAAAGAGTGGGAATATCCTAAATTCCCTAACATTCACTTTCTATTTCTTCATTTAATTATTAAATTTATTACTAGAGCTATTATTATTTATCATATTAAAATTTCTATCTACTACAACTTTTCTATACCCCCGCATAGTTCATCAAACTTACCACACATTGTGAGTCCAGGAACTTACCACAAGAATATGAGTTTTAAAGCTTGTCCTAGCAGTATGTAGTCTGAGAACAAATCAAAGACTATCCATATGCTGAGGGGCTCAAACATACCATACGATTATGAGTCATGGACTTACCATATGCATGAGTTTTAAGAACTCGTGCCTAAATTTAATATTATCTATTTATCAAAACTGCTAGCGTGACTCTAACATTTTAATGATTATCACCTAGTAACTGAGTAAACACAAATCCTCCGCCCATACAAAGGATTGTGCAATTCAGTCACCACATGAGTTCTCAATTGAAATTTCGTACCCAAGCTTCCTGCCCCCTTATCATAACATTTCCGTCATTCATGTCTCATCATTCTCTGTATTCTTCTTGTACTATTTCATAGTACCATATCTCTTTATAACATTAAGCTATACCTTGTTGACCATTAACAGGTCTCTCTTTTATTTCACATTTTCACTTGATCCCATCATGACCTTGCTCTACAATTCATTCCTTACTCGTTTCCCTTATCTTATGATCGTATCGTAGTACGATCCTCTCACTGTTCTTGATCATATTATTATGATCTCTTCCTATACGTTTTGGATTACCTTGTCATCTTTATTGCTTAAATCAGGTGTCCCCTGATTATCTTTGAGATTCATCTTTGAATCATTTCAATTATAACTTCAAATAATTTTTTTTTTTTTTTTTTAATTAAACTTATAAATTTTCTCAATTCCCTGCCTTCGTTCAGATCTTTCATAACATCTTTATCTCTTCCTTATAATCTTATCTCTTTCATATTTCCTTTACTTTAATCAATATCTGAAATCTGCATTTCTTAACTTACATCTTTCTATTTCAATCCCCCCCCGTGTTCATCAAACTTATCACGTATTTGGACTCAGGAACTTACCATAATCATATGGTTGAGGAGCTTGTCCTAGTCAGGCCTTAGTCGCCCATTCGCTAAAGGGGCTCCACCATACAATCATGAGTCACGAGCTTACTATACGCTTGAGTTTTCAGAACACGCAACTATCTTTACTCTTCCTTACTAAGGTTATAGCCTAGGGCATCATTTACCTAAGGTTTATAACCTCTGGCTCTGATACCAACTGTAACGACCCCGAAATTCGTCCCATTTTATTACCTTAAGTTCCAAATTTATTATTCATTCTTTCCTTAACGTCCAAATTTCGGTTCGTTAATAAATCTTTAATCACCTTCTTTTACCCATAAATTGATTTTAAAATCATCAAGTACAAATTTTCTGGTATAAATTTTTCTTTTTCTCAATCAATGTATTAAAATATTTTATCATTTAAAAATTTCATTTCTTTATCCTAGTCCCTGGATCGCAACCTTTACTTTTTCTTTCCTTCATGTACCATAAAGCTCAACATTTAATTTTAATGTTGACTATATTTCCACAATTATCCTTTATTTAATAATTCATAATTAACCATTGCGTAATTCTATATCGTAACGTTTATCTCATACATTTACAATTCACAATTTAATTTTTACTCATTCTGTCTGGATTCAACATATCCGTACATACATAACATCAATAGAACTTAACACATACATCCACATTGAATGGAAAATATAACAATAACATTTCCCCACCTTCTAGGCAATTTATCTCTAATTTAATCCAGTATTCCTGAAACTTATTTCTTTATCCTGGCGTCCAGTTATTTAAATTGATAGCTCAAACTCTTAATTCGATCAACCTTCTTTGAAGCTTAACACCTTTCTTTGATGGCCCAAAAATCTTTCCTTCTTGATGGTGGTTATGGGGTTTGCCGGCAAGGTGGTGGTGGTATTCACGGGTGGAAGGAGAGCAAGAGAGAGATGGTTTTATCTTGTTTTATTTTTCACTTCTTTTCTTTCTCTTTGCTTTTCTTTTCCTTTTTTTATAATATAACACACTTAACCAATTTTAACAATTCCACAATTCCACCGCCTCTCTCTCTCTCTCTCTCACGCAGCCAACCTCAGAAAATTCCGGATAATTCCATGCATAATTAATCAATTTTTATACATTACGTAATTATTTCGTATAATAATTATTTTACATAATGTATGTAAGCTAATTATTTTAATGTACCAAAATTCATAACATGAATTATAATTAATATTTATACCCCTTTCGGGTACTTCTTTTGACAAATTTTGTACACGCATAATGACATGCATGTAATTATTTGATGTAATTTATACTTCCAAAAATCATAAAATAATTTCTATAACTTATAAAAATTATTTTTCATAATTTTCCACTTCATTACTTGGACAACATGTTACATTAACATGTTCACGTTTTCGAAATATTATTCTTCATAAAAGTCCTAATAATTCCATTATACATAACCATAATTTTTATTAAATTAAAACATTCTTTTTTCTTATTTGTTATTCAATTTCTTTAATAATCATATTAATTTCTTTATATATAAATTATATAATTTAATATTATATAATTTATATAATTACATTCTTCTTTTAAATAATTTCCTCCAAGCTTATTCCATTTAATCACCTTATATAAATTACATAATTATTCTTATATAATTTATATAATTATTATTTTCTTCATAACTTATTTTAATTTCCTTATATAAATTATATAATTATTATTATATAATTTATATAATTACCTTTCCTTCTCCATTAATTTCTAAATTTCTTTCAAAATTCTTGATAAACTCTAAAATCGATAACTACAATTTTACAAACTTCCTCATTAGCTTTTCATAAATTCTTGGATTAATTTAATTATTAATCCCTTAATTTTCATAATTAATAAAATTTATAATTTTTATCAATTAAACATAACACACATATATAAATGTATATATATAAATATATACATATCTAATTCCTGTATTTCACATTACCACATAACCTCATTTAAAACATAATTTCTACACTTTCATAATAATTTAGTTGTACAATTTATTGTACCCTTATCTGTATTCTTTTATTCCTCATAAATTATTTTAAAATAATTTATTTACTTTCCAATTATTTTAAATTAACACAATTCGGCATGATCTCTGTACAGATTTAATTTACTAATTAAATCTCATCACATACCTTAAATCACATAAATACTAATTAATTTAAATAACCTTGATAATTTTATCAATTAAATTTTTATTTAATTTATTAAATAATTCCGAAAATTCGGATCCTCACATTAGTTAATTACATTATTATAATTGTTTGTATTATAAAATCAAATAAATAACATATTAATTTTATATTTTAAAATTTCACCAATTTTAGGATAACATAAGAATATTACTTGATAGAAACTCGAAGATACCTACAAATAATCACATGAACATCTAATGGTAACATGATCATCCTAGTTCAAAATTATTTATAAATTTTTTTATTTAAATTTGCTTTTAGTTAATTTATGGCATCCTAAAATTAAAATTATAAGGTAAATTTATTTATTTATTTAAAATATTAATTTTGTTTTAACAATACTTCTTAAATAATTTACGAATATCAATGTTAAAAATTTAAAACGATGTCGGGGGGTAACTCGTTGTGATACAAATGGTTTTTTTTTTTTTTTTTTTCAGCAGTCCAAATCTGCCGTTTTATTTTCGATACTTTCAGATTGGAACCAACACCAGTTTCAGTAATAACATTCAAGACGATCATGAATCTGTCATTCTTGTGCAAAGTTCAGATGAATACTCAACTATAGACAAAGTTCAAAATCTTCTCAAAGTTGAAGGAAACAAAAGAGTTGACGAGATTGAGAGAGCTCTCAATCAATGTGAATTATCTTTAACCGATGATTTGGTGCTCAATGTGCTTTGTCGGCATCGGTCCGATTGGAAACCCGCTTATGCGTTCTTCAATTGGGTTTCCAGAGCACAAATTGGAAGTGGGTATTGACCTGGGTCTGGTGTTTACAATGAGATTCTTGACATTTTAGGCAAAATGAAGCGATTCGAAGAATTGACCCAAGTGCTCGATGAAATGTCTAAGAGAAAGGGTCTCATAAATGAGAGAACGTATGGGATTTTGCTTAATAGATATGCGGGTGCACATAAGGTGGAGGAAGCAACTGAGTTGTTTTACAGGAGGAGAGAGTTTGGTCTTGAGCTTAACTTGATTACGTTTCAAATGCTGTTGGTGTCGTTATGTAGGTATAAACATGTGGAACAAACGGTTTGTATCAATCATGTTGGTGTAGAAATTTAATTAGAAAATGGTGCCACTTGCCGACCTCTCTCGCATAGATATTCTTCTGTCACCGCCGCCGCCCAAAGTTTCATTTACTAGAGAGAGGTATTGCTAATTTTTTAATTTAAGCATAAACTTAATGTGCTGCTATTTCACATCCATTTCATTTGGATACTCTAAACCATGTTTTGGATTTGATTTGTCTAATGTGAACTTTTATTTGTAAAACTCGATTGCCTAATCCTAATTATGAAGCTGGCGTTTGGTTATGAACGGTTCATAACCTGTTTGTTTAAATGCCAAAAAGAGGGTAGACTTAAACTCTAAGGTTAACCCAAGTGGACGAGTTGTGTCTCGTGAGGGGTTTGCAGTGAATATACCTACAAAATTCAAAATAAAAAAATAAATAATAAATAAATAAAAATAAATAAATAAATAAATAAATAAAATAGAATAAAAATCTTTTTGAGTTTAACCAATTATGAAATCGACAGAAAACTTCTAAGTATCCATGGGTATTACACATAAGTAAGATCACATTCAAAATCACATTTTCACCTTATCAAAAATACTCTATCTTCATTCTAAATATCATCTCTCATAAAATTATTTCCATGTGATGCATGTATATGTGATGTAACTCTTAGTAGGGACTTTTACTGTGAAAATCAAGCAAATTCAAATTATTTTTTTTCATTATTGACTTGTGCAATGTCTATTTTTCTTAGGCTTTTCAGAGTTACTCATGTAACGAGCATTTGACCAATGACTCCCAAACCAGTTGACTTTAGGGCACTAGGTGTAAAGACACCCCTAAAGGCTTACTAAGTTGAATAACAAAGTCCACAAAAATCAGTCTAGTCAAACTACTTATATCCATCATACTTTTCAGTGTGATTTTTCTTTTACTCAATGGATATTGAAGCAATATTTATTATTTTTCAACTTTTTTTTCCTTTTCTTACAACGAGTGCGTTTTACGCTCCATTTCGTTGATTCTTTTTCCTATTTTTATTTACAACGAGTGCGTTTTACGCTCCATCTCATTGATTTATTTTTTTCCTTATAATTTTTTTCTTGAAATTACTTGACTCATAGTTTATACCCCACAACTAAGAATTAGTGTGAACGTGAAGTGCAAAAATGCGTATGAATTTTAATTTTATTCAAGATGACATTTTAAACTAGGACATTGTATCTTATCAAATGTTCTAGCGTTCTAAATCTTTTAATCCTACTCAAAGGTTTTTACTCCACAGACACTTATTAGAATTAATCTAACTCATAAAAAGTCAAACAAAATTTTAAAATTTTTTATTAATTATTTAATGAAATAAAGTGCTAATCTTAAATTAAAAAAAATCAAAAAATAAAAATGCATAACTCCCTCATACCTAAATAATGAATTGTCCTCAATGTATGCAAATGAAGAAGAGAGAACAAAGAAATAAAAGAATTGTACCTCGTATGGTGGGTAGGAATGAGATGAAAATACGCTACAAAAAAAAATATATATATACAAAACTTATAATTACAAGTGCAGTTTCATTCATTCGGAATAGTATGGGTCAACAAGGTCCAACACCTCCTCTGGTTTATTCGGCATTTCAAAAAAAGAGTTTTAGTCGTTGACCATTAACTTCGAAAATTTCACCACTTTTTTGGTTTTCAATATCAATTGCCCCATGAGGGCAAACTACCTTTACTACAAAAGGTTCATCTCATCGAGAATGCAATTTGTCAGGAAATAGATGTTGCCTAGAGTTATACAACAGAACTTTTTAACCAGGTGAAAATGATTTTCTCAAAATTAATTTATCATGAAACACTTTTGTTCTTTCCTTGTAAATTTTAGAATTTTCGTAAGCATAATTCCTAATCTCGTCCAACTCATTCAATTGCAATTGTCTATGACTCCCATAAGTGGATATATCAAAATTTAACTATTTTATAGTCCATAAAGCACGATATTTAAGTTCCACAGGTAAGTGACAAGCTTTTTCAAATACAAGCCTATATGGTGACATTCCTAAGTTAGTCTTAAAGGCAGTACAGGAAGCCCACAATGCATTTAACAATTTAAGAGACTAGTATTTTCTATTAGAACTCACCGTTTTTTCTAAGATTTGTTTGATTTGCCTACTCAAGACTTCTACTTGACCACTTATCTGAGGGTGATATGGTGTGGCAAGCTTGTGGGTGATGGAATATTTTTTCAACAAGTATTTAAAAGGCTGATTGCGAAAATATTTTCCTTGATCACTGATTATAGCCCTAGGGATACCAAAGCGAGAAAAAATATCATCTTTCAAAAATTTGACAACAACCTTCTTGTCATTGGTCTTGGTTGGTATAGCTTCTACCCACTTTGACACGTAATCAACCGCAAGTAAGATGTACAGATTTCCAAAAGAATTTGGAAATGGACCCATGAAATCTATCCCCTACACATTAAATAACTCAATTACTAGAATGGGTTGCATTGGCATCATATTCCTCCTAGTGATCCTTCCTAAATGTTGACACCTATTGCAATGGGCACAAAATTCTGTGGCATCCTTGAATAGACTAGGCCAATAAAAATCACACTGGAGAACTTTGGCAGACGTCTTTTTACCTCCAAAATGTCATCCACAAGCTTGGTCATGACAAAATAATAGGACACTCCTAAACTCATGGTCGAGTACACACCTCCTAATGATTTGATCAGGGCAATATTTAAACAAATAGGGGTTGTCCCAATAAAAATATTTGACTTGTGAAATTTTTTTTGATTGGTCTTGTTTGGACCATTGGGAAAGAATGTCACTAGTAACTAGGTAGTTCACAATATCAGTAAACCAAGGTGTAGTGGATATGGAAAAAAGTTGCTCATCTAAGAAAGAATCATTTAAAGGCAATTCAGAGTTAGACTCCACAACTAAACGAGACAAATGATCAGCTACCACATTTTCAGACCCTTTTTTATCCCTTATTTCTAAGTCAAATTCTTGGAGCAATAAGACCCATCGAATTAAACGGGCTTTTGAGTCTTTTTTGGAGAGAAGGTGTCTAAGGGCTGCATGGTCAGTGTAAACGATGATTTTAGACCTAATAAGATAAGATCGAAACTTTTCTAGGGCAAAAATTACAGCTAGAAGTTCTTTTTCAGTAGTTGAATAATTCAATTGTGAATCATTCAAAGTCCTATTAGCATAGTATATGACATGGGGAATCTTATTAATTTGTTGCCTTAGAACAACACAAACTGCATAGTCAGATGCATCACACATTAACTCAAATGGTTGATTCCAATCGGGTGATTTGATGATAGGAGCTAAGGTCAACTCCTTTTTAAGTTGTTCAAATTATTGAAAATATTTTTCATTAAATTCAAATTTTGCATCTTTATTTAGAAGATTGGTTAATGGTCTTGCTTTCTTACTGAAATCTTTGATGAATCGCTTATAAAAGCCTGCATGTCCTAGGAATGAACGAATTTCTTTGACTGTCCGAGGGTGGTGGGAGATTGACAATGAGGTCAATTTTGGCTTTATCTACTTCAATTCCCTTTTCAGATATGATATGACCAATTACAATTCTCTTTTCAACCATGAAATGACATTATTCCCAATTTAAGATTAAGTTAGTGTTCTTACATCTCCTTAAAACTAAGTCGAGGTAGTGAAGACACTCAGGAAATGTAGACCCAAATATGGAAAAATCATCTATGAAAATCTCTAGGAATTTGTCTATCATGTCAGAAAAAATGCTCATCATGCATCTTTGAAAGGTGGAAGGGGCACTACATAGCCCAAAGGGTAGACGACGATATGCGAAAGTTCCATAAGGACAAGTGAATGTGGTCTTTTCTTGGTCTTCTAGGACTATGGGAATTTGAAAGTAACCCGAGTATCCATCAAGGAAACAATAGTAAGCATGACCAGCTAACCTTTCTAGGATTTGGTCTATGAAGGGTAAAGGAAAATGATCCTTCTTTGTGGCCTCATTGAGTTTTCTATAGTCTATACAAACCCTCCAACCAGATTGGACACGTGTGGGAACTAACTCATTATCTTCATTTTGAACCACAATTAAGCCAAACTTTTTAGGCATCACCTGAATAGGACTTACCCAAAAGCTATCAGAAATGGGATAGATGATCCCATTATCTAGATATTTAAGAATTTCCTTCCTAACAACCTCTTTTAAAACTGGGTTCAACTGCCTTTGTGGGTCTCTCACGGTTTTAGCATCATCTATTAAATGGATCATATGTTGGACAACGGCAGGACTGATCTCCCTAATATCTATTATGCTTTATCCTATGGCTTCTTTGTTCTTTCTAAGGATGGTCAATAACTCTTCCTTTTGTGGGTTTGTTAAATCGGAAGCAATGATCACAGGAAGAGTTTTGGAAGGACCTAAATAGGCATATTTAAGATCATCAGGAAGATGTTTGAGTTCTAACTCTGATGGACTCTTTTTAAGAGGTTCTGAAGATTTTAAGATTGGCTCAGTCACGGGTTCCCATTTTGAATACATTGATGTAGAGGGTTCTAACATCTCATTCACCTCATGTACATATTCTGTATCATGCCAATTTTGACCAAAGTGATTTAAACAAAAGTTAAGAATTTTATCTCCCCCATTAAGTTCATTTTCAAACATTTCTTGAATCATGTTTGTTTCAACGGGTTGGCCAGAAAAATCACTAGGTTGTTTTCCCACATTAAACACATTTAAGTCAATTGTTATGTTCTCAAATGTTAATTTGATTAGTCCATTTCTACAATTGATTAATGCATTAGAGGTTGCTAGGAATGGTCTAACTTAAATAACAGGAATTTGACCGTTGGGATTGGCAACATGCTGCGTTTCAAGAACAACAAAATCAACATGGAACACAAAATCGCCCACCTTAATGAGTACATCTTCAACTATTCCCTTTGGCACTTTGATAGAATAGTCAGCTAGTTGGAGTGTGACTCTTGTCTTTTTTAACTCCCCTAAGCCCAAGGTTTGGTACACAGAAAATGGTAAAAGGTTAACACTCGCTCCTAAATCAAGCAAAGCTTTCTCAATTAAGGTGTCTCCTATGATGCATGAAATAGTAGGACAACCGGGGTCTTTATACTTCATAGGGACTTGGCATGACATGATAGAACCAACATGGGCTGTTAGAAAAGCTTTCTTAGGAACATGAGTGGTTCTTTTGTGCGTGCACAAATCTTTTAGACATTTAGCATATGAGGGAACTTGTTGAATGACATCTAGAAGAGGAATATTAATTTTCACTTGTTTGAACACTTATAGAATTTTGTTTAACTGGGCTGACTGCTTGTTTGAAATTAGTCTTTAGGAGAATGGGGCCTTTTGTTTAAAGGCTTTTTCATTTGACTCAGAAGATGTGGTTTGTTCATTCTTTGACAATTGATTAGTAGATTTTAAAGATGTGGGCTTTTCAGGCTAGGCTAATTTTGAAGATGGATTATTGGATTCATCAATTAAATTTTTCTCTTCTTCATTATCAATACCAGCATGATTGTTAAAATAATTTTCAGACCTTAAAGAGATTACATAATTCACATGGTTGATTTGGTTGTTTTCAACTTAGTTGTTTTCAAGTGAATTGGCATGATAAGGTTTTTGATTAGGGATTGAAAATTTCGAATTGATCTCGGGCTGGCTAGGGAACTTACGCTTCTCTCTTTCACTAACTAGAGTGGTCAATTGACTCATTTGGATCTCGAAACGAGATATAGCTTGGTTAGCTTGGATATGAGATTTCATTAAAGTTTTCATATTTTTCTCTAACGTGTTAAATCTCTTCTCACTCTCATTAGAAAACCCTAGTGGATATTGAGTTGCTGAATTCAAATTTTGGTACGAACTAGGATTCGACTTTTGGAAAGGTTAAAAAGATTGATTTAGAGACTGGTTGACCTGATTTGAAGAGTTATTCGGGTAGGGTCCTTGGTTCCATGCAAAATTAGGATATTTCTCCAACTTGGATTATAAGTGGGTGCAAATGGGTCATTCCTAGGTCTTTGAAATATTGCATTGACTTGATCAAAATCTTCAAGTTGGTTTACATGTGATAGCTCTCTTGTTTCTAAAGCCTCAATCAAGTCTTTTAAGTACACCAGTCAACTTAGCTTCGGTGACAATTGAATTGTCAATTTTATAAATACCCCTAGATGAGCTAGGTTTATCGGTCTCTCGGGTGGTTTCCCATTGATTTTAAAATTGTTTTAGTGGAAAAGTCTAAACCTTCGTAGGCAATTTGATACAATCTCCATTTCTCAAATCCATGGTGTGGGCACTGGGATAACAAATTTTTAAACCTATCAAAATATTTCCAAAATGACTCATTTTCAAGTTGGCAAAATTGATGAATTGTAGTCTTAATTTTGGAAGTTTTGTGATTTGGAAAATATTTTTTTAGAAATGTAACAATAAATCCATCCCAGGTTGTTATAGAATTATTTGCTAGGCTATATAACCACTTTTTAGCATTATCTTTTAAAGCGAATGTGATCAATCTTAACCTAATCGAGTCTGTTGACATTTGTTGAATTTTCATTAAAGCACAAACTTCTTCAAATTCTTGAAAGAATAAATATGGATCTTCTACCCCAGTGAACTTAGGTAACATATTTATAAAATGTGGTTTAAGTTCAAAATTATTACAAGTTACCGGTGGTAGACCGATGCATAACGGTTGAGTAGAGCGGGAAGGATAATATCGATCCCTTAAAGAAACGGTTTGTGTTACCTCCATTTTTAAAGTGAGATCTTTTAAAGTGAATTCCGACACTAATCGGGATGTTTTGTCCCTAACCTACACTTTTTGCATGCACTACTAATAAATAAGCAAATTAAGAACACAAAAACAAATAAGAGAAAAAAAAATAAAAAAAAAATAAAAACTACTTCTAAGGTCAACTTAAATAAAATCTAGACAGCTCCTAACTGTTCCAAGTTCCTCTTTAAGGTCCACCAAATTCAAAACTAATCACACCACTAGCCAGATAAGTGTAAGAACGTGGGAGTCTCTCCGTAGGTACGGTGACTAATTAAGTAACCACGCGTTCTTTAGGCATTTACCTTTTGAACCACTTGCTTAGACACCAGTAGTTTGATTAATTTAAAATTCAGACTCCTTTTAAAGTCCCTTGTCCTAAATGAGCTCGAGAGTCCTAGGGGTCAACGTCTACTTGATTTTATTTAGTCGGTTATGCAAAGTGTAGTTGTTTGTGGGCCAAGGAAGGGTGATGAAATCCCCATCTTATCTTGTTACGGGTTTTTACCCTTAATGTTAAATTAAAAATAAAAATGCACAAATAAAAAAAAATTGTAAAGAAATAAAATGTCCTAAAACTATGTGAATTACGAAAGAATGAGAAATTTGACATACCTCGATCCTCCAGCAATCACCACAATTTATATTTAACAAAAATAAAATAAAATAAAAACTTAAGCAGGATGTGCTCTACATGAATGCAGCAATTAGTTTTTAAACTAAAAATAATAAACTAAACTACTACTTTTTTCTCTCTCTATTTTATAAAAAAAAAGTAATTAATAAATAGGGAGATACGAAGAACCAAGAAAGTGCAGCAACAAAATATCTGTGTTTTTGCTTCTTCGATCCACTTCGATAATCTTGAAAAATAAAAATAAAAATATTAGTGAAAAAAAAACTAATTCGAAAAAATAAAAAGTAAGGAATAAAAAAAATTACATCTAGTTCCCGACAACGGCGTCAAAAATTTGATGTGATAAAAAATAGTAACGTCAAGTGCACAACATCAAATTGAAGAACAGGCAAGTACATGTTGAACCACAGAAACTAAATTAATTTCATTGTTCCCTTAATTTATATTCCAAATAAATTAAAAATAAAAAAATAGTAGAGATGATTAATTAACTAACTAATGCAAATTAAAAATTAATAACAAAAATTAATAATGAGAAAAACTAACTAGGAATCCGAATCCACTAAATACTAACATAATAATTAAATTATTCATTTCCTTAATTAATTTTCAATTATTTTTTTCTTCCCTTAAAAATAGTGATTCCTATAATTAATATGGACAAACATAGATTATGAAAATTTAAGGACTAACTATAACTCATCAAAACTTCATTGAGTAAGCATGAATTATAAAAAACTCATATCTTAACAATAACCTATCAAAACCTCACAATTAATTTAGAACAAAAACGAATTATGCGCGAAGGTAAAATTGAAGAAATAAACAATTAGATATTAATATCAGAACGAAAAGAATATAATATTATGCAATACTTAATTTCATCTTCATCCTAGATATTAGAAATTTAGCTAGCCATGGAATTAAAAATTAAACACATAATAATAATTGTATGAAATAAAATAAAAACTAATGAAAAACAATATTAAAAAAACTTTTATTAAACTAATAACTTGAATGAATAACAATACTCCTTGAAACAAAAGCTAAATTCGTCCAACATAAATGAAAGAAAAAAAAAACAAAAGCTTCCTGACTCCTTCTATCAAAAGCTGCGGAACATGAAGAAAGAAAAAGAAAATAAAATCCTCCTTTACCGAAAGTAAAGAGTAAAATAAAATATGAGACACTTTTCTCTAAAACAAAACTCCTATTTTTAAAGAAAATAAATTGAACCCTAATATAATTTAGAATAACTTGGAGTCTTCTTTCCTTCTTGACTTTAACTTTTACATGGTATCCTACTCTTTATTGGAGTCCAAATAAAAATCAACTTGAAAGCTTCTAGAATCCTTTTACAACTCAACTTCAATTATTTATTTATTTCCAGCAAAACAAAATAAAATGTATTAATTAAATTAAATAAACATATTAAATAATAAAAATGAGAATATTAAAATGTATAATTATATGTCTATCAGAATGTATATGTTCAAATTACATCTATGTTTACATTTAAAAATTACTTTGCTTTTCACCGCATTCATTATAATCATGCTTTAACTTGAGAG
The DNA here is from genome assembly GCA_947179155.2 of Hedera helix. Taxonomy (NCBI): domain Eukaryota; kingdom Viridiplantae; phylum Streptophyta; class Magnoliopsida; order Apiales; family Araliaceae; genus Hedera; species Hedera helix. The sequence continues at coordinate 14,283,590 of OX359267.1, read as the reverse complement.
TTTAATTTCATTTTCATATGAAATGAAACACATAGTATGATGAATTTGAATTTGAGTTTGAATTTGAGAAGTTAAGAGTTTGTTTCACGTAGCAGTTGAAATAGAGGATGTCGAATTTGTTTCATGCAGCAGGTGAAAGAGAGGATGTCTACAAATAATCTTGGTTATGATGCATGGAAGAGAGGATGATTTGTCAGGAGAAGAACAAGCGCATTGTTCACTATTATTTGAAGTCTACATCAGGTCGGTCACTCCTGCTATTGTGGGGATTAAGAGAAGTGTTCGTCACATGGCTTATGTTGTCTCGGATGAGTTCTGACATCCTTAAGAAAATGGTAGTGGACAAACTCCCAAATGATTTGTATGGATGGAAGCTTTAATGGAGAAGTTACGAGCTCTGATTGATGACATTTCCAAATATGTTGATGATGCTGTGGTGAGAAAACTAGTTATAATCTAACTATTTGATGTTCTTGTTATTTTTTTTTTCTTTGTTTAGTTTCTCAACTAATTATGTGTCCAATTTTAATTTCAGGAAGAGCGTGTTGCACCAGATAATAACATTGAAAGATTTATATTAGATACCGTTGTTGCTTTTCCCAAAATGTCTCCCCCAACTTTTGATAAGCTTGTGAATGATGGTATTCAGGTAAAGATTAATTTTATGTTGTCTGTACGTAGAATACTTAGTCTTATTTTATTTTCTGAAAATGTGTCTAGTGTCATCTTCTTTCCTCTTTGTGATATTTAACTTCTTATTTTAGTATAGGTTCCACAAAAGTTTTTCACACTTAAATAAGTTTATTGAATGACACTTTGTTGTCATCTATATATTATTACATAACGTGTAATATAGGTTTTTTTTTATTAAACTTAAACTATTGAATGAAACTATTAAATGTTAGTTTAGAAGTTAAATAATTTTTTTTTGTGTGAAACAAATCTTTTGAATGCGAGTGGGATACTTTTCCAACTGGGATGTATCTTCTTGTACAACCTTTTAATGTATTTGATCAATTAAAGCATTGCAGCCAAAGAATTTTAATGATATGTCTTGGATTTATTATAGAGGGCCTATTTCTGACCATGTATTATTGTTTGTGTTTTTACCCCTTATAGGATCAATTGTTGTTGCTTTACTTGTCAAGCATGAACTCAGCCTAGCACATAAGTTGAACACAACCGCTCAGATTCTATAACTGATCTAACCGTACCTTCCTGAAAAAAACATGCCAAAATATTCAAACAAGTTTCGGCAATTCAGTTCAGTTTTTATTCCTTCTGTCATTAATTTTTCATATCAATTTTTTGTGTGTCATGACAGGATTGTGATTGTTTTTTGAATTGGAATAGAAGAAGAAAGTTGCATTTGTCAAGCCTATTGCAAAGAAGCAACAACAGCAGAGTTCTGATCATATAACTGGAGATAAGATACCAAGGAGCTTTGTGTTCTATAAATTTATTTGGAAAGAAAATGACTTACATCTTTGGCATAATCAACTACATAGTTCATGAAGCATGCACTGAAAGTCTTGTTCCTAGGAATAGGTGAAGTGACATGCGTTGAATCTGTTACACGAATCATAGATATTGTTATATGTTGGCTGGATCATGGATAATGGAGCACTCCATTTGTGGTTATGGACTGCAGGTTCGGTGTAATATGGGGATAATACTTAGTTTGGCACCCGTCACTTGCATATGTTCTCCAAATACTTGTAGATATGGATTATATTTCTTTTGAGGTTTCTTTGTATTTTTCAAACTAATTTTAGTGTGTAATATTTATTTAGAAATGATATTATTAATTTTTGCCGAGGCATCCTACAAAAAGAAATTATTTTCACAGTAGGGCAGCAGGTGCAATTAATAATTTATTACCAAAATATTTTCTCCAGTCACAACATAAGTAAGTCATATAATGAATCATAATTTGTCAACAAATAGGCAACAAAATTTTACAACAACCTATAAATTTTGTTATAAAAAATGAAAACATTTCACAAACTGTAATGAATAGCAAATTTCATTGCTAAACATGCATTTTTGGCAACGACAAAAATTATTGTTGAATGCCCATTAAGATTTGGCAACAAAAAAGATAAATAGATAGGGATTTTTTTTCCCGGCAACGAAATTTTGCAATGACCTATGAAATTCATTACAAAAAATGAAAGTCTTTCATAAATTGTAGAATGACAAATTTTGTTGCTAAACATGCATTTTTGGCAACAATTTTATAAATCGTTGCCCGAAAAAACATTGCCAAATGTCCACTTTTTTGTAGTGCTGTAACTTCATCATTTTCACATATTTTTCAACGATTCAAGTTGGGTTATGATTGAAACTCATAAATCTACCATTTAAGTCAAGAAGATCACATAGACAACTTTCAAACTAGACATCAAGCTAGGATTTTATTTCAAAACATGCTCATATGATATTTTCTTCCATCATTTTAGATTTTAAACATGTTAATATACATATCTAGTATATTTAACCATAAATCTTCATAAATAATCTAGATCTACCATCAAAGAGTATAAAAATAGGTTTTGAAACCATAGAAATATATTCTTTACTACAAAAATAAGTTTTGACCATAAAAATCTCATATAGCACATAGAACACATAATCTCCAACATAGATTCACCCATATATCTTTTAAACTCTTCATGGTTCATGTGACACCCCCCAAATTCGGGCTACTTAAACCTCGAATTTGGTGCTCACTGCTCATACATTCTACTTTCGTTTACCGTTACTCAAAATTACTAATAATATATATTACATCCGTTAATATTCAAGTTAATACAAAATATACCTACCAAACCCCCAGGGTCATCAACCTTTACATATATACAACATTACTAGGATAAGTATTCCACATCTACAACCACAAAATGGAGTTAAAACTACCAACGGGGAACAATTCATCATTTTTTTTTCTTCATTCCGACATCTTTCCTTTGCCTTTGTTTTTCTTATTTATACCCTCAGATTTAACATCTTTGTCTGCGTCACATCAATTAGGCAAGAATGAGCAATCGAAGTGCTCAACAAGTATAATGAATTGAATAACAATGCATCATGAGAAAAATAATTTATAACAATAACGTAACATGATTTCATTTCAAATGAAAGCAAATAACTGAGGGAATTATCCTTTGAAATATGATAAATGAGGATCATACAGAGGGTCACAAGACCATTGAACATAGGTTAATGAATGGTAACACTGATAACTTGTATGTGTCATAAAGACCATAAAACCTTAAACCCGTACTCGAGGTGATCGACCTCTCGTACCTATGATTGTGCATATCATATTACCGCATATCGCGGGGTATCAAAATTTAAAGCATCCGACAAACTATATCCCCTGAAATAGGGTTGTTCATCTCAGTTTCTAGGAGTCCGCACCAAAACAATTTGGTTTGGCTCAACACTTAACAAAAAAAAGTAATTTAAAATTCAATTGTATCAAAAGTCTAGCCGAGCAAATGGCATAGACTCATAATCATCAACTCACTCATCAATAATTATGATTTGTTAAAATTTTCATTTAAGAGTGAATGTGATTAACAACAGAGATTTTTAATTTTAATTGAACAATTTACAATATCAATTGAAATCAATATTCAAGAAAGTTGAATAATGATAAAAGTTAGGAAATAGAATTCAATTGGGATTTTAATATCTAACATGTGATAAATGGTTCAAGAGTAGGATTTAAGAACTTGTCTCAATGTCCGATTATTAAATTAACAGCTAATTATCTTTTTTTGGACAACCTATAATAATAACATAATCAAATAATAATAATTTAGTAACCTATGATATTAATTTTTGTAATTAATATCACTTACAACATAATTATTCTACCCATCGGATCTATATTAGTGTTTATAATTAATTATAATCTAATTTGGTTATTTAATTTAATCGTGTCCTTTTATGTCCTCATATGTAAATCACTTAATTATTAATTGAAATTATTCCTAAAAATTGTTAAATTGTTAAATTTAATTTATAAAATATTTTTATATTTTTTTTTGATTTTATATAATTTATATCAATTTTTAAACATTTATTTTAATTAATTAAAATCTTAGTGGCATTTTCGTAATTAAGTGGAAAATGGGACCTGTGGCAAAACCATAAATAAATCAAACTTCGGTCCGCGGCGCATGGCGCGGACCTGTCTCCTTCCTTGCTTCAAACGACGTTGTTTCCTACCTTTCCCCCAAAATGCCGCAGTTTAATACCCGATTTCGGGAAAAAAAAATAGCTGCTGCGCAATGCGCGGGCGACCCTGATTTTTTTTTTCTTTTACGTTAACAGTAACCCAACATGATAATTTTATACCATTTTGATCATACTTTTCACCATAAAAATACTCTAAACATCATATAATCCATAAATACACACACAAAAATTATATAGAACAATTATCCTAATTATTTACTAATTTTCACAAAATTATTTTATCATAATAAATACTAAAATAATATTATTTAAAGAGTTTTATACCTTCCAAAGCTTGATAATTCTTTGATGAAGCTTAATCAACCCCTTATTGGCACAAAGATTTTCCTCTTGGTGGTGATGGTGGCTACGGGTGGGGTCATGGTGGTGGAAGAAAAAGAAAGCTAAGGAAAGATAGTTATTGTTGGTGATTTGTTAAGTAATTGTTTGTTTTTATCATTATTATTATTATTATTATTATTACTCTTCCATGTATGACTTAATTGTGTGAATTATTTTTAAGATTTACTCCAAGTCCACCGACTTAGGAATGAATCGGTAGAAAATATCATGCATACATCCTAATTTAATACATTACGTAGTTATTTCGTGTAATAAATATTTTATATAATGTATATAAAATATTTATTTTAATTTACCAAAATTCATAAAATGATTTATAAATAATATTTATATATTTTTAGGGTACCTTACTTGATAGATTTCGTACACGCATAATGGCATGCATGTAATTATATGAGGTACTTTATTCTCACAAAATTAATAAATAATACACATAACTTAATAAAATTAATTTTTTTACGTTTCAACTTTGTCACATATACATCACGTAAACATCCATGTATTTTCTATAACTACATAATATATATATATATATATATATATATATATATATATATATATATATATATTTAAAACTACGATTCCAAGCAAAGAAGACTCAACGATTTTGTATAAATCGTAGAGTGAACTATACGACTCATTACCTGAATAACTCTACGATCTTCAAAGAAAGACAAATATGCAAGAGGTCTACAAAATAGACAAGCTAAATTAAAGAACTGATCAAGTACAAATCGTAGAGCATAACTCTACGATCGTCGAACAGATAGCTAAGAATGTAACGAGCCCGAAATTTGACCCACTTTATTCTCTTATCTCGTGTATTTAATAAACCTTATTTTTATTACGTCCAAATTTCGGTCCGTTAATAAATCTTTCATCACCTTATATAAACTCTTAATTGATCCATTTTCTGATCTGAAAATCAACCATTACCAAAATTTCGGTATAAATTTTTCTTTTTCTTAATTTAATCATTGTATTTAAATATTTGGATATTTAAAATCCTTACATTTCGATCCTAGTCCCATGGATCGCAACCTTTACTTTTTCTTTCTCTCACTTGTATCACAAAGCTCAGCATTCAAATTTTAATACCATTCATATCCATACAAATATTTCTTGTATCATCATTCATAGATTAAACATATAATAATTTCTACTGTAATAATTATCTTGATCAATCACAGTTCATAATTGAACTTATCATATCCAGATTCAACTTATATATACACACAATTCATCACAGTAAATAAACAAGTTTCTCATATTGTATTATAACAATCACATTTTTTACCTTCTAGGCAATTCATCTCAAACTTAATCTGACATTCCTGAAACTTATTTCTTTACCCTGCAAAAGTTTATTTTAAACAAGTAATGAGCACAACGGCTCAACAAGTTCAACAGTTTATATTTCACGTAGCACATACCTTATCATGCTTGGTGTGTGTCATACATCATGTGCTTGTGCTTCTACTATAGCAATATATCTTATATATATTCATATCGTTGCACAAAATACACATTATGGTCATATTAATCACGTATCACGTAACACATAATTTGTATGCAGTTAAAACAAGAATTACATATCATAACATTCCAACACTTAACATAAAAGGGACTGAAGAACTTGCCTGACGTCCAGTTATTTAATTGATAGCTTAAACCCTTAACTCGATCAACCTATGATCATAAAATAATAAAATAATAATTATTTATCATCTTATGATATCAATTTAATTAATTAATATCATTTCTGTGCTAATTATTTCATAATATGATTAATTATATTAACCTCATTTCTTAATAAATTAATTTAACTTCATATCATATATCTTCAATATAGACAACCCGGTTCATTGGACAAATTTTAGCGTATTCGGGTGTCCGGATTTACATTTATTCATTTTGTAATCCTTTAAACTCATTAGATTAATATTTAGAATATTTAAATATTAATCCCCAATATTTAATATTTTACAAAAATATTAAATTTAATGCCCAAACCTCATTTCTATATTTTTAGTATTTTTCTATAATTTTCTATGATTTTTAAACAATTTTAAACATTTATTTTAATTAAAATCAATTCTGGGGGCATTTTAGTAATTTCCGCGCCCTTAGGGTCACAACCGGCATTTCCCGAAAAGTCCAGGGACATTTCTGTAATTTTCGCAACGTTAGGGACAAATCTGAAATTTTCCAGAAAGTCGAGGGACAATTCTGTAATTTCGTGCCTATAGGGACACGGTCGGTATAATCTGAAAAGGGCAAGGGCACGCTGGTAATTTCCAGCGTTGTTGCTCGCCCGCAAAATGCGCGGCGACAGTTTCTGCCGACGCCCAAAACGACGTCGTTTCCCAGCCGTTTCCAGAAATTTCTATCGCGCAATGCGCGACCATGCTTTAACACCCCAAAACGCCGTCGTTTTATGCCGCGTTCCGGAAAAAAAATGGCTGCCGCGCTATGCGGGGCAGCCTTTATTTTTTTCTTCTTCTTCTTCCCGCCGCACAGTAGGCCAACTTTTCTCAAAATATCCAAAACTTCTACCATTTTTGCTCTCAATTTCCACAACAAAATTATTCCAAAAATCATAAAATTCATAGATATACCACTAAAAATTATTTAGAATAATTTTCTTAAGTAATTTCTAATTTTTCTCAAAATAATTTTACTACCAAAAATAATAAAATAAATTCAATAATTTAATTTTTACCTTCCTTGAAGCTTTTTATGCCCTTGATGGACCCAATATTTCTCCTTCTTGGTGGTTCACGGAGGCTACGGTGGTGGTGTCGGTTGGAGGTGCACGGTGGAAGAGAAGGAATAGAGAGTGTTGTGTTGTGTTTTTTTTTTCTTTCTTTCTTTTCTTCTCATTTTCTCTTCCTTTCTTTTCTTCTCTTCTCTTATATATATATAACAAATTTATGAATAAACTTTAATTCCCTCTCCCATGTCCACCGACTTGCTTTTTCTAGAAAAATCCAACCGATTATCACAATTAACATGTAATTTAATTATTTTAAATACATTACGTAATTATATCATGTAATAAATATTTTATATAATAAATATAAAATATTTGTTTTAATTCACTAAAATTCATATTATGATTTATAAATAATATTAACACCTCTTTTGGGTACTTTTCTTGACAAATTTTGTACACGCATAACGCCATGCATGTAATTATATGAGGTAATTTATACCTCCAAAAATCATAAAATAATTCATATGACTTATAAAAATTATTTTTCGTAATTTTTCGCTTCGTTACTTGGACAACATGTTACATTAACATGTTCACATTTCTGAAATATTATTTTTTATAAAAGTCATAATAATTCCATTATACATAAATATAATTTTTATTAACTTAAAACATTCCTTTTTCTTATTTATTATTTCATTTCTTTAATATTTACAATAAATTTTTTATATATAAATTATATATAACTTAATATTATACAATTTATATATTTATATTTTCCTTTCTTAAATAATTCCTAATTTCCTCCAACTTTATTCCATTTAATCACCTTATATAAATTACATAATTATCCTTATATAATTTATATAATTATTATTTTCTTCATATCTTACTTTAATTTCCTCATATAAATTATATAATTTATTATTATATAATTTATATAATTACCTTTCCTTCTCAATTAATTTATAAACTTCTTCCAAAATTCATAATTAATTTAAAATCAATAATTACAATTTTTACTAACTTCCTCAATAACTTTTCATACATTTTTCGGATTAATTTAATTATTAATCCCTTAATTTTCATAATTAATAACATTTATAATTATAACAATTAAGCATAAACACATATATATACATATATAATTCATATTTCTTACATTTCCATATAATCTCATTTAAAACATAATTTCTGCATTTCCATAATAATTTAATTGTACAATTTATTTTACATTTATCTGACATTCTTTTATTCCTCATAAATTGTTTTTAAACAATTTATTTACTTTTTAATTATTTTAATTCAACATACTTTATCCTGATCTCCGTACATATTTAATTTAATAATTAAATCTCATTACGTACTTTTATTCACATAAAATAATAATTAATTTAAACAATTTTGATAATTTTATCAATTAAATTCTTATTTAATATTATTAAGAAAATCTTGAAAATTCGGATCCTCACATTCTTCCCCCCTTAACAGGATTCCGTCCTCGGAATCATAATTGCCGAATATTTATACGTATTTTATTTCTAGCAACTTGCTATACCTTTATCTGGATATATAACAACTAAATCCATAATAATCATATTTTACATCATTAACTTCCATAACTCACATGGATAATCCCATAATGGTCATAATTGTCAGAGTATTCCATTCTTATTTCAATTCATAATTCCTTTGTAATATTGCATTTCACAATTCTCTAAAATTTTATTAATAATACCTTAATTCATTTCTTGATATACTTATCAAGATTGTTTTTCATTCTCAGCAAAATGTCATTTCTTTAATCATACGTAACCTTACTCAATCTACTTATTTCATACTTTGCACCTTCATCCTCCTCTTCTTAATTCATATAAATCTTCTTCACATTTCATAATTCATTTCTTAATACCTTCTATTATTCAACACTAGGTTTTAAATGTTAACCTTTACTTAATTCATCATAATTCTTATTTGTAAATTATTTCAAAAATCCTGGATGTCACATTCACCCCTCCTTCATAAATTTCGTCCTCGAAATTTCTATGTACTAATATCTTATTCATTTGTAACAAACACAATTTTCTTTGTATTTATTCCACATATCATTCTTCCCTTCATTTCTCGTGATCATTGGCCATTGCAATTTCTAATCCATCACATTTCATAATTTCTTTCCTTTACAATATTACTTTCCTTATTACCCACAATTTAAAATACTACCCCATCCTACCATCCAATCTTCATAAGAGTAGAAGAATTCAGAATTTTTATTTTGGAAGAAAAAACTTTCATGATATGCTGAATGAACATTTATCCCGGTTTACAGTACTTCGCTCCCCGAGTACTTCATACTGCAAACCCTGACAGTGGATTAGTCTGTCATTAAAGTGATGGATGTTTCACCATACATTGGCACGCCAGATGATCAATCTGCAATGCCTGTGTCTCTTATGCCAGGTGACCATTTGATTAACCTGTAATATTCTTAATCTTTTTGTTCATCTCAGCCTTAGAATTCATTCAAAAGTAATTTGATTTGGTATAACTTCAATGAATACGAATTCAATAAATATAATTTAAAATTTGTCTAGCTGAATCAATAGCTCAGACTTATATTCCTTCATCGCTTGTCTAACTAGATCATTTAGCATAGACTTTCTTTTAACTCTTTATAATCCGCAGAAAATTTTAAAACATTCATCATGTCAAAACTTTTCAAAACGTCTAGCCGAGTCAACTGGCAAAGACTTATAGCTTTGACATACCTTTACAAATCAAAATCATTTATGACTTCATGTTACCGCGTCATCTTGACAGTACGTTGAGGATTCCGTCGTTAATAATTCCTACACCATAAACCATACTTTATGGTGTTAAATCATCTTATAACGAAATAGTACCGCACCATCTCAACAACACGTTGAGCATTCCATCATTCATCACATCTGCACCGGGCTAAAAGGTGCGTGGATGATTCTTTTAAAATATATTTTGATGTAAAAACATTTTTGTCTAGCCGAGACAAGTAGCATAGACACTTTTTAAATCGCTTAAAATTTCATTTATATTTTTTAAAGCACACACGTGCTAAATCAACTTGAGGCCAAAAAATTTCGAAGTCTAGCAAGGCTAGAAGAATGGGAATATCCTAAATTCCCTAACATTCACTTTCAGTTTCTTTACTTAATTAATAAATTTATTGCTAGGACTATTATCATATTACAATTTCTATCTACTCCAACTTTCTATAGCCCCCGTATAGTTCATCAAACTTGCCACACATTATGAGTCCAGAAACTTACCACAAGAATATGAGTTTTAAAGCTTGTCCTAACAATATGTAGTCTGAGAACAAATCAAAGACTATCTATATGCTGAGGGGTTCCAAACATACCATACCATTATGAGTCATGGACTTACCATATGCATGAGTTTTAAGAACTCGTGCCTAAACTTAATATTATCTATCTATCAAAAACTCTTAGCGCGACTCTAGCATTTCAATGATTATCACATAGTAACTAAGTAAACACAAATCCCCCGCCCATACAAAGGATTGTGCAACTCAGTCACCACATGAGTCTTCAAATAAAATTTCGTACCCAAGTTTTCTACCCCCTTATCATAACCTTTCTGCAATTCATGTCTCATCATTCTCTGAATTCTTCTTGTACTATTTCATAGTACCATATCTCTTTATAACATTAAAATATGCCTTTTCGACCATTAACAGGTCTCTCTGTTATTTTACATTTTCACTTGATCCCATCATGATCTTGTTTCACAATCCATTCCGTACTCGTTTCTCTTATCTTATGATCGTATCGTAGTACGATCCCCTCACTATTCCTGATCATATTATTATGATCTCTTCCTATACGTTTTGGATTATCTTATCATCTTTATTACTTAAATCAGGTGTCCCCTGATTATCTTTGAGATTCATCTTTGAATCATTTCAAATATTCTTTCAGATATGTTCTTAATTGAACTTATAAATTTTCTCAATTTATTACTTTCATTCAACTCTTTCTTAACATCTTTATCTCTTTCTTATAATCTTATATTTCATATTTTCTTTCCTTTAGCCATTATCTGAGATCCGTATTTCTTAACTTACATCTTTCTATCTTAATTCCCCCATGTTCATCAAACTTATCACGTATTTGGACTCAGGAACTTACCATAATCATATGGTTGAGGAGCTTGTCCTAGTCAGGCCATAGTCGCTCATTCGCTAAAGGGGCTCCACCATATAATCACGAGTCACGAGTTTACCATACGCTTGAGTTTTCAGAACACTCAACTACCCGTACTCCTTCTTACTAAGGTTATAGCCTAAGGTATCATTTACCCAAGGTTTATAACCTCTAGCTCTGATACCAACTGTAACGACCCTGAAATTCGACCCACTTTATTCTCTTATCTCGTGTATTTAATAAACCTTATTTTTATTACGTCCAAATTTCGGTCCGTTAATAAATCTTTCATCACCTTATATAAACTCTTAATTGATCCATTTTCTGATCTGAAAATCAACCATTACCAAAATTTCGGTATAAAATTTTTTTTTTCTTAATTTAATCATTGTATTTAAATATTTGGATATTTAAAATCCTTACATTTCGATCCTAGTCCCATGGATCGCAACCTTTACTTTTTCTTTCTCTCACTTGTATCACAAAGCTCAGCATTCAAATTTTAATACCATTCATATCCATACAAATATTTCTTGTATCATCATTCATAGATTAAACATATAATAATTTCTACTGTAATAATTATCTTGATCAATCACAGTTCATAATTGAACTTATCATATCCAGATTCAACTTATATATACACACAATTCATCACAGTAAATAAACAAGTTTCTCATATTGTATTATAACAATCACGTTTTTTACCTTCTAGGCAATTCATCTCAAACTTAATCTGACATTCCTGAAACTTATTTTTTTACCCTGCAAAAGTTTATTTTAAACAAGTAATGAGCACAACGGCTCAACAAGTTCAACAGTTTATATTTCACGTAGCACATACCTTATCATGCTTGGTGTGTGTCATACATCATGTGCTTGTGCTTCTACTATAGCAATATATCTTATATATATTCATATCGTTGCACAAAATACACATTATGGTCATATTAATCACGTATCACGTAACACATAATTTGTATGCAGTTAAAACAAGAATTACATATCATAACATTCCAACACTTAACATAAAAGGAACTGAAGAACTTGCCTGAAGTCCAGTTATTTAATTGATAGCTTAAACCCTTAACTCGATCAACCTATGATCATAAAATAATCAAATAATAATTATATATCCCTCTTATGATATCAATTTAATTAATTAATATCATTTCTGGGCTAATTATTTCATAATATGGTTAATTATATTAACCTCATTTCTTAATAAATTAATTTAACTTCATATCATATATCTTCAATATAGACAACCCGATTCATTGGACAAATTTTAGCGTATTCGGGTGTCCGGATTTACATTTATTCATTTTGTAATCCTTTAAACTCATTAGATTAATATTTAGAATATTTAAATATTAATCCCCAATATTTAATATTTTACAAAAATATTAAATTTAATGCCCAAACCTCATTTCTATATTTTTAGTATTTTTCTATAATTTTCTATGATTTTTAAACATTTATTTTAATTAAAATCAATTCTGGGGGCATTTTAGTAATTTCTGCGCCCTTAGGGACACACCCGGCATTTCCCGGAAAGTCCAGGGACATTTCTGTAATTTTCGCAACGTTAGGGACAAATCTGAAATTTTCCGAAAAGTCGAGGGACAATTCTGTAAATTTCGTGCCTCTAGGGACACGGTCGGTATAATCTGAAAAGGACAGGGGCACGCTGGTAATTTCCAGCGTTGCCGGTCGCGACCATGCCTTAACACCCCAAAACGCTGTCGTTTTATGCCGCGTTCCGGAAAAAAAATGGCTGCCGCGCTATGCGCGGCAGCCTTTATTTTTTTCTTCTTCTTCTTCCCGCCGCACAGTAGGCCAACTTTTCTCAAAATATCCAAAACTTCTACCATTTTTCCTCTCAATTTCCACAACAAAATTATTCCAAAAATCATAAAATTCATAGATATACCACTAAAAATTATTTAGAATAATTTTCTTAAGTAATTTCTAATTTTTCTCAAAATAATTTTACTACCAAAAATAATAAAATAAATTCAATAATTTAATTTTTACCTTCCTTGAAGCTTTTTATGCCCTTGATGGACCCAATATTTCTCCTTCTTGGTGGTTCACGGAGGCTACGGTGGTGGTGTCGGTTGGAGGTGCACGGTGGAAGAGAAGGAATAGAGAGTGTTGTGTTTTTTTTTTTCTTCTTTCTTTCTTTTCTTCTCATTTTCTCTTCCTTTCTTTTCTTCTCTTCTCTTATATATATATAACAAATTTATGAATAAACTTTAATTCCCTCTCCCATGTCCACCGACTTGCTTTTTCTAGAAAAATCCAACCGGTTATCACAATTAACATGTAATTTAATTATTTTAAATACATTACGTAATTATATCATGTAATAAATATTTTATATAATAAATATAAAATATTTGTTTTAATTCACTAAAATTCATATTATGATTTATAAATAATATTAACACCTCTTTTGGGTACTTTTCTTGACAAATTTTGTACACGCATAACGCCATGCATGTAATTATATGAGGTAATTTATACCTCCAAAAATCATAAAATAATTCATATGACTTATAAAAATTATTTTTCGTAATTTTTCGCTTCGTTACTTGGACAACATGTTACATTAAGATGTTCACATTTTTGAAATATTATTTTTCATAAAAGTCATAATAATTCCATTATACATAAATATAATTTTTAATAACTTAAAACATTCCTTTTTCTTATTTATTATTTCATTTCTTTAATATTTACAATAAATTTTTTATATATAAATTATATATAACTTAATATTATACAATTTATATATTTACATTTTCCTTTCTTAAATAATTCTTAATTTCCTCCAACTTTATTCCATTTAATCACCTTATATAAATTACATAATTATCCTTATATAATTTATATAATTATTATTTTCTTCATATCTTACTTTAATTTCCTTATATAAATTATATAATTTATTATTATATAATTTATATAATTACCTTTCCTTCTCAATTAATTTCTAAACTTCTTTCAAAATTCATAATTAATTTAAAATCAATAATTACAATTTTTACTAACTTCCTCAATAACTTTTCATACATTTTTCGGATTAATTTAATTATTAATCCCTTAATTTTCATAATTAATAACATTTATAATTATAACAACTAAGCATAAACACATATATATACATATATAATTCATATTTCTTACATTTCCATATAATCTCATTTAAAACATAATTTCTGCATTTCCATAATAATTTAATTGTACAATTTATTGTACATTTATCTGACATTCTTTTATTCCTCATAAATTGTTTTTAAACAATTTATTTACTTTTTAATTATTTTAATTCAACATACTTTATCCTGATCTCCGTACATATTTAATTTAGTAATTAAATCTCATTACGTACTTTTATTCACATAAAATAATAATTAATTTAAACAATTTTGATAATTTTATCAATTAAATTCTTATTTAATATTATTAAGAAAATCTTGAAAATTTGGATCCTCACAAAGAAGACCTGTAGTTAACGCAGAACCAGAAGTGAAATGTACTCTACGATATACATAATCTAGCAAGATCGTAGAGTAAACTTGAAGAGCAAGCACATACGAGAACTACACTATTTGCACAGTTAGAAGAAATCATAGAGTGAAATAGGATGACAAGACAATGCGAAAATTTGTTCTACACATTGAATAATCGTTGAGTAGAAATAAAGTATGTGCCAACGAAGACAACAACTCAACGTTTCCACTGAGAAGCACTGCAGTTCACAAACTCTATGATTTGAACAAAGGGACAAGATCGTAGAACGAAATCATAAAGCAAAGCACTGCAGACAAACTCTGCGATCTGAACAGAATAGCAAGATCGCAGAGTAAAAGAGAAGATCGCTCCAACTCAACCATTTACCCGACATACTTCAAGTAACGAGTGGAGCTGAATTCGTAGAATCCAAGTGAGAAGACAATCACTCTACGAATTCAATATAAGAAGCAGCAAAGGATCATAACTGCAATATGGTGCGAGAAGAGAGAGTGTATTTCTCTTCTAGATTCGAAAGAGATTAAGTGCTTTTGAGATACAGATGCATGTCAGAGTCACAGAAGACTTTGTACCTAATCGACTAGTCAGGACCCACTGCTCAGGAAAATGGTGAATAAGGTCAAACTAATGGGACATCTTTGAATGCATCAGAACAGCTGGTTCTAAAAGTCAAGGAAGGTATTTATTGACAGATCAGAAGATTAATTAGCAAAAATTATAATAATCTTTGTTGAACATCTCTGGGAGTGCAACGACTATAAATTCAGAGAAAAGCTGAGCTACAGTTTGATATATCAGAACATGTCAGAAAAAGGAAAAAGCACTAACACAAGCAGCATAAAGTCAACATCAAAGATATCAAGGATCTACACAGAGCCAAAGAAACCCAATGGATCTATCAACGGTAAAATATGCACAAAGATATTAAGGCTTTGATAACTCACAAAGAAAGTGTTGTTGAATAGAAATAGAGAGGACGGTGGACAACAACAGATCGAAGAGTGAAACAGAAAATGAATATGCTGAAGAACTCTACGATCCATCAGAACACAAATACTGAATTGAGAGAGACATAGAGAGAGATGATTCTATTACAAGAGAAGTTTTCAGAGCTGCTAGGCACATGCTAGAAGAGAAGCCTAAATGCCAAATTGATACAGACATGGTAGCAACTGAGTACCAAAAGGAAGGAGCATTACAGTCATCTCAGAAGCCCATCTCAAGAAGCTATAAACTGTCTATGGTGAGAAGGAACAACTGAGTACCAAAAGGAAGGGACTTCACAGTCATCTCAGGAGTTCGTCTCGAGAAGTTATCAAGTACCAAAGGAGCTGAAGTACAAAAGCCTAGCAGTACAATGGGTGATCACAAGAAAATATATTGAGCATATAAAGAAGCCAAGCATCATTGCAGAACTCAATATTATTTCAAGAATGATCACATCCTGCTACTGAGTATTTAAAAACAATGGAGCTTAAAGTATAGCTCTGTAGCAACTCCAACATTCATCAACAAGCAAGGAGCCAAGTCTGTTGGACTTGAAGATGGCAGTTATGTCCTTGTCTTAGTGACTAAACTAGCCAAACCTGCTGGGTTTGAAGGGTTCTTAGTGAACCAGAGTTTCCAGGCCTGATGTGCTTGAAGGGTTCTGTATGAACCATTCTTAGTGGATTTCCTACTCGTTGTTGTAGAATAGTGGAGTAGGAGTTTTTCAATCTCCGAACCACTTAAAACTTTCTGGTGTTATTTACATTCAGTCATTTACATTCTGTCATGTATACATATATAGATATAACTGCTAAAACTGGTTTACTTGGCATGTGGCTATCTTCAATACAGTCTTAACTCAAATGAGAAGTTTTACTAATCTTTAAGGGGAGCTTTCAAACTAATATTCCGTTGTGCAAACAAATATTGATTAAATCAATTAATTGGTAATAAATTATTGAAGTTAAGAGAAAACTCATAAGAGATCTATTCAACCCCCCCTTCTAGATCACTTATGTGCCTCCAGGAACTAACATATACATAATTAATTTACACAATTCCCATTACCTGCCTAGTTTAAATAATTAAAATACACATATTTTATTTATTTAAACTTTTTACACGTCATAATATCCTGGATATTACATTCTTCCCCCCTTATAAAAATTATGTCACAGAATTTCTACATTAACTATTCAAATAAACGAGGATAATTCTTTCGCATTTTCTCTTCTAATTTCCACGTCGCTTCTTCCACGTTATGATTTCGTCATAGCACTTTAACAGAAGGAATCACTTTATTTCTTAAGACTTGCTCTTTCCTATCTAATACTAGGGATAACCCGTGCCTGAAGGCACGACGAAACGAAAAATTAAATTAAAATTCGAAAAGCAATATATAACCTAAGGACTCTTTGCAATAATTAATACATACACAATTATCAACACATATCCAACCACCTAAACATCAAGCTAGTTGCAACTAATTTCAAAAAAATTCGGCAAAGTTTCCTTTAAAAATAGATATCCAGAGAAATATAAACCTATGTACAAAACGTACAATCATCAATAAATATCCAAATCACCAAACTAACTACCATTCCATACCCAAAATAATCATAACCATTTATAGTTAGTTAACTTTACAAAAGACGGAACACAAAAAATATACACAAGCAGAAAATAAAGAAGCAACTTTGTATTATTTACAGCTTACACCAAGGATAATGAGAGTGGAAATATATCACATGCCAAAAGTTACATCAACGAAGTAGTTGCTGGTCGGAATCAAAACTATTTATTTTGTAATATTTATTTATTTAAAAAGTTCCGACATCGAATTCGTTTGAATGAATAACGTGCAAGCATACACGGTCAACAAGTAATAAAGTTAAAAGTAAAAGTCGATCCCACGAGGAATTAGTTCTAACGAGTTCCAAATGCCGACTGCATCGAGTCAATCTTAGTTCAAACGTTTAATTGAATGAATAAGTGAAATGTAAATTGACATTACGCAAATTAACAATTAAACTAGAAAGCATTTAAAGATAGGTGAATCTAAGTCTGCAATTTCCCCCAATATGTCACTTTCATCTCTTAACTCTCCTCTCAATCCTTACGGTCACGACAAATGGCTAACCGAGAATACCATAATACTTATAGGCATCTTTCGATAGCCAGATAAGCATATCTCATCCAAACCTATCTTATTCGATAGAATTCAGACAAGAACAACCCAAGCAAGATAATTCACTATATTTCTATGAGAACTAACACAAGTAGGGTTTTTAAAGCACATATTCTCACATAGGCTACACGAGGCACAAAGGTATATGTCTATCCTTTAGGAAAATATGAATTCAATCCTAAGACCAAATAACATACACGAGTTAACATATTCAAGCCCAAACTTATAATCCATCTTCCGATTTCATACAAGTTACAGAAGTGATTACAAAGCCAAATAATTAACAATTAGCACAAAACATGATAACCCACTCATATGGTCTTAACCAACGAATGGTCAACCAAGAACACATCAATACTTATATGCCTCTCTCGATAGCAATACAAGCATACCCAAGTCTAATTAATCCACTATATTTCTATGAGAATTACAATAAACAAGGGTTATGAAGCTCAGGTTCTTAACTGGTTACACATGGTATACAGGTATATTTCTATCCAATACATAAATCATACATCCCAACTATGTAGAACAACACAATCACATGTTGTCACATTTAGGTCAATCCTATAATCCATTTGTCAATTTCATATAGAAACTCATACTAATCATTAAGCCAAGCAATCCATACATGAAAAACTAAACATGATAATCCAATTCATGGTGTCGATCAAGAGAGAGAAAATCAACTCAAATAACCATTTGGGTACCAAAACAATACTTAGATTCAATGAGAGAAGTCTAGCTAATATTCATTACATAACCATCAAGTAATCCAATACAATGAAAAACAAGGATAATAAAGAGTTAAGAAGATACAACTTGTTGTCATCCAAGTAAATCTCCAAGCTTTCTCACCCATAGCTCCATCAATGGCCTCCTTGTTGCACTTCATCTTCTTCATCATTTGCTAACAAATTCCAAAAATTGGGGAAGCTAGGGTTAGAAATCAAGGGGAAGTAGGCATCCAATGAAGGAAACCACCTTCCCTTCTCTTCTATCTCCCTAGAATCGCCTATCTCTCTCTTCAATATGAAAAGGAAATGAAAGTTTTTGATTTAGGGCTTCAAAAATGACTTAAAAACTGAAAATTGCAACCAGGAACAGTGCACCGCCGTGGCGGTCAAAGGCACCGCCGCGTCGGTCAAACGTTATGCTAAATTCTGGGTTTGTACCACCGCTGCGGCGGTGGAAATCACCACTGCGGTGCTAGTACAAACTGCCCAGAAATGTTTCTTTTTTGATTGTTGTAGCCTCCTTCAGTGTTTTGGTCATAACTCTCTCATCCGACCTCCGATTGAGTTGATTTAAGATGTTTTGGAAAGCTGAGAAGTATATCTACAACTTTCATGTTGGATGAATTGAGAGATAATGGCTGGATCAAGGTCCAAATTGATCTAAAAGTGACTGATGCGTAAACGGCAAGCTAGAAATCCAAATATGGCAACTCTAAGCTTTGATCTACCAAGCCCTTATTCCAAAATCCTAGAAAATGAAGAAAAAACATATAAAAGTAATATAAAACATAAACAAAACACATATAAAATCACATAAAACACTTAAAGATTCACAAATTATCAAACTTAAATGTATTTAATTCGTAAGTATAAAATCCACTTATCAGCAGTGAATCTAACCGTATCAAGGATAATTTGTAATACACTAATGCAGACGAATTAACATACTTTAACTCTGTACAATTGTTGCATTCTGTCTCATCCGACCACTGCAACTATGTAATTCTGCATAACAAAAAAATAATCAACATATACAATTTAGTTTATTTAATGCAAATCTTAAAGTTATACCTTGTTTTGCAATTAGTAAGTTGCAATAACTGAATATTGATCCTTATTACCAAACAGTAATTATATAAGACGGTTAAAGAAGCTCTTGTATAGGTTGTTCCTTGGCTTTATCAATTGCTTTATCTTTCCAAGCGAGAATAGTTTAATCTGTTTGATTTTGATTTAGAAATTCAAAAATTTTAAATAAAAGTAAAAACATGATCACCATAATAAACCAAATACAATTCTATTCCCAAATTACGTTAAAGCTCATCACCCAAAAAAAAAAATCAAAACTATATATCCAAAATACAAAGAATTAAATGTATTCAAAAGACAAAGATTTATATCCAAAACTATATATACTACCCTTATTTCCATAATCAGGGTCCTAATTCAAAAGACAAAGATTTAAATGTATTCACCTTGAATAACATGTTTCCCTGCCTTCAGCAGCTTCATAGACATCCACCTACACAATTTGGTTTTCGCTTCAGAGACAATATATTTGATCAAACAAATAAAACAATTGAAGAAGATATTATTCTGATACGTTCATTTAAATTTTAAATCTAAGAGTGAAAACGACTACAAAATAGAAATCTGCTAAGGTGTGGTGAAGTATCCTAAGAGTGAAGATAGCTATAAAAGGTAGTTATTATTCTTAATTAATAATTACTTTCATGAATAATTACTTGCTTGATTTGTGAAAACTTTATTTGCATTAGAGCCCAAAAAGCACATAACGATATGTTTTTTTCCATCCAATTCCACAGGAAATATAAAATTAGCATTCAGGTATGCTATGTATGTTTCAATCAATTTTATGTATGTTGTATGATGCAAGTGTCATAATGGTAATTGGGTCAAAAGTTATTCAATTTACTGCATAAATGCATATAAGCAGCAAAAATGAATTATACAAATAAGAAGACGGGGAACTATAAGCTATATAAGCTAAATGAGAATTGAAATTTGGATAACATATGGATAACATTTGGATGTCTGATTAATCTCATGGTAGAAAAATTAGACTATAGAGCACCAAAAATTAGCGCACAATGTCAAATTAAAAAAGAAGTTTTATCACTCGTATAAATTTTCTTGTATAATAGGACCATGTAGAAAATGTTTGATAGCATTTCAAACTTGTTTCCTAAATCCACTACATTATTTTAAGAAATACATCTTAATACTTTAGATCACCTTCATATTTTAAAGCACGGAAGTTCTTTCAAGCACTATGGTGTAATTACAATAGTTGGACGTTTCTGCCTGCTCTTGCTTAAAATAAATTCTAGATCTCTCAGTTCAGTAGGAATTTGACAATTAGACACACACACACACACACACACACACACAAACACCCACCCACACACACACACACGCGCACACACACACACACACACACATTATAAGAAAAATTCAAAAACAAATATATCTTATTTTGTGGCATTTTAACAAACATCTATAACAAAAAGCAACATAACTTTCTATGCCAACCACATCATCCTTATTCTCTTAATTACTTGAAAGACTAAAAGATCCAAATTATAACAAGCATACATTTACATAAAATCTCATTCTTGGCAAAGGAAAAATAAAGAAAGGCAATGCTGAGTTATAACTCAAACTTAATGGTGATCATTCTTGACGATAAATCGATAATGATTTGACAGTAGGCATGGTTAAAATGTACATCGTTAACTTTACTAAAATCATAGCAGTTTCAAACATGAATGTACAAAGTGGAAAATTATTGCAGCACCTAAACTGAAAGTAAATTTACAGAGGAAAAAGATGTTTGTTCTAATAGCAGATAGGATGCTATGGAAAAATCAGTATGCAAAAATATACCTTTAGCAACCTCTTTGAATGCCAGAATAGCACACATTCAGACTGGATTCCTAATTTACTGATAAATATATGAGAAAGGTAGTTAGCAGATAGATCTCTTTCTCACACTCATGTCTGTCTAGCTAGCTCAAATTATATGTCTTCTGCTAATAAATATAAACTCAATATGGTAAGCATGGTACCATTTGATATAAAATAGTTAGAAACTAAAACATGTATACCATCCTACACGTGGTATGATTAACAATGCTAGGTATCTCTCTTGCCACGCAAAATACAAAAAATTTTCGTTGTTTTTAGAGGAAAAAAAACACTGGTACATAACATACATATATTTATGCTCATGTTCCAAATTCCAATAGAGATTTGAAGTATTTAACTCCTTCTGAGGTTGCACAATTTAATATGTTAAACCCGATATTAGCAGACATGAACGCCATTAGCATGTTTCCAAATATATTAGATTTTTAAGTAGTTGCCATACTGCAAGTGATTCAGCAACAAACATAGAAACTAACTGGTTAGAAGGTTAAAGATATTCAAGATGGCGTGACAAAATACTACAGGCTCTTGTTCAAGTTGTTCAATAATAATACAACATCGATCATGACAAAGAAGTAGTGGTAGGAAAGTCTGTCAGACATGAAGTCGCATTAACTCCATGTTTAAGACAAAGAAAAAATTATTCACTGAAAGAAGTCTCATTCAAAATTTAAACACATTTAACTAAGCATTTAATATAAAAGCTTCTTCTTCTTCTTTTTTTTTTTTTTTTTTTTTTTTTTTGTGTTGGACTTAACTTTTATGAAAAAAACGAAATTAAAAACAGATAACAACTTAGAGTATGAAAGGCCAAACAATAATCACTAAAAAAAATGCATTTAATACAGTGCATCCATCATCCAGTGATATAATAATAATCAAATGTCCTATCTATAATAGTTCCTATAAATTTAACGTTTCAAAAAGTTCATGCTTATTTCTGCAATTTTTCTAAGAACTAACATAGGAAATCAATCTAATCCGAACATACTGATTTTTCTAAGAACTAACATTCTGCAATATTGTGCAATTTTTCTGCAACAATACCTATGATTTTTATGAGAACTAACATTTTGCAATATAGCTTACATGGAGATACCTATGATTTTTATGAGAACTAACATTCTGTAATATTATGCTATTTTTCTGCAACATTCTGCAACATACTAATTTTTATGAGAACTAACATCTGCAATTTACATCACTCTCAAATTGAAGTGAATTGTTAATAAATATAAGCTTGAGCAGAGAATTTTTCCAAAGAGGGATCAAAAGTGACCCGGATAAGCTTTAGCAGAGATTTTTTCAATTCAATCCACATAAAGAGAAATTAAGTAATGTAAACACTAAAAAGTTAAATTTGACTACACATAAACTTGTGTTTTACGGGCGTTCTAATGGGTTTTTTGTTGGTCAAATTCCAGACTTACATGTTTATTTGTTGAATTTAATTTATTTTTCCATCCTCTGCTCAGATTCATAATTCTTATGGCTTTTTTGTTATCTTTTCAACTCGATCAATTGTGCTGGATAGTACTTTGTGTTATGGGTTTTTTTTGTTATGGGTTTATGTTACAATTTAAAATTACTGGAAGTACAATGTGTTTTAAATAATAAGAGTTGAACTTTGTGTTATGCAAATTATGTTTTTTTGTTTACTTTTGGGATAGGAAAAGGTAATTATTGACAACTGTATTTTTGATTGTGATGACTGATGTCTATTTTTTTTTAATTTTATAATTTTGCAGTCTACTACTAAAGGGTTAAATTCACAGTGACAACTCTTTTCCTCACTTTTCCGAGGGCAAAATGGCGGACTGGGGTAATGCTATCTTACTCCTTTATAATCACTCTTGTATAATATTTTATTACTTTGTTAGTAATTTTTTACTTAATTTTTGGTCTACAATTTTAATCTGCAGAAAATATGAGAAAGCATGGGGCATTGTGCTTTCTTTTATGAAATGTTTTTTGTGATTTGCAGCACCCAACCCTTCTTTACGGATGAAAATAAGATAAAAGTGGAGTCTTGGCTAATTAATGTTTCTGTAGTGAAATATATACTTCAAAAGTGATTGGTACTGCTATTCAGTGATTGCTACAACTATATATTCAATCTAAAAGTGATTCCTACTGCTATATATTCAAGTGAATGCACATAAAATCAGTCACACACACACATATATATAGTTTACATGGAGATCATCAAACACCGAACATCATCGTCGATGTTTTTCTGTGCAAGTTCTGGCTAATGGACTACATAATCGATGACTCTATTCATGGCTGCTGGACTACATAATCGGTGCTTCTATTTGGGGTGAGTCGGCTTCGGGTTTGTAAACGGCGAAGAAAATAAAGAGATTAAGAGATTGAGAGATTTCAATCGATAAATAGCAGACAAAGGGGAGGAAAATAGAGGGTTTGTGTGTGTGTAAGAACAGAGAGATGGAGTGTGTCTAAAGCAGGGGATAGGTAAGAGAGATGAGGGGAGGGGATGAAAATACCTTGGATTGTTGAGATTGATTCTTCTTTAGCTTCTTTGTGGATGGTCTGATCATGTGCTTGATCTGCGACTTCAGCGCCACCACCTCCTCCATATCTCGCCACCGATTGGATTGAACTATGCGGTGGACAGAGTTAATATTGGGAGAGGAGAGAGAAGACGATGGCAAGCAGGAGAGAGAAAAGAAAG
Source organism: Hedera helix (assembly GCA_947179155.2). Lineage (NCBI taxonomy): Eukaryota > Viridiplantae > Streptophyta > Magnoliopsida > Apiales > Araliaceae > Hedera > Hedera helix. The sequence goes on along the minus strand of OX359267.1, from coordinate 14,258,965 downwards.
GAATGGAACGACAAGAGGGAGAAGTGGCAGACGGCAGAAAGGAAAGTGAGGACAAGCAAATTTCAAATAAAGCACAAACAGACAGATAGAGAAGAGGGGGAATCAAAGTTAATCACAGCCATCGTTTGTTGAAGCCTTTAATAATTTAAAACCATTAGATGTGATCCGCTCTGTTTTATATAATAGATTTGGACGGGAATTTCTTCATAATTTAAATCCTTCTCTATTTGAATTGGTTCATATGTTATGACGTGCTTATAATCTAGCTTCTACGGTCGAATTACTGACACATGGAAAACATTATGTATATGCTCTAATTCTAGAGGTAGAGCCACTTCATATGCCACTTCCCCAACTTTCTTTAATACTTTGAATGGTCCAATAAATCTAGGACTTAATTTACCTTTCTTTCTGAATCTGATTTTTACCTTCCATGGAGACACTTTAAGAAACACGTGGCTTCCCACATCAAAATTCCGACTTTGCCTATGCAAATTTGTATACTTTTTTCTGTCGATCCTGAGCTGTTACTAACCGAGCTCGTATCAACCTGACTGTATCCGCCGTTTATTGAACTATTTTGGGTCCTAACAATTGACGTTCACCAACTTCATCCCAACACAAAGGAGTTTTGCACTTTCTTCCATATAAAGCTTCGTAAGGCGGCATTCCTATACTTGCGTGGTAACCGTTGTTATACGCAAATTCCACCAAAGGTAGATGATCATCCCAATTTCCTTTGAAGTCCATAATACATGCCCGCAACATATCCTCTAAGGTTTATATCATCCTTTCACTTTGACCATCGATTTGAGGATGGTAGGATGTATTCAACCTCAGTTGTGTCCTTAACCTCTCTTGTAGACTCCTCCAAAAATTTGATGTAAAGTGCGGATCCCGATCTGACACAATTGACATTGGTACCCCGTGCCGCCTTCTTTAATGTAGATTCTAGCCAATTGATCCAAATTGTATTTGATCTTGATTGGCAAGAAGTTGGCCAACTTGGTTAGTCTTTCTACGATCACCCATACAACATCGTAGCCCTTTTGAGTAGTTGGAAGCCCTACCACGAAATCTATGGTAATATGTTCCCATTTCCATTCTGAAATTTCACGAGGTTGTAGCAGTCCATTTGGCTTCTGATGCTCAGCTTTGATCCACTGACACGTCAAGCACCGGCTTACATAGTCCGCAATTTCTCATTTCATGTTTGACCACCAAAAATGCTTTCATAAATCTTGGTACATTTTCGTACATCCTAGATGAATTGAGAATTTCGAATTATGTGCTTCCTATAATATCTCCTCCTTCAATTCAGATACTGCAGGTATCCAGATTCGCCCATCAAATTTGAGAATTCCATTACTATCTATTTGAAATTTTACTTCATCACTTGATGTAATCCTATTCATTACTCGATTACATTCATCATTCGCTAATTGGCCCTCCTTCACCTTATTTAACAATGTCGGTTGCATATTTAAAACAAATAGCATCTCATCTGCTTCGGAGGAATCCTTTACTTCAATTTCTTACTTTGTCATCTCCTGAATTAGTTTATCCTGAACAGTTAATTTCATCAACTTTTCTCTATCCTTTATACTTAAAGCGTCCACTACTACATTAGCTTTTCCTGGATGGTAGAGGATTTCACAATCATAGTCTTTTATCAATTCCAACCACCTCTACTGACGCATATTCAACTTCTTTTGCGTGAAGATATATTTCAGACTCTTATGGTCTGTATATATTTCACATTTCTCCCTATTGAGGTAATGTTTTAATATCTTCAATGCAAAATTGCTGTTGCCAATTCCAAATCATGCGTTGGATACCCCTTCTCATAATCTTTCAACTGTCGTGATGCATATGCAATAACCTTGTCATTCTGCATAAGCACACAACCTAATCCTTTATGAGAGGCATCATTGTATACCATAAAATTTCCTGTTTCATTAGGCAAAGCCAACACCAGAGCTTCGCTTAGCCTTTTCTTTAACTCACAAAAACTTTCTTCACATTTATCTGTCCAAACAAACTTTACAAAATTTCTAGTTAAATTGGTTAGCGGAGTTGCTATTTTAGAAAAATCTTGAATAAATCGTCGATAATAACCCGCTAAACCTAAGAAACTTCAAAGCTCTGTTGGTGTTTTTGGCTGTTCCCAATTAATTACAGCTTCAACTTTTGTAGGGTCCACATAAATTTAATCTTTATCAATAACATGACCTAAAAAGTGAACTCTTCCAACCAGAATTCACACTTCGAGAATTTGGCATATAACTTTTCTTTTCTCAAAGTTTCCAGTACTATCTTTAAATGCTCTGCATGATCTTCCTGAGACTTGGAATATACCAAGATATCATCTATGAACACCACTACAAATTTATCCAAATAGGGTTTAAAAATTCTATTCATCATATCTATAAATGCCGTTGGTGCATTCATCAATCCAAACGGCATCACCAAAAACTCGTAATGACCATACTGAGTTCTGAATGCTATTTTTGGCACATCCTCCTTCCTTATTTTTAGTTGATGATACCCAGACCGAAGATCAATCTTTAAAAAATATTTTGCTCCCTTTAACTAATCAAAAAGATTATCAATCCTTGGCAAAAGGTATTTATTCTTGATGGTCATCTTATTTAACTCTCTGTAATCAATACACAATCGTAAAGTTCCATCATTCTTCTTAACAAATAACACTGGTGCTCCCCATGAAGACACACTTGGCTAAATAAACTTCTTATCTAATAGCTCTTGTAGTTGCTTCATCAACTCTTTCATTTCAACTGGAGTCATTCTATATGGAGCCTTAGATATTGGAGCAGTTCCCGGTGCTAAATCAATCATAAACTCGATTTTCCGATCTGGTGGAAGACCAGGTAAGTCATCCGAAAACACATCGGGAAATTCGTTCACTACCGGTATTTTCTCTATTTTCATTTCCCCTTTCTAGGTATCCATCACATATGCTAAGTATCCTGTGCCTCCCTTCCTTAACGCCTTTCTAGCTTACATGACTGACAGACAACTAAATTGTCTCGATAATTTGCTACCATAAAATACTACTTTCGACTTTTTAGGAGTCTGTAAAGTTACACACTTCCTCTGACAATCAATCATGGCCTTATGGTTATACAACCAGTCCATTCCTAAAATGACGTCAAATTCCCCAAGACATATCGGAATTAAATCCACATATAACTTATGCTTTCTTATCAATATAGAACAATGCTTATGCACATGATTAACATGTATCACTTCTTTGTTTGCAATCTCTATATTCAAGGGTTGTTCTAAGTTTCCATGAGTCAACCCTAGTCTTCTAGCAAAATCATCAGATATAAAAGAGCACGTAGCACCCGAATCAAAAAGCACACATGCATTAGTATTGCAAACTGAAATGGTACCTGATACCACGTCTTTAGATTTTTCTGCATCTTGCACAGTAATGTTAAAGGTTCGGGTAGTAAGACGACCTGGTTGAGCTAATGAAGGAAATGTCAGCTTCCCTCCAGTGTTTGCTCATGTCATTCCACCCGTTACCTCTATCGTCTTCTTTGGACAATTTCGTACAAAATCGTCTGCCGCTCCACAGTTAAAACATCCTGCTTTCTTCAGTTTTGGACAATCTGGTGCAATGTGTCCCTCTTGTTGGCACTTATAACGAACCTTCTTCCCTTTTAAACAAACCCTTGAATGATTTTTCCCACAATTACTACACGGTTCAATTTTCTTCTTTATATCTCCGTATTTGTTTCCGAAGGTGTTGGTACTACTACTCCACCTTTTCTTACTAGGAGGGTTGGTACTACTACCACTTCCCCCCTTGGAATCTCCTTTACTCTTCCTTTTCTTTTGTTCCCGATGATATTTTGTAATAGCTTCACTACCTCTCTCAGCCAAGATTGCCTTTTCCAATACATCAGCGTATGTTGTTGTCTGAAACATATTCACCTTGCTATAGATCCAGGGCTTCAATCCCTGTTCAAATCTTTTAGCTTTCTGTTCTTCTGTACTGACCTGGTATGGAGTAAACCGGGCCAATTCATTAAACTTAGCTGCATACTCAGCTACTAACATGTTATTCTGCATTAATTCCAAAAACTAAATTTCTAACTTATTTTGCATAATAGTTGGAAAATAATTCTAATTCATTAAACTTAGCTGCATACTCAGCTACTAACATGTTATTCTGCATTAATTCCAAAAACTAAATTTCTAACTTATTTTACATAATAGTTGGAAAATAATTCTCGAAAAACAGTTTCTTAAACCTCTTTCAAGGAACTATTTCTCCAGCCTCTCTATTCCGATTTGCTTGCCACCAGTGGGCAGCCTCTCCTTTCATCATGAAGGTTACAAAAGCAGTCTTCTGCTCCTCAACTACTCTAACCACCTCAAAAACCCTCTCCATTTCCATAATCCAAGTTTGAGCTTCTATAGGGTTTATAGAGCCCTTAAATTCTGGTGGCTCAGCTACTTTAAAATCTTTAAAATTTGCAAAGTGAGGGGGTTGGGTATTCTGTTTAGTAGGAACTGGATTCCTATTTTGCATCGCTCCTGTTAGTAAATTTACTAACCTTTACACCAAATCCACTGGGGTTGTTTCTGGTTCTGATCTTGTACCTATCTCAGTGATTTCATTTACTGATTCCTCTGGTGCCCGTCTAGCAGGCCTACCTCTCTTTGGCAGCATTCTGAAATATGAACTTCATATCAATTTACATTACTATATTTATTAGACAAAATTTAAAATTAGCAATTTATATCAAAACATATACCATAATACCACCATTCATATATTTACATTAACAGTTAACTATTTTACAAAGAATGTACATACCCCAAGTCACAAATACATCTTATTCACCTATCATACTTTTACTATTTACATCAAAAGTAGGATCCCATACTATTTACATAACACAAATATATATATATATATATATATATATATATATATATATATATATATATATATATATATATATATATATATTATTTGTCTATACCCCAACATCACACTATCCTATGTTCCACGGATTCATTGCTCTTCTCATTGCTTCCTCATATTCTTGTCTTATAATATTGATCGCTACATCGCGATCAATGTCTCGCCAATATTGGCCATCTTCTACTCGAAAGTATCGAATTCTATTTTATGCTCTTTCAGATGCGCACTTAAAGGCGTACTCCATATCATCCATCCTTACCTGTTTAGCCCTCACCTCATTTTTCGTGAAGCCTACTTGTCTGGTTATTGTGCCCCAAGTATTTCCAATCCTCGTACGATCTGCCATCTCTTTATTCAACCTATCAACGAGGATCTGTCTTTCTGTAGACAGCTCTGTTATTCTATGTTCGGCTTAGGCTAATTTATTTACTGCCTCATTTTTCTGTTGGGTGAGGACCTGAAGTTCTTCCTCTTTTTACTGGGAGACAATGTTTTGAGCTACAGCTTGGGCTTCTAACTCATGTACTTGGTGTGTAAGATCGGCCACCTGAATCTCTAAACCATTTATAGTGTCTATGACATTAGCTATTAATTCTTCATTTGGGTCTAAGTTTTCATGAGGAGTACCTTCAGAAGACCCTCCTAATTCCTCTTCTTCTTCTTCATTTACTTCTATAGGTTCTTCTGGTTCAAGGTCTGGTCCATACTCCGACCTAGGCACAGACACTGGTGGACTAACAACCAGCCGCTTAGGTACTACACGAACCTAGCCCCACTTGGTTCACCCACTTCCGACATCCTATAAAACAACAACACAATAAACCTCTATTAACGTTAATCTAACAATCACATAATAACTTTTTAAATAGCACATAAATTATTGACTTTTGGACCGCTTAGATTCCCTACTTCCCTTTTTCTTAAACTCGATTTGAGTTACGTACTTATATCTAGGTTTTGTACTAAGGTTTTTCCCCACATATAGTTTTAAACCCTTCAGCTCTGATACCATCCTGTGACGCCACCAAATTCGGGCTCCTTGAACCTCGAATTTGGTGCTCACTGCTCATACATTCTACTTTCGTTTATCGCTACTCAAAATTAATAATAATATATATTACATCCGTTAATATTCAAGTTAATACAAAATATACCTACCAAACCCCCAAGGTCATCAACCTTTATATACATACAGCATTACTAGGATAAGTATTCCACATCTACAGCCACAAAATGGATTTAAAACTACCAACGGGGAACAATTCATTATTTCTTCATTCCGACATCTTTCCTTTGCATTTGTCTTTCTTATTTATACTCTCGGATTTAACATCTTTGTCTGCGTCACATTAATCAGTCAAGAATGAGCAACCGAAGTGCTCAACAAGTATAATGAATCGAATAACAATGCATCATGAGAAAAATAATTTATAACAATAACGTAATATGACTTCATTTCAAATGAAAGCAAATAACTGAGGGAATTATCCTTTGAAATATGATAAATGAGGATCATACTGAGGGTCATAAGACCATTGAACATAGGTTAATCAATGGTAACACTGATAACCTGTATGTGTTATAAAGACCATAAAACCTTAAACCCATACTCGAGGTGATCGGCCTCTCGTATCTATGACTGTGTACATCATATTACTGCATATCACGGGGTATCAGAATTTAAATCATCCAACAAGCTATATCCCCTGAAACAGGGTTGTTCATCTCAGTTTCTAGGAGTCCGCACAAAAACTATAACGACCCCGAAATTCGACCCTCTTTATTACCTTAAATCTGATATTTATTAAACATCATTTGCCTTACATCCAAATTTCGGTTCGTTAATAAATCTTTAATCTCCTTCTTTAATCCCTTAATTGACATTACAAACATCAATTACCAAATTTTTCGGTATAATTTTTTTTTTCTTTTTCCAAATCATTCAATGTATCAAAATATTTGAATATGTAAAATCCTTACATCTGAATCCTAGTCCCTGGATCGTAACCTTTACTTTTTCTTTTCTTTCTTGTATCATAAATCTCGGCATTCAAATTTTAATATAATTTATATTCATACCAATGTGCTTTGTAGCATCATTCATAATTTAGCATGTAATAATCTCTTTCACGCTAACTACCTTGAACAATCATATTTCACATTTTAATTCTATTTGTCCTATCTGGACCAATTTTGCATGTATACATATACAACGCCTCAACGTAAACCTAGCAAATTTACCCACATTGGATTATAACATGAAAATAATACAATTACGTTTACAACCTCTTAGGTCAATCCATCTTTAATGGAATCTAATAATCCTGAAATTCATTTCTTTTCTGCAAAAATGTATATTAAGCAAGTAATGATCACAACGGCTCAGCAAGTTCAACAGTTTATACTTCACATAGCACATACCTTAACATGTTCAGTCGTGTCATACATCATGTGCTTGTGCTTCTACCATAACAATATATCTCGTATATATTCATATCATTGCACAAAGTACACATTGTGGTCATATAAATCACGTATCACATAGCACATAATTTTTATGCATTTAAAACAGAATTACATATCATACAGTCCAACATTTAACATAAAAGGGACTGAAGAACTTGCCTGACGTCCAATTAATAGCTCAAAACCTTAACTCGATCAACCTATGATCATAAAATAATCAAATAATAATTATTTATCCTCTTATGATATTAATTTAATTAATTAATATCATCTATACCGTAATTAACCCTACCCGACGATTTATAATAGGGTATCAGATTAATTATTAATTAATATGGTTAATTATATTAACCTCGTTCCTTAAAATATTCGTTTAACTTAATATCCACCACCTTTAATACGGACAACTCAGCTCATCAGATAAATTTTAACATATTTGTTTGTCCGAAAAATTTATTTAATCATTTTCTAGCTTGTAACCTTATTAGATTAATATTTAAACATTTAAATATTAATCCCCAATATTTAATATTTAATCAAAAATATTAAATTTAATGCCCAAATATCATTTCTATATTTTTAGTATTTTTCTATAATTTTCTATGATTTTTAAATAATTTTTTAAATATTTATTTCAATTAAAACTAATTTCTGGGGACAATTTTGTAATTTCCGCGCCCTTAGGGACATAACCGGAATTTCCCGGAAAGCCTAGGGGCATTCCCGTAATTTCCATAACGTTAGGGACATGTTCGGTATTTTTCGAAAAGACCAGGGGCATTATCGTAATTTCACGCTCAAAACACTGCCGCGCATGGCGCGCACACACCGCTGTTCTCATCCAAACGACGTCGTTTGGCCTCTTTGCCGGAAAACTAACGGTCGCGCATTGCGCGGCTCAATTTTTTTTCGGAAGCCCCAAAACGGCGTCGTTTAATACCCGCGACAGGAAAAAAAAATGCGCGGCGACCATATTTTCTTCTACCGCTGCTTCCACTAATAGTAACCAACCCAAGCCAATTTTTATTCAATTTCTTCACAATTTCCACAACATAATCACTCCAAGAATCACATAATTCATATATATATATAAATCCTAAAATTATTTAGAATAATTATTCTAATTATTTACAATTTTTCTAACAAATTATTTTACACTAATAAATACAAAATAAATTAATTAAAATGCTTTATACCTTCCAAAGCTTTACTTTGAAGCTTGATAAACCCATTAATAGCACCAAAAATTTTCTCCATGGCCTTGGGTGGTATGGTGGTGGTTTCCAGTGATGGTAGCTGCAGTAGAGAGAGAGAAATAGAAAACAAGTTTTGTGTTTGCTTGCTTTCTTTTTCTTCTTTTATTTGCTTTCTATTTCCTTTTTTTTTATAACCATATAAACTAACCATATTGGAGTATATATATAAAAAAATCCACCGACTTAAGACTCTCTCGGCCTTTCCAGATTTAGCACGCAAAATTCAATTTTAATACATTACCTAATTTTTTCGTGTAATAAATATTTTATATAATATATATAAAATATTTATTTTAATTCATTAAAAATCATAATATGATTTATAAATAATATTAACACCCTTTTTGGGTACTTTACTTGACAAATTTTGTACACGCATAATGACATGCATGTAATTATATGAGGTAATTTATACCTCCAAAAATTATAAAATAATTCATATAACTTATAAAAATTATTTTTCATAATTTTTCACTCCGTTACTTGGACAACATGTTACATTAACATGTTCACGTTTCCGAAATATTATTTTTCATAAAAGTCATAATAATTCCATTATACATAAATATAATTTTTAATAACTTAAAACATTCATTTTTCTTATTTATTATTCAATTTCTTTAATATTTACAATGATTTCTTTATATATAAATTATATAATTTAATATTATATAATTTATATATTTACATTCTCCTTTCTTAAATAATTTCTTAAATTCCTCCATAATTATCAATTAATCAAAATTTTCACATTTATTAACTCTCTCATTATTTTAATTCTCTTATATAAATTATATAATTTATCCTTATATAATTTATATAATTATACTTTCCTTTAAACATCACTTTAATTTTCTTATATAAATTATATAATTTATTATTATATAATTTATATAATTACATTTCTTCTCAATTAATTTCTAAATTTTCACCATAATTCTTAATTAAATCTAAAATCAATAATTACAATTTTATTAACTTCCTCATTCGCTTTTTATTTAAAATTGGATTAATTTAATTATTAATCCCTTAATTTCCATAATTATTAACATTTATAATTATCACTTAAACATATGCATTTATATATATATATATATATATATATATATATATATATATATATATATATATATATATATATATATATACACACACACACACACACAAATGTGTATATATACACATATCTAATTTCATATATTTTACATTACCACATAACCTCAATCAAACTATAATTTCTGTACTTCCACAATAATTTAATTGTACAATTTATTGTACATTTACCTGAAATTCTTTTATTCCTCATAAATTGTTTTTAAACAATTTATTTACTTTTCAATTATTTTAATTCAACATACTTTATCATAATCTCTGTACATATTTAATTTACTAATTAAATCTCATCACATACCTTAATTCACATAAAATAATAATTCATTTACACAACCTTGAAAATTGTATCAATTTAATTCTTATTTAATCTTATTAAATAATTCCGAAAATTCGGATCCTCACAAAAATAATTTGGTTTGGCTCAACACTTAACAATAAAAAATAATTTAAAATTCAATTGTATCAAAAGTCTAGTCGAACAAATGACATAGACTCATAATCATTAACTCACTCATTAACAATTATGATTCGTTAAAATTTTCATCTAAGACTGAATGTGAGTAACAACAGAGATTTTCAATTTTAATTGAACAATTTACAACATCAATTGAAATCAATATTCAAGAAAGTGGAATAATGATAAAACTTAGAAAATAGAATTCAATTGGGATTTTAATATCTAACACGTGATAATGGTTCAAGAGTAGGGTTTAAGAACTTGCCTCGACGTCCGATTATTAAATTAACGACTAATTATCCTTTCTTGGACAACCTATAATAATAACATAATTAAATAATAATAATTTAGTAACCTGTAATATTAATTTATGTAATTAATATCACTTGCAACATAATTGATCTATATTAGTGTTTAAAATTAATTATAATCTAATTTGGTTATTTAATTTAATTGTGTCCTTTTATGTCCTCATATGTAAAACACTTAATTATTAATTGAAATTATTCCTCAAAATTGAAAAATTGTTAAATTTAATTTAGAAAACATTTTTATATATTTTTCTGATTTTATATAAATTTTATATAATTGTTATCAATTTTTAAACATTTATTTTAATTAATTAAAATCTTAGTGACATTTTCGTAATTAAGTGGAAAAATAGGACCGGTGGCAAAACCGTAAATAAGCCGCGCATGGCGCGGACCCGTCTCCTTCCTTACTTCAAACAACGTCGTTTCCTACCCGGTTACCGAAAATTTTTGGTCGTCGCGCATGGTGCGGCCCAGTCCTCCCTTTTCTCCCAAAACGCCGCCGTTCAATACCCGGTTTAGGAAAAAAAATGACCGTCGTGCAATGCGCGGGTGACCCTAATTTTTTTTTTCTTCTTCTACGTTAATAGTAACCCAACATGATAATTTTATACCATTTTGATCATACTTTTCACCACAAAAATACTCTAAACATCATATAATCCACAAATACACACCCAAAAATTATATAGAACAATTATCCTAATTATTTACTTCACAAAATTATTTTATCACAATAAATACTAAAATAATTCAATTAAAAGAGTTTTATACCTTCCAAAGCTTGATAATTGTAACGACCCCGAAATTTGACAAACCTTATTACTTTACATTTCATATTTATTATACATTATTCTCTTAACGTCCAAATTTTGATCAATTAATAAACCTTTAATTATCTTATATATTCTTTTAATGGACTTTACAGTCATCAATTACCAAATTTTTTGGTATAAATTTTTCTCTTTTCTCAATCATTGTATTAAAGTATTTGGATATTTAAAAACTTAATATCTCGATCCTAGTCCCTGGACCACAACCTTTACTTTTTCTTTCTGTTACAAGTATTATAAAGCTTAATAGTCAAAATTTAATATTGTTCATATCCATACATATGTTCTTTGTCTCATATTTCATAATTAGACATATAATAGTCTCTATAGTAACAACTATCTTGAACAATTACAGTTTATAATTTAACTATATTAGTCTGATCCGGACCCAATTTATATGTACATACAGCACATCAATATAAACTTAGCAAATTTACCCACATTGAACTACGATATTGAAAATATAACAATTATGTTCACAAACTTCTAGGGTAATCCATCTCTAACATAATCTGATATTCTTGAAATTCATTTCTTTACCTGCAAATGTTTATATTATGCAAGTAATGAGCACAACGGCTCAGCAAGTTCAACAGTTTACACCTTTCATGCTTCACGTAGCACATAACATAACATGCTTTGTGTGTGTCATACATCATGTGATGTGCTTCTACTAAAGCAATATATCTTACATGTCTCATATCTAATTCAGATTAGCAATTTCGTAAAGCCAACATTAATCAATTCACATATATTCACATCCTTGCACAAAGTACACATTGTGGTAATATTATTCACGGATCACATAACACATAATTTTTATACGCATTTGAACAAAGTAAACATATAACGTCATATGAAAATTAAAACCAAGTACTTAAGAACTTGCCTTGACATCCAATTATTAAATTGGCAGCTCAAAACCCTTTATCGAACAACCTATGACCATAAAATAATTAATTAATAATTATTTATCCTCTTATGATATTAATTTAATAACTTAATATCATCTCCGGGCCAATTATCAAATAATATGGTTAATTATATTAACCTTTTCCTTCAATATATTAATTTAACTTAATATAAAACACATTCAATGCGGACAACCCAATCCATCGGATAAAATTTAGCATATTCGGTTGTCCGAATTTTCATTTAACCATTTTCTAAAATTTAAATTTATTAGATTAATATTTAAAATATTTAAATATTAATCCCCAATATTTAATATTTTTACAAAAATATTAAATTTAATGCCCAAATATCATTTGTATATTTTTAGAAATTTTCTATAATTTTTAAACATTTATTTAATTAAAAACTATTTTCTATTACTACATAATATATATATATATATATATTATAATAATTTTTTTCACATATTTAAATCACAAAAATATTAAATCTCATAAAAATAGAAATAATTCTATTTTACATAAACACAATTTATCTTATTGAAAATAAAATTTATTCAAATTTATTTATTATTCTTTTTAACTATTTCATTTATTTTATATAAACTATATCATACAATAATGTATAATTTATATAATTATTACCTTTTCCTTAACAAATTTATTTTCTTGTATAAATTATATATTTACTCTCATATAATTTATATAATCATAAATTCCTTTATATTTAATTATTTTTTCTTATATAAAATATATAATTATTACTATATATTTTATATAATTAGTTACTCTTCTTAATAATTCCCAAAATTCCTCATAATAATTAATTAATCTATAATCAATAATTTAATTTAGGATTAATTTCCAATATTAATTCCCATTTTATTGACACAATTCATCAAAATTAGTAACCGTAACAATAAAGTATATATATACATAATTAATTTACACAATTCTCATTACCTACCTAGTTCAAATAATTAAAATACACATATTTTATTTATTTAAACTTTTTACACGTCATAATATCCTGGATATTACAGTTGTCACAACACACGTTTTCTCCCACAACCAACAATGATAAAAGCTATTAAAATAATATACTATAAAAATGAAAAAGGTTTAAGGAAAATGAAACTTTTCAACCTAAGGGTTTTAGATGCTCTTCTTCTTCTCCTTTCAAAGTAGGAAATGAAGATTAATGAATCCATCTTGGCTACTATGTCTTACCTGGAATGCTCTCTTGAATCCCTCTACCACTTTTAACTCACAAGCTTTCTAGTTTTTTCTCTTAAAGAAGCTCTCAACTTTCTATACGTGTTGAACTTTCAAATGGTCCAACTCTTGCAAGCTTTGGTGGAGCATTCTGTTAATAGGACTTGGCTGAGTTTACTCAACTTGTCTAATCAACCAACATCTAGTTAATTAGTCCTTAATTCCACAAAAGCAAGATTCACTTTCTAGAGAGATTTGATGTGCATTGGGGAGGCTTTTCTTGGAGTGAATTAAGGGAGTGTTGGGAGCATTACACCCACATTGGGCCCCCACCCCCATTTGGCCAGCTCTTTCTGTGATATCCCAGGATTTTTAGAGTAATTCCAACTAAGGATTATGATGAATTAAGTAAATGTTAGTATTTAAAACTTAGTGTTGAATGATGGAGGTATTAAGGAATGATTTATGGAATGAGAAGAAGATTTATGAATATGAATTAAGAAAAGAAGGATGAAGGTGTAGAGTATAAATGAGATGTAATAGAGAGTATGAAATAAGTTGATTAAGTAAGGGTAAATATGATTAAAGAAATGAAATTTTTCAGAGAATGAGAAATAAAAGAAATTGTGAATTGAATTAAGAGTTGAGTACTCCGACTGTTAGGATCATTATGGTATTATTCATTAAAGATTTGAGTTGGGGATATTAAAGAGGTAAAATATGATTATTATGAATTTAGTTGTTATTTATCAAGATAAAGGTATAGCAAGTTGCTATAAATAAAATACGTATAATTATTACGGTAATTATGATTCCGATGACGGAATCCTGTTAAGGGGGGAAGAATGTGAGGACCCGAATTTTCGGTATTATTTTAATAATAATTTAATTGGCAAAATTATCAAGATTGTTTAAACTATTTATGATTTTATGTGATTTAAGGTATGTGATGAGATTTAATTAGTAAATTAAATTTATACAGAGATCATGATAAAGTGTGGAGAATTAAAAATAATTGAAAAGTAAATAAATTGTTTAAAAATAATTTATTAAGAATAAGAGAAATTATATGTAATGGTATAATAAAATGGTACAATTAAATGATTATAGAGGTACATAAATTATTATTTAGATGATGTTATGAGATAAGGTGAAATGTATGAATTAGATATGTATATACATTTGTATATATATGTGTTTATGTTTAATTGTTATAATTATAAATGTTATTAATTATGGAAGGTAAGGGATTAATAATTAAATTAATCCAACTTTAAATAAAGAGGTAATGAGGGAGTTAGTAAAATTGTAATTATTGATTTTAGTTTTAATAAATAATTATGGTGGAAGTTTAGAAATTAATAAAGAAGAAAAGTAATTATATAAATAAATTATATAATTTATATAAGGAAATTAAAGTGAAATATGAGGAAAATAATAATTATATAAATTATATAGGAATAATTATATAATTTATATAAGAAGATTAAATTGAATAAGGATGGAAGAAAAAATTTATAAATTGTATTTTGTGTAAAATGGAAATTATTTAAAAAAGAATAATGTAATTATATATATTATATAATAATAAATTTCTAATTTATATAAGGAAAGTTAATGTAAATAGTAAAGAAATGAAAAATAAATGTGAAAAAGAATGTTTTAATTTATTAAAAATTATGTTTATGTATAATGAAATTTTTATGATTTTTATGGGAGGTAATATTTGAGAAATGTGAACATGTTAATCTAACATGTTGTCCAAGTAATGAAGTGAAAAATAATTTTATATGTTATATGAATTATTTTATGAATTTTAGAGGTATAAATTATCTCATATAATTATATACATGTCATTATGCATGTACAAAATTTGTCAAGTAAAGTACCCAAAAAGGGTGTTAATATTATTTATAAATTAAATTATAATTTTTAGTGAATTAAAATAAATATTTTATATACATTATATAAAATATTTATTACACGAAATAATTACATAATGTATTAAAATAATTAATTTTGCATGTTAATCAGAAAGCTAAGGTCGGTGGTTGGCAAGGTCGGTGGACTTTTTAAGTTAGTAAAAGTTGGTTAATTCCTTTTGGTGATTAAAAGGAAAAGAAAAGCAAGAAAAAGGAAAAGAAAAGAAAAGGGAAAAAAAAAAAACAATGCTATCTCTTATCTCCTTCCACCACTACCGCCACCCGACCACCATAGCCACCGTGAAGGAGGAAATTGTGACGCCATCCAAGCATAGAAAAGCTTTAAAGGAAGGATTTGCAAAGCTTTGGAATGACATAAAAATTTAATTATGGAATTTATTTAGTATTTATGGAGATAAAATAATTTTATAGAAAAATAAGAAATAATTAGAATAATTATTCCAAATAATTTTTGGGTATATATGTGTGAAGTATGTGATTTATAGAGTTATTATGTTGTGAAAAAGTTGGCAAAAATGGTGTTTGGATGGTTAAGTTGACATACTGTTCACAGAAGAAGAAGGGGAAAAAAAAATCAGGGCTGCCGCGGCAGCCATTTTTTTTCAGTCGCGGGCTCGAAACGGCGTTGTTTTGGGGCGTGACTGTGGGGGGGGGGGGGGGGGGGGGGGGAGCCGCGCCATGCGCGGTGACCAAAAACCCAGCAGACCAAACGACGTCGTTTGGTGTGGGCGGAGAGGGGTCGAGCGCCATGTGCGGCCGACGGCAACCTGGGGAAATTACGGTTGTGCCCTTGGTCTTTTAAGTTAATACCCAGCGTGTCCTAGACGTGCAGTAATTACTAAAATGCCCCTGGACTTTTCGAGAAATTCCGGTTATGTCCCTAAAGTCGCTGAAATTACCAAAATGCCCCCAAAAGTGATTTTTAATTAAATAAATGTTTAAAAATTGTTTAAAAATTATAGGAAAATACTAAAAATATAGAAATGATATTTGGGCATTAAATTTAATATTTTTGTAAAAATATTAAATTATGGGGATTTATATTTAAATTTTTAAATATTAATCTATTAAGTTTAAAGGTTATAAAATGATTAAATAAAATTTTTAGACAACCAGATATGCTAAAGTTTATCCGATGAACCGGGTTGTCCGCATTGAAGATGTTTTATATTAAGTTTAATTAAAATATTAAGGAATGAGGTTAATATAATTAACCATATTATTTAATAATTGACCCAATACGCTAAAATAAACCGTCGGGTAGAGATAAATAATTATTATTTGATTATTTTATGATCATAGGTTGTACGAGAAGCATTATAGAATGGATATTTATTAATTCCACAATCCAGGCAAGTTCTTCAGTACTTTTATGTTAAATGATTGTCTGTTATGATATGTTAATTCTTGTTCTAAATACACATAAAAATTATATGTTATGTGTTACGTGACTAATATGACAACAATGTGTACTTTGTGCAACAATATGAATATATATGAGATATATTGCTCAAGTAGAAGCACAACACATGATGTATGACACACACAAAACAAGTTATGCTATATGCTACGTGAAGCATGAAAGGTGTAAACTGTTGAACTTGCTGAGCCGTTGTGCTCATTACTTGCTTAATATAAACTTTTGCAGGTAAATAAACAAATTTCAGAAATATCGGATTGTCTTAGAGATGGATTTTGCTATAGACGGTTGTAAACGTAACTGTTATATATTTTTGACATAATACTTTAATGTGGATATATTGGTAAAGTTTATATATAAATGTAAGTTGGATCCAAAGTAGACAAATAAAGTTAAATGGTATATGGTAATGATTCAAGATTGTTGTTATGATAAAGAGAAAGATATATTTAATCATGAATTATGCAATAAAGAATAATTGTGTAGATGTAATCAACATTAAAATTTTAAATGTTGAGTTTTACGATACTTGTACAGAAAGAAACGTGAAGGTTGCGATCCAGGGACTAGAATCGAAATGTACGAATTTTTAAATGTTAAATATTTTAATACAATGATAGAGAAAAGATAAAAATTTATACTGAAAAAATTTGGTAATTGATGATTGAAGAGTAAATTAATGGATCAATTGAGATTAAAGATTTATTAACGAACCAAAATTTGGATGTTATGAAGATAATGTATGATAAATACAAAATTTAAGGCAATAAAGTTGGTCAAATTTTGGGGTCGCTACACTTTCCCTCTATTTCTCTAGCATTTTTGATTTTTTTTAATCCAAATATCATATATATATATATATATATATATATATATATATATATATATAAGCACAACTTGGGCCACGCATTGGTCTTAAATTTAAATTTAATTGAGCTCATTCATTTCATTTGTTTTCGCTCGACAATTAATTCCCATTGGGTTACTAACAACAATTAATTTGGACTAACATTATCAAATTTTAGGGCTAGCAATTAATCAAGTGTTGGGCTAGGTTAATTTAATTCATTGAACTTCCATTGAATAAGTTGATTGGGCTACTAGTTTAATTCTCATGGACTTATTTAATAACTCATTTGGATTAATCATATAATCCAATTAGACTTGCTTTTTATAATTGATTTAGACTACAAGAATTTGTTTAATTACAAACCCTAGTACATATCATGATTTGGGCTTGTTTAATTAATTTCTTCATTCTTTAATTCAACTACCTTGTTACATTTAATACACGAATAAATATACACACATATAAATATTCCTTTAATCACGTAGATGTACAATTAATTCACACAAAAATTTATTTCATTAATAATTAGTTATAAATTCTAATTACAATGTGATTTAAATTTTATGGTCATTACATTGTCCCCCCAATAAAGAATTCGGTCCCCAGAATTACAAATTCTAGGTTACTCAAAAATATTTGAATAATTATTTCTCGTTTTCTCTTCAAGTTCTCACGTAGCTTCTTCGGCGTTGTTGTTCCTCCAAAGTACTTTAACAAAATGTGTAATCTTATTTCTTAGAGTCTACTCTTTCCTATCTAATATCTGGACATGAATTTTTTTCATGTAATAAGTCTTTCTCAACTTCAATTAACTCATAAGATATGACATACTTATAATCAGGCTTATATGACCGT
Organism: Hedera helix; assembly: GCA_947179155.2. Lineage (NCBI taxonomy): Eukaryota > Viridiplantae > Streptophyta > Magnoliopsida > Apiales > Araliaceae > Hedera > Hedera helix. Next base: position 14,240,366 of record OX359267.1, on the reverse strand, counting down.
AACACTGACACATGAAACACATTATGGATATATGTTTGCCCATTTTTAACTTATGATTTAACACGCAAGTATACGCGGCCCACAAGTAATAAAATAATAAAGTGAGTGTCGAACCCACAGGGAATTAAAAATAATTAACACCAAACACTAATTTATTATCAAATTAATCTTATTTAAACAAACACAATTTAATTATAAAATAAACTAATTAAAATTATCAACTAAATTGAACTAATGAAGAGGATTTAATCAAATTAAAAATAGTTATGTTCACAATTTTCTCCAATACTTCATTTAAATCTCTGCACTTTCTTTTTAATTAATTAAGTATATAAAATTGTTAACTGAGAATGCTTAATTATTTATTAACATTTATAAAAAATTAATAAAAATACATATTTTAGTTAGTTCTTTTATGTTCATACAAATCACTTAAAATAGACTCATTAAGAACAAACTCTCAATATAGTTACATGTGACAATAGATATATCCATCCTATACATTATCATGCTACTCTTCCTAAAAAGAATAAACAAATTCACATGTTATTATATCTGAATTTAAATCTATACTCTAGTTTTGATTTCATATATATTATCTTATTAATTATTGCACAAATAATTATACATGAATGCACAAAATATGACAAACAATCCATATATAATCATTAATAATTAAAAATAAAATAAATTAATTTAACTACACATTGTGTAACGATCCCGAAATTCGACAAACCTTATTACTTTAAATTTCATATTTATTATACATTATTTCCTTAACGTCCAAATTTCGGTCCGTTAATAAATCTTTAATCACCTTATTTAATCCATTCATTGACTTTACATCATCAATTACAGAATTTTTCAGTTATTTTTTTTTCTCAATCATTTTATGAAAATATTTTCGGCATTTAAAATTTTTGCCTCTCGATCCTAGTCCCTAGATCGCAACCTTTACTTTTTCTTTTCTTTCATGATAAGTATCATTGAATACTCAAAATACATGACTAAACCCTATTTATCCGATCAGAATCTGACATTATATATATATATATATATATATATATATATATATATATATATATATATATATATATATCTCATGAATTATAACTACTCATTCTGCTAATTTAACCATATCCAGTTTCTGTGAGTAACCGAATTTTCTGGATTATTTTAATAGTGTTAAATAAGAATTTAATTGATAAAATTATCAAAGTTGTGTAAGTAAATTAGTATTTTATGTGATTTTAAGGTATGTGATGAGATTTAATTGGTAAATTAAATCGGTACAAAGATTGTGATGATTTGTGTGAATTTAAAATAATTGAAAAAGTAAATAAATTGTTTGGAAATAATTTATGAAGAATAAGAGAAACTTCTTGTAAAGGTACAATAAATTGTACAATTAAATTGTTGTGAAAGTATAAAAATTGTTATTTAAATAGTGTTATGTGGTAATGTGAAATATGTGATTTAGATATGAATATATATATATATATATATATATATATATACACATTTGTATGTATATAAACTTGCATGTTTAATTGATAATTATAATCCCATTAATTATGGAAATAAAGGGATTAATAATTAAATTAATCCAAATTTAAATAAAAAGTGAATGAGGGAGTTGGTAAAATTGTAATTATTGATTTTAGATTTTATTAGGAATTGTGGAGGAAGTTTAGAAATTAATTGAGAAGAAATGTAATTATATAAATTATATAATTTATATAAGGAAATTAAAATGTTGTATGAAGGAAATAATAATTATATAAATTATATAAGAATAATTATATAATTTATATAAGAGAATTAAATTAATTAAGAATGGAGGAAAATTTTATAAATTGTATTTGTGTAAAATGGAAATTATTTAAAAAAGAATAATGTAATTATATAATTATATAATATTAAATTATATAATTTATATAAGGAAAGTTAATGTGAAAATTAAATAAATGGAAAAGAAATGAGAAAATGGATGTTTTAAATTAATAAAAATTATGGTTATGTATAATGAAATTATTATGACTTTTATGAAGGATAATATTTTAAAAACGTGAACATGTTAGTGTAACATGTTGTCCAAGTAACGAAGTGAAAAATTATGAAAAATATTTTTTATAAGTTATATGAATTATTTTATGATTTTTGAAGGTATAAAATATCTCATATAATTACATGCATGTGATTATGCGTGTACAAAATTTGTCAAATAAAGTACCCAAAAAGGGTATTAATATTAATGATAAATCATATTATGAATTTTGGTAAATTAAAATAAATATTTTATATATATTATATAAAATATTTATTACACGAAATGATTACGTAATGTATTAAAATAATTTTTATGCGTGGAAATTGTGTTAACCCGAAGTGGCTTAGGCGGTGGAATTGTTGAAATTGTTAAATTGATTAAGTGTGTTATATTATAAAGGAAAGCGAATAAAGAAATAAGAAAGGAAAAAGAAATAAAAGCAAACAAAACAAAAACACAACTCTTTCTCCTTTCTTCTTCTACCATCCGACCACCATCACCGCCACCCATGGCCACTATCTCCACCAAGAGAAGAAAAAATTTTTGGTGCCAACAAAGGGGAGTACAAGTTTCAAGAAAGGATTTTTAGAAGGTATAAATTAATTTATTTGATTTAATTATGTATTTATGAGGATAAATTAATTTTGTGGAAAAATAGAAAATAAATAGAATAATGGTTCTAAATAATTTATGGATGTGTAATTATGAGTTTTATGATTTTTGGTGTAAGTATATTGTGAATTTTTGGTACAAAAATGGTGAATTTGGAAAAGTTGGTGCACTGTTAAGCGAAGCAGAAAAAGAAGAAGAAAAAAAGGTTGTCGCGCATTGCGCGACAGCCAATTTTTTTCCAGACACGGCTTGAAACGACGTCGTTTTGGGGGCGAGCGGAAGAAGCAGCCGCGCAATGCGCGGAGGCTTCTGGAAACGGCAGGAAACGATGTCGTTTTGGCATCAGAAGCGAGGGGCCGCGCGCATTGCGCGGCCGACGGCAACGCTGGTTAATTACCAGCGTGTCCCTGACCTTTTCGGCAAATACCGACCGTGTCCTTTAACCACGAAAGTTACGAAAATGCCCCGGGACTTTTCGAAAAATTCCGGTTGTGTCCCTAAGGGCGCGAAAATTACCAAAATGCCCTCAGAAGTGATTTTTAATTGAAATAAATGTTTAAATTTTTTTGAAAATTATAGAAAATTATAGAAAAATACTAAAAATATAGAAATGACGTTTGAGCATTAAATTTAATATTTTTGTAAAAATATTAAATATTAGAGATTAATATTTAAATATTTTAAATATTAATCCATTAAGTTTAAAAGTTAGAAAATGAATAAATGAAAATTCGGACAACCGAATATGCTAAAATTTTATCCGATGAGCTGGGTTGTCCGTAGTTAATGTATTTGATATTAAGTTAAATGAATATTTTAAGGAACGAGGTTAATATAATTAACCATATTATTTAATAATTGACCCGGTACCCTAAAGTAAATCGCCGGGTAGGGTTAATTACATTATAGATGATATTAATTAATTAAATTAATATCATAAGAGGATAAATAATTATTAATTAATTATTTTATGATCATAAGTTGATCGAGAAAGAGTTTTAAGCTATCAATTAAATAATTGGACGACAGACAAGTTTTTCAGTCCTTAGATGTTAAATGTTGACTGTTATGATATGATAATACTTGTTCAAATGCATATAAATTATGTGTTATGTGATCTGTGGATAATATGACAACTATGTATAATTTGTGCAATGATGTGAGATATATTGTTATAGTAGAAGCACAAGCACATAATGTATGACACACACCGAGGATGTTAAGGTATGTGCTACGTGACGCATAAACTGTTAAACTTGCTGAGCCGTTGTGCTCATTACTTGCTTAAAATAAACTTTTGCAGGTTAAGAAATGAATTTCAAGAATATCAGATTATGTAGAGACAAATTTTCCTAAAAGGTTGTGAACACTATTATTATATGTCTATATTATGATTCAATATGGATACATTTGCAAAGTTTGTATTGACGTGATATATGCATGTACAAAAGTTGGTATTGATGTGATATATGCATGTATAAATGGGATCCAGACAGGGCGAATAGAGTTATATTATGAACTATAATTATTCAAGATGATTGTTGTGATAGAGACGATTATATATCTATATTTAAGTGATGAATCATGAAACAAAGAATATTGGATGGATATAAACAACATTAAATTTGAATGTTAACCTTTATTGAGTTTCACGATAATGATGATAGAAAGAAAAAGTAAAGGTTGCGATCCAGGGACTATGATCCAGATATAAGGATTTTAAATATCCGAATATTTTAATACAATGATTGAATTGAGAAAAAAAAAATTATACCTAAATATTTGGTAATTGTTGATTTTAAAATCAATTATTGGATTAAAGAAGGGATTAAAGATTTATTAATGGACCAAAATTTGGACATAAAAGAAGATAATGTTTAATTAATATGGAATTTAAAGTAATAAGGTTGGTCGAATTTTGGGGTCGTTACAGTTTCTATATGCAAACAAAATATATACACCAATTACAATTGTAACTTTCCTTGATGTCGAACGTAATCTCTAGTCATGATTCAATACTTTTGAAGTGTCGACGCCGGGATTTTCGGTCGTTTCGGTTTTTAATAACAAAAATGCCCTTTCCAATTTTAGCCTTTAGATTAAGATGTGACTTTTGAAAAGGGTCGGCTTAGTGTCGACGGGGTTTTGTAATGTTGAATTTTTATGAACCAATTGACCAGAGTCGCCAGTTGGTATTGTTGAAATGGATGTACCAACTCATCCGAATTTTGTTTTCGTAATCGTAATGGCTCATATGTGACTCCGATTCAATTGGTCCGCAAACCGAGATTCATAGAATTTGGGGGCTTGCTTAAGCGAGGGGAAGGTGTTAGGCACCCCCCGACTTCCGTGAAATACGGTTACCGCAATCTCGATGTTTTTCTATCCTTTTAAATCCTAAAACATGTGGGGGTGTGTGTGTGTGTGTGCGTGTGTGCCTAAATGAATGTTGTTGGAATACTTTATTTTGAAAGTGCTTCAGAAATCTCGTTAACCCTATGCACGAAGGATTTGATTTAATCGAAGAGTTCATTTTTATGGTTTTTGTTTAGATAAAAAAATAGATGATATTTTGTAAAACGTATTTTTCCAAATCCTTCGCCAAATAGGAATAGAGCTCGTCCGACACTTACAATTTTATTTTAGCCTACGGATGATCTAATATCCTAGTTTGATTGATTTTTATGAAAATCTTTATCATTTCATACCAAAATCATTTTTTCGCGTCAAAAGGAAAAACCAAGCATTAAAATGGCGTTGGAGTTATTCATGGGCATGTGAGCCATCCAAATAACCCCAAACGCCCACAATCGCACATACTTTATTATTATTACGGGGCCTTAACCCGATCACGATTTGGTATCGCTTTAAGGTCCGATATTACAAATACACAGCTAGGGACCCTATACAAGGATTACATATACCAAAACGTCCATCATCGGGATTCGATCACGAGGATCTCCTCCCTAGGCTCACAGTCACCCAAATCACTGCACATCCAATACTAAACCAAATCTAACAAGATTAAACATTGCTATCGCATTACATAACTCAAATATCACAAACTCAACACTACGAACTACTCATTACCATAACGAACGATATATCACCGTACGGATATCATCGGGGCGTTAGGAGGAGTTACGTTCCAATGGAACCCTCGCTAACAACACCTAATCCACGGATCATCATCATCATCATAACAACAACTACATCAAATAACCCAATCACAACATTATGCTAACAATACAAACAATAAAAGGAAAACCCAAGAACACACCATTTTCACCTTGCAAAATGCCGATTAACGCCTTTTATTTCATAAATCGGGCAACACCACAACAACACTCGATTAATTAGCAAGAAAGAAATGAATTTTTCACTCAAATCTAACCAAGAACAAGCCTATTCTCTCTCCTCCTGCGAGCTTTCTCTCTCTAAAACTCTATCTTCTTCCTTTTTTTCCTTCCTCCCCCTTCCTCTCGGGTGGAAATGGCCGATCTATAGGCTTCAGTAGGCAGCCGCAGATGCATCTGCGGCTGGGCTGTAAGCCGCCTGCGCCGTTTCCTCGGCTGCCGTGTGCCGTCTCCTCGAGCCGCGCACTGTTCTTTTTTGTCGGTGGCCGCAGGTGCATCCGCAGCGGTTCGGCTTGCTTTTCTCGATTTTCGTGCCGCGCGGTCTTAAATTGCCAATTTCTGTTGTATTATTTTGGAAGGCTGTATTTTTGCAATCCGAAAATCCCTGGGAAACGTGTCATATTGTTCTAGGAGACTAGTTCGGAGGGCTGCGACTTGATATAGAATTTGCTAATTGTGCTTGGCATCCAGGATTGGGGTCCACCTGTCCTGTTTGTGTGTTGGGTCAAATGACGATCTTGCCCTCCTGCCAGGGTTAGTAGAGAAGTGCAAAATTTGGGTGTCTACATGAAGTTTTACTTTTACCTGCAAAATTTATATTATGCAAGGAATGAGCACAACGGCTCAGCAAGTTCAACAATTTACACCTTTCATGCTTCATGTAGCACATAACATAACATGCTCTGTGTGTATCATATATCATTTTTTGTACTTCTACTAAAGCAATATATTGCACGTGCATCATATCTAACTAAGATTAATAATTAATTTAAGAAGACATTGAATAACTTCACATATAGTCGCATATTTGCATTGAAGGCACATAGCAGTCATATCAACAATGGATCACATAACACATAATTTTATATGCCTTTGAACAAAAGTTAATATACATTAACAAACAACCAACATCAAGTACTGAAAAACTTGCCTCGGTGTCGGAAATAAATAAATAATCAATCTATAAGTCTTCGCGTACAACCTATAGTAAATCAATTAAATAATAATTGATTAGCACTCTAATATATTAATTTAATTAATATAAAACACATTTAATGCAGACAACCCGACTCGTTGGATAAAATTTAGCGTATTCAGTTGTCCGGATTTTAATTAACAATTTTAAAAATTTTAAACTTACTAGATTAATATTTAAATATTAATCCCCAATATTTAATATTTTTTTTCAAAAATATTAAATTTAATTCCCAAATATCATTTCTATATTTTAAGTATTTTTTTTTATAATTTTTAAATAATTTTTAAACATTTATTTAGTTAAAAATTAATTCCTGATGGCATTTTTGTAATTTTAGCACTTCAGGGACAAAATCGAAATTTCTGGGAAAAGGCAGGGACACGTTAGTAATTTGTCAGGGCCAAGGGACACGGTTGGCATTTTCTTAAAAGGTCAGCGACACGCTAACTAGCAGTGCGCCCACGCAATACCCGAGCCCCTTTACTGCCTACGCTAGCCAAACAACGTCGTTTGGTCCCTACATTCGGCAAATTGGCCGCCGCACATGGCGTGACCCTAACCCTTATCCCAAAACGACGCCGTTTAATCCCGGCTTCTGAAAAAAAATGGCTGCTGCGCAATGCGCGAGCGGCCTTAATTTTTTTTTCCTACTTTTTCTTCCAGTTAACAGTAGCCAAACCAATTCAAAAATACCATTTTTGCTCTAATTTTTCCGCAACATAATTATTCTAAACATGATATAATCCTCATATATACATCTAAAAAATATCTAGAATAATTATTCTATTTATTTACAATTTTTTCATAAAATATTTTATCATCAAAAATATAAACTAAAATAAAATAAATTGATTTTATACCTTCCCAAAAGCTTGCAATTCTTCCTTTGAAGCTTATTCCTCACTTAGATGGCACCAACATTTCTCTCTCTCTCTCTCTCTCTCTCTCTCTCTTGGTGGCTATGGTGGTCGGGTGGTGGTGGTAGTGGTAGAAGAAAAAGAGAGAGAATGTTTTTGTTTGTTTTTTTTTTTCTTGCTTCCCTTATTACTTTCTTTCTTTTCCCTTTTAATAACCAAGGAAATTAATCACTTGGAAAAATCCACTGCCTCTCTCACGTCCACAACCGACTTAACAAATTCCAGAATTACCACAAATCAAGCATACATGAATATTTTAATACATTACGTAATTATTTCGTGTAATAAATATTTTATATAATGTATATAAAATATTTATTTTAATTCACAAAAATTCATAAAATAATTTATAAATAATATTTATACATTTTTAAGGTGTTTTACTTGACAATTTTTGTACACGCGTAATGACATGCATGTAATTATATGAGGTAATTTATACCTCCAAATTTAATAAAATAACACATACAACTTAAAAAAAAAATTATTTTTATACTTTTTCACTTCGTTACATGGACAACATGTTTTGTAACGACCCCGAAATTCGACCCAATTTATTACCTTAACTTTCATATTTGTTTAACATTATATTCCTTACGTCCAAATTTCTGTTCGTTAATAAATCTTTAATCACCTTAATTGATCCATTAATTGATTTTAAAATTATCAATTACCAAAATTCTCATATAAATTTTTCTTTTTCTTGATTCAATCGTTGTATTGAAATATTTGGATGTTTAAAATCTTTACATATGAATCCTAGTCCCTGGATCGCAACCTTTACTTATTCTTTTCTTTCTGTAACCCGTATCATAAAGATCCACATTCAACATTTAATGTCATTTATATTCATACAATATTCTTATGTCATAATTCATAGTCAGACATATAATAATCTCTATCATAATATTCATATTGAACAATTACAGTTCACAATTTAAACTATACTCGTCATATTCGGATCCAACTTATCTGTACATACAGCATATCAATATAACTTTGACAAATTATCCACCTTGAATCATAATACAAACATTTAATAATCACATTCACAACCTTTTAGGAAAATTCGTCTTTACATCACCTGATGTTTTTGAAATTTATTTCTTTCCTGCAAAAATGTATATTAAGCAAGTAATGAGCACAACGGCTCAGCAAGTTCAACAGTTTATGCTTCACGTAGCACATAGTTTAACATGCTCTGTGTGTGTCATGCATTCCGTGTTGTGCTTCTACTTGAGCCATATATCTCATATATATATATATATTCATATTATTGCACAAATCACACATTGTGGTCATATTAATCACATATCACATAGCACATAATTTGTATGCATTTAGAACAAGAATTACATAATATAACAGTCCAACATTTAACATAGAAGGGACTGAAGAACTTGCCTGACGTCCAGTTATTTAAATTGTTAGCTCAAACCCTCAACTCGATCAACCTATGATCATAAAATAATCAAATAATAATTATTTATCTCTTTATGATATTAATTTATTTAATTAATATCATTTCCGGACTAATTTTTAACTTATACGGTTAACTACATTAACATCGTCCCTTAATATATTAATTTAACTTAATATCAAATACATTCACTACGGACAACCCGACTTATCGGATAAATTTTAGCTTATTCGGTTGTCCAAATTTTTATTTATTCACTTTATAACCTTTAAACTTAATGGATTAATGTTTAAATATTAATCCCCAATATTTAATATTTTTACAAAAATATTGAATTAAATGCCCAAACATCATTTCTATATTTTTAGTATTTTTCTATAATTTTCTGTAATTTTAAAACAATTTTTAAACATTTATTTCTTTAAAAAATTAATTCTGGGGCCAATTTGGTAATTTTCGTAGCAAAAGGGACATATCCGGAATTTTCCAGAAAGTCCAAGGGCATTTCCGTCATTTCAGCGCTCTTAGGGACACAACCGGAATTTTCCGAAAAGCCCAGGGGTATTTTTGTAATTTTGGCAGCTTTAGGGACTCAACCGGCATTAAAGTAAAAGGTCAGGGGCATTTTCGTAACTTCCGGAAATTGATCGGCCGCGCATTGCGCGGACCGACCTCCGGTCGATTCAAAACGACGCCGTTTTGTTGCCCGCCTCAGAAAAACACGCCCGCGCAATGCGCGGGCCACTGTTCCTTTTCTTCTTCCAGTTTCGCGCACAGTGTACCACCTTACCAAAAATTATCATTTTACACCCAATTTTTCACAACCAAACTACTCCAAAAATCACATAATTCATACATCAATATCCAAAAATTATTTGGAATCATTATTCTAATTATTTATAATTTTTCCATAAAATCATTTTACCATCTAAAATACCAAAATAATTCTAATAAAATATTTTTATACCTTTAAAGCTTAACCTTCTTCCTTTCATGCTTCTTCATACTTGGACGGCATCCTCTTGGCGGCTCATGGAGGTTGACGTGGTGGCGGGTGGTGTTGTTCACGGTGGAGGAAGAGAGAGCAACTACTTGTTGGTTTTTATTTCCTTTTTGTTCTTGTTTCTTATTTATTTATTTTTTTTCCTTTTTAAAGGCAAAAGTAATTAATTGTCTTTAAGTTTTAAAACAATTCCACCGACTCTCTCTCTCTCTCATGCCAATTTCCGGAAATTTTCGGACAATTCCCATGCGAAATTTAGAATTTTAATACATTACGTAACTATATCGTGTAATAAATATTTTATATAATGTATATAAAATATTTATTTTAATTCATTAAAAATCATAATTTAATTTATAAATAACATTAACACCCTTTTTGGGTACTTTACTGGACAAATTTTTGTACACGCATAACGCCATGCATGTAATTTTATGAGGAAATTTTTACCTCCAAAAATCATCAAATAATTCACATAACATATAAAAATTATTTTTCATAATTTTTCACTCCGTTACTTGGACAACATGTTACATTAACATGTTCACGTTTCCAAAATATTATCTTTCATAAAACTCATAATAATTCCATTATACATAATTATAATTTTTAATAACTTAAAACATTCATTTTTCTTATTTATTATTCAATTTCTTTAATATTCATATTAATTTCTTTATATATAAATATTATATAATTTATATAATTACATTCTTCTTTTAAATAATTTCTTAATTTCCTCTAACTTTATTCCATATAATTACCTTATATAAATTACATAATTATTCTTATATAATTTATATAATTATTATTTTCTTCATACTTTATTTTAATTTCCTTATATAAATTATATAATATATTATTATATAACTTACATAATTACCTTTCCTTCTCAATTAATTTCTAAACTTCTTCCAAAATTCTTGATAAACTCTAAAATCGATAACTACAATTTTACAGCTTCCTCATTAGCTTTTCATAATTTCTTGGATTAATTTAATTATTAATCCCTTAATTTTCTTAATTACAGAAATTTATAATTTTATCAATTAAACATAACATACATATATAAATGTATATATATATATATATATATATATATATATATATATATATATATATATATATATATATATATAAATATATACATATCTAATTCCTGCATTTCACATTACCACATAATCTCAATCAAATCATAATTTCTACATTTCCATAATAATTTAATTGTACAATTTATTGTACCTTTACATGGAATCTCTCTTATTTTTCATAAATTATTTCCAAACAATTTATTTACCTTTTTATTTATTTTAAATTCACCCAATTCATCATCATCTTGATACACATTTAACTTAACAATTAAATACCTTTCCACACTTTAAATTACTTATTTCATAAATAAATTAAACAATTTTGATAATTTTATCAATTAAATTCTCATTTAATATTATTAAAGAAATCCTGGAAATTCGGATCCTCACATGTTTAATTAACATGTTCGCGTTTCTAATATATTATTCCCCATAAAAATTAAAAACCATTCCATCATACAATAAACATAATTTAATAAATTAAAACATTCATTCTCCTCATTTATTTTCCATTTCTTTACTATTTGACACACTTTATATATAAACCATATAATAAAATATTGCTCCATTTGTACAATTATATTTCCTTTCTTAATTAATGTATTCTTCTTATATAAATTATATAATCACATGCTTCAAGTAGCACATAACATAACATGCTCTTTGTGTATCATACATCATGTATTGTACTTCTACTAAAGCAATATATTGCACGTGTATCATAGCTAACTCAGATTAACAATTACTTTAAGAAGACATTAAATAACTTCACATATAGTCACATATTTGCACCGAAGGCACATAGCAGTCATATCAACAATGGATCACATAACACATAATTTTATATGCCTTTGAACAAAAGTTAATATACATTAACAAACAACCAATTAGCATTAAGTACTGAAGAACTTGCTGAGTCGTTGTGCTCATTCCTTGCATAATATAAATTTTGTAGGTAAAAGTGAAACTTTAGAAGTATTAAATCATGACTAGAGATTATATGCAACATCAAGGAAAGTTGCAATTGTAATTGATGCATGTATAACGTCATTGATGACGTACTTCCAAAGTACGTCAAGCACTGGAAAGAATTCTTTGGAAGCCAGCACAACATGAGATCAAATTGTAAGTACGCCAAACCTATTATGATACAAGGGGGTGTACCGACCATTTTTCTATGCAACAGTGGGCCTAATACCTCGTATAAAGAATTCCTAGATAGAATTGAGAATGTCGCCCTTAAAGAGTGGACACTGTCAAACGCAGAATTTTTCTTCGTCACCCAATCCTTCTTCTCCAACACCTCCCAAAATCAAACCCCAACACGCGAGATCGAAGAAGAAGACGAGGAGGAAGAAAATTAAATTCAACTGCGGCTGCCTACTCTTTCATGTCAATGGTTCCAGTGCCGACCACCAACTGCTACCGTTTCATGCAAACAGGGGTCTTATCAAACGAAATAAAAAACCCCCTCCACTTCCGGTCCAAGACAACAATGAACGACAAGCAATTCAGGACTACAATACATTTCGATTACAATCTCCGAAAGGCACTGAGGATCAAGACAGGGATACTGACTATCACCACTTGGATGACCTCAATTTTTCCCAGCTCTATGACGGAGGATTACTTTACCTTGCGTATCAGAGCCATAATTTATTCAATGATTAATAATTTAGGAGTCATTAGTCCTGATTCTGTGTATTTAGCATGTAATTTAAGTTGTGCTGATTGGAAATTATGTTCTAATCACAGTGTAGAATGGAAATGTATTTCATTTTATGATGAGGAATGGAAATATTAATTATTATTAATATTATTGCAAATTACATTAACAAATACTGTTCAAATCAAAGTACAAAGAAAACACTAGCTTCACAATCCTATTTTTCACTAGTTCCCAACTTTAGATCCGTTGAGACTTCGTCCTTTTTCTCTGCAACTTTCAAATCATTCATCGAGCGGTAAACTTCGTCTTGGCATTCTTGTAATGCCAGTGCATATTTCCTCAAGTCGTCAGAATCACCATGCTCCTTTATATCTTCGTGATATAACTTCAACACTCGTTCAAAGCCCAAATACCGTAAATTTTGACAAAAATAAAAAATTCCTGAAATGTCAAAATTGGTACTCTGCCATGTACTGGACATTTCGTCCACTTACAAGACATTTTAAAAAAAAATGTAGTTTGCAAGGTCAGTGGTGGTAAAGCAGAGAAGTTGTATATAACCAGAATGAAAGACAAGCCTTTAAAGTGATTAAATGACGTATTAACACGTGGCACCAATGTCCCACCAAGTACAGACAAAAAGGACCGTGTACAGTATAAAGCATACTGTTCCAAACTTAGGCGGGAAGAAACGTTCAAATTTGAAATTTGAAATTCAAAAGTTTGAATTTTAAAAAATCCCGCTTACTGTCACTAATTTTAATTTATTATTATATCTGAAAAATAATTCACAAGACACAAAGCTTACTCTGCAAGCTCTAGCAAAATTTGAATTTTGAATTTTGAAAATTAAAGTGCGTAAAAATTCAAAATGGTAATGATTGCTACAGTAAAAGCACGTGCGCGCACGTGGCTACAGGGCCCAACTAACTCATTTTTCGCTACAGTACTCACTTCTCGGCCAAAAAGGCGCTGCGCGTACCCTGTTCATATTTTTTTGTTTCCCAAAATGCCCCTGACCGTACTATGCTCACTGTAGCGAATATTCCCCCTCCGCCAATCGCCAGCAGACACGTGGCAGGGAACACCTCTGTAATATTATAGATAGAGGCGTTCCCAGAGGGCAAGGGAAAAATCGTCTTTTCATACGTTTTTTTATTATAAAAAAGTCACTCCGCTGCTCCAGCATATTCAGGACTTTGAAGAAGCGGTTATAAACGGTTATTACTATTTAAGGTAGTTAGTTTCCTTCTTCCTGAAAATGCCTCGACAGAATTCCTTCATAATTCAATCCAAAAATATTTTCTTAACTTATCCAAGATGCCCATTACCAAAAACAGAGTGTCTTGAGCTCTTACTCAAGATCAATTACTCCATTACTCCCGTATACATACGTGTCTGTGCTGAACTCCATGAAGATGGAACTCCATATCTTCATTGCCTCATTCAATTCAGTGCCAAATTTCAAACTACAAACCAAAAATTCTTCGATTTGGTTTCCAACACTCGTTCAACTCGTTTTCATCCTAATATTCAATATGCTAAAAATGTTGCTGCAGTTCAATCCTATATTTCTAAAGGAGGGGATTACTGTGAGCATGGTACTTTTGTTGATAATTCCAAAACACAAGTTTCTGCTGAAAGCTTAAATCAGCTTTATTACGCTGCGCTTGCCACCAAAGATAAGGAAATTGCTATGAAGATGATCACGGAGGGTGATTCCAGAACGTATTGGAACAATTGGGAAATACTCTCGCACAATTGGGATTGAATATTCCAGAAAGGCCCAGAAGTGTACATCAGTCTATGTATAGAATTCAACAACGTCCCTGTGGAACTTCAAGAATGGGCCAGGGATAACATTCGTGATAAAGAGCACAAGTCTTATAGGCCCAAGTCTATTGTGATCGAGGGTCCAACTCGCTTAGGAAAAACTCTATGGGCTCGGTCCTTAGGCCCACATAATTATTATTGTGGCCACTTAGATATGGCCAAACGTAACAACGACGTATATTATAACGTCATTGATGACGTACCTCCAAAGTACGTCAAGCACTGGAAAGAATTCTTTGGAAGCCAGCACAACTGGAGATCAAATTGTAAGTACGCCAAACCTATTATGATACAAGGGGGTGTACCGACCATTTTTCTATGCAACAGTGGGCCCGATACCTCGTATAAAGAATTCCTAGATAGAATTGAGAATGTCGCCCTCAAAGAGTGGACACTGTCAAACGCAGAATTTTTCTTCGTCACCCAATCCTTCTTCTCCAACACCTCCCAAAATCAAACCCCAACACGCGAGATTGAAGAAGAAGACGAGGAGGAAGCAAATTAAATTCAACTGCGGCTGCCTACTCTTTCATGTCAATGGTTGCAGTGCCGACCACCAACTGCTACCGTCTCATGCAAACAGGGGTCTTATCAGACGAAATAAAAAAACCCCTCCACTTCCGGTCCAAGACAACAATGAACGACAAGCAATTCAGGACTACAATACGTTTCAATTACAATCTCCGAAAGGCACTAAGGATCAAGACAGGGATACTGACTATCACCACTTGGATGACCTCAATTTTTCCCAGCTCTATGACAGAGGATTACTTTACCTTGCGTATCAGAGCCAAAATTTATTCAATGATTAATAATTTAGGAGTCATTAGTCCTGATTCTGTGTATTTAGCATATAATTTAAGTTGTGCTGATTGGAAATTATGTTCTAATCACAGTGTAGAATGGAAATGTATTTCATTTTATGATGAGGAATGGAAATATTAATTATTATTAATATTATTGCAAATTACATTAACAAATACTGTGCAAATCAAAGTACAAAGAAAACACTAGCTTCACAATCCTATTTTTCACTAGTTCCCAACTTTAGATCCGTTGAGACTTCGTCCTTTTTCTCTGCAACTTTCAAATCATTCATCGAGCGGTAAACTTCGTCTTGGCATTCTTGTAATGCCAGTGCATATTTCCTCAAGTCGTCAGAATCACCATGCTCCTTTATATCTTCGTGATATAACTTCAACACTCGTTCAAAGCCCAAATACCGTAAATTTTGACAAAAAATAAAAAAATTCCTGAAATGTCAAAATTGGTACTCTGCCATGTATTGGACATTTCGTCCACTTACAAGACATTTTAAAAAAAAAATGTAGTTTGCAAGGTCAGTGGTGGTAAAGTAGAGAATTTGTATATAACCAGAATGAAAGACAAGCCTTTAAAGTGATTAAATGACGTATTAACACGTGGCACCAATGTCCCACCAAGTACAGACAAAAAGGACCGTGTACAGTATAAAGCATACTGTTCCAAACTTAGGCGGGAAGAAACGTTCAAATTTGAAATTTGAAATTCAAAAGTTTGAATTTTAAAAAATCCCGCTTACTGTCACTAATTTTAATTTATTATTATATCTGAAAAATAATTCACAAGACACAAAGCTTACTCTGCAAGCTCTAGCAAAATTTGAATTTTGAATTTTGAAAATTAAAGTGCGTAAAAATTCAAAATGGTAATGATTGCTACAGTAAAAGCACGTGCGCGCACGTGGCTACAGGGCCCAACTAACTCATTTTTCGCTACAGTACTCACTTCTCGGCCAAAAAGGCGCTGCGCGTACCCTGTTCATATTTTTTTGTTTCCCAAAATGCCCCTGACCGTACTATGCTCACTGTAGCGAATATTCCCCCTCCGCCAATCGCCAGCAGACACGTGGCAGGGAACACCTCTGTAATATTATAGATAGAGGCGTTCCCAGAGGGCAAGGGAAAAATCGTCTTTTCATACGTTTTTTTATTATAAAAAAGTCACTCCGCTGCTCCAGCATATTCAGGACTTTGAAGAAGCGGTTATAAACGGTTATTACTATTTAAGGTAGTTAGTTTCCTTCTTCCTGAAAATGCCTCGACAGAATTCCTTCATAATTCAATCCAAAAATATTTTCTTAACTTATCCAAGATGCCCATTACCAAAAACAGAGTGTCTTGAGCTCTTACTCAAGATCAATTACTCCATTACTCCCGTATACATACGTGTCTGTGCTGAACTCCATGAAGATGGAACTCCATATCTTCATTGCCTCATTCAATTCAGTGCCAAATTTCAAACTACAAACCAAAAATTCTTCGATTTGGTTTCCAACACTCGTTCAACTCGTTTTCATCCTAATATTCAATATGCTAAAAATGTTGCTGCAGTTCAATCCTATATTTCTAAAGGAGGGGATTACTGTGAGCATGGTACTTTTGTTGATAATTCCAAAACACAAGTTTCTGCTGAAAGCTTAAATCAGCTTTATTACGCTGCGCTTGCCACCAAAGATAAGGAAATTGCTATGAAGATGATCACGGAGGGTGATTCCAGAACGTATTGGAACAATTGGGAAATACTCTCGCACAATTGGGATTGAATATTCCAGAAAGGCCCAGAAGTGTACATCAGTCTATGTATAGAATTCAACAACGTCCCTGTGGAACTTCAAGAATGGGCCAGGGATAACATTCGTGATAAAGAGCACAAGTCTTATAGGCCAAAGTCTATTGTGATCGAGGGTCCAACTCGCTTAGGAAAAACTCTATGGGCTCGGTCCTTAGGCCCACATAATTATTATTGTGGCCACTTAGATATGGCCAAACGTAACAACGACGTATATTATAACGTCATTGATGACGTACCTCCAAAGTACGTCAAGCACTGGAAAGAATTCTTTGGAAGCCAGCACAACTGGAGATCAAATTGTAAGTACGCCAAACCTATTATGATACAAGGGGGTGTACCGACCATTTTTCTATGCAACAGTGGGCCCGATACCTCGTATAAAGAATTCCTAGATAGAATTGAGAATGTCGCCCTCAAAGAGTGGACACTGTCAAACGCAGAATTTTTCTTCGTCACCCAATCCTTCTTCTCCAACACCTCCCAAAATCAAACCCCAACACGCGAGATTGAAGAAGAAGACGAGGAGGAAGCAAATTAAATTCAACTGCGGCTGCCTACTCTTTCATGTCAATGGTTGCAGTGCCGACCACCAACTGCTACCGTCTCATGCAAACAGGGGTCTTATCAGACGAAATAAAAAAACCCCTCCACTTCCGGTCCAAGACAACAATGAACGACAAGCAATTCAGGACTACAATACGTTTCAATTACAATCTCCGAAAGGCACTAAGGATCAAGACAGGGATACTGACTATCACCACTTGGATGACCTCAATTTTTCCCAGCTCTATGACGGAGGATTACTTTACCTTGCGTATCAGAGCCAAAATTTATTCAATGATTAATAATTTAGGAGTCATTAGTCCTGATTCTGTGTATTTAGCATATAATTTAAGTTGTGCTGATTGGAAATTATGTTCTAATCACAGTGTAGAATGGAAATGTATTTCATTTTATGATGAGGAATGGAAATATTAATTATTATTAATATTATTGCAAATTACATTAACAAATACTGTGCAAATCAAAGTACAAAGAAAACACTAGCTTCACAATCCTATTTTTCACTAGTTCCCAACTTTAGATCCGTTGAGACTTCGTCCTTTTTCTCTGCAGCTTTCAAATCATTCATCGAGCGGTAAACTTCGTCTTGACATTCTTTTAATGCAAGTGCATACTTCCTCAAGTCGTCAGTTTTCAAAATTCAAAATTCAAATTTTGCTGGAGCTTGCAGAGTAAGCTTTGTGTCTTGTGAATTATTTTTCAGATATAATAATAAATTAAAATTAGTGACAGTAAGCGGGATTTTTTAAAATTTAAAATTTTGAATTTCAAAATTTAGATTTGAACGTTTCTTCCCGTCTAAGTTTGGAACAGTACGCTTTATACTGTACAGGATCCTTTTTGTCTATACTTGGTGGGACACTGGTGCCACGTGTTAATACGTCATTTAATCACTTTAAAGGCTTGTCTTTCATTCTGGTTATATACAAATTCTCTGCTTTACCACCCCTGACCTTCCAAACTACATTTTTTTTTAAAAATGTCGTGGAAGTGGACGAAATGTCCAGTACATGGCAGAGTACCAATTTTGACATTTAAGGAATTTTTTGACTTTTGTCAAAATTTACGGTATTTGGGCTTTGAACGAGTGCTGAAGTTATATCAAGAAGATATAAAGGAGCATGGTGATTCTGACGACTTGAGGAAGTATGCACTGTCATTAAAAGAATGCCAAGACGAAGTTTATCGCTCGATGAATGATTTGAAAGCTGCAGAGAAAAAGGACGAAGTCTCAACGGATCTAAAGTTGGGAACTAGTGAAAAATAGGATTGTGAAGCTAGTGTTTTCTTTGTACTTTGATTTGCACAGTATTTGTTAATGTAATTTGCAATAATATTAATAATAATTAATATTTCCATTCCTCATCATAAAATGAAATACATTTCCATTCTACACTGTGATTAGAACATAATTTCCAATCAACACAACTTAAATTACATGCTAAATACACAGAATCAGGACTAATGACTCCTAAATTATTAATCATTGAATAAATTATAGCTCTGATACGCATGGTAAAGTAATCCTCCGTCATAGAGCTGGGAAAAATTGAGGTCATCCAAGTGATGATAGTCAGTATCCCTGTCTTGATCCTTAGTGCCTTTCGGAGATTGTAATTGAAACGTATTGTAGTCCTAAATTGCTTGTCGTTCATTGTTGTCTTGGACCGGAAGTGGAGGGGTTTTTTTTATTTCGTCTGATAAGACCCCTGTTTGCATGAGACGGTAGCAGTTGGTGGTCGGCACTGCAACCATTGACATGAAAAAGTAGGCAACCGCAGTTGAATTTAATTTGCTTCCTCCTCGTCTTCTTCTTCGATCTCGTGTGTTGGGGTTTGATTTTGGGAGGTGTTGGAGAAGAAGGATTGGGTGATGAAGAAAAATTCTGCGTTTGACAGTGTCCACTCTTTGAGGGCGACATTCTCAATTCTATCTAGGAATTCTTTATACGAGGTATCGGGCCCACTGTTGCATAGAAAAATGGTCAGTACACCCCCTTTTATCATAATAGGTTTGACGTACTTACAATTTGATCTCCAGTTGTGGTGGCTTCCAAAGAATTCTCTCCAGTGCTTGACGTACTTTGGAGGTACGTCATTAATGACGTTATAATATACGTCGTTGTTATGTTTGGCCATATCTAAGTGGCCACAATAATAATTATGTGGGCCTAAGGACCGAGTCCACAGAGTTTTTCCTAAGCGAGTTGGACCCTCGATCACAATAGACTTGGGCCTATAAGACCCGTGCTCTTTATCACGAATGTTATCCCTGGTCGATTCTTGAAGGTCCACAGGAACGTTGTTGAATTCTGTACATGGACTGATGTACACTTCTGGGCCTTTCTGGAACATTCGATCCCAATTGTGCGAGAGTCTTTCCCAATTATTCCAATACGTTCTGGAATCACCCTCCATGATCATCTTCATAGCAATTTCCTTATCTTTGGTGGCAAGCGCAGCGTAATAAAGCTGATTTAAGCTTTCAGCAGAAACTTGTGTTTTTGAATTATCAACAAAAGTACCATGCTCACAATAATCCCCTCCTTTAGAAATATAGGATTGAACTGCGGCAACATTTTTAGCAGATTGAATATTAGGATGAAAATGAGTTGAACGAGTGTTGGAAACCAAATCGAAGAATTTTTCTTTTGTAGTTTGAAATTTGGCACTGAATTGAATGAGGCAATGAAGATGTGGAGTTTCATCTTCATGGAGTTCAGCACAGAGACGTATGTATACAGGAGTAATGGAGTAATTGATCTTGAGTAAGAGCTCAAGACACTCTGTTTTTGGTAATGGGCATCTTGGATAGGTTAAGAAAATATTTTTGGATTGAATTCTGAAGGAATTCTGTCGAGGCATTTTCAGGAAGAAGGAAACTAACTACTTTAAACAGCAATAACCGTTTATAACCGCTTCTTCAAAGTCCTGAATATGCTGGAGCAGCGGAGTGACTTTTTTATAATAAAAAAAACTTATGAAAAGACGATTTTGCCCTTGCCCTCTAGGAACGCCTCTATCTATAATATTACAGAGGTGTTCCCTGCCACGTGTCCGCTGGCGATTGGCGGAGAGGGAATATTCGCTACAGTGAGGGTAGTACGGTCAGGGGCATTTTGGGAAAAAAAATATGAACAGGGTACGCACAGCGCGTTTTTGGCCGAAAAGTGAGTACTGTAGCGAAAAGTGAGTTAGTTGGGCACTGTAGTTAAATGAAACGACACGGGAGGTGTCGTTTTGAGTAGTTGGGAGTCTTCCTCCTGACAATTTATTAAAGCAGTGGGACCCACTGACATGCTGTCAGTGCTTTTGTCTGGTTAGTGGGGGACAAAAAGTACACGTGTGCTTTTTGCGTATCTACTTTTTTCTGACACCTTCAACGTTTTAACTGATTTACAAAATGGGTGTATATGGGTCCTTTTCAATATATATATTTACTCTTTTGTATTACGTGATGGTTTCGTCCCTGCTGCTACTCTTCTGATTATGAGTGCGAGGCGCGACTGAATTGCTTTAGTATTTACGCAATTGCCACCGGTCTTGCTTATTTACAATTATGCCATCACAACCTTCTTTATTTATTATTTTGTCAATAAGATTCAATTTCCTATGCAGTTAAATATATATTAAATAAAAATAATATAAAAATACTAAAAATAATAATAATACATAAAATTAGATAAATTATCTAAAATCAATTAAAATACTTAAAAATTAACAAATAATTAAGTTTAAAAATAGTCAATAGGTATAAAATCTCATTATTAAATACCCCAAAACTTAACTCTTTACTTGGCCTCAAGCAAAACAAAAATAAAAACTATAAAAATAATACTCTACTAAATAAACCAAAATTACTTAAGAAATGAATCAGTATGAATAAAATTATTAACCCCAAATATTTTTAAATGATAACTCAAAGAAAATTTCAAAATCATGCAAAATCTAAAATTTCAACGTATTTATTAGTCTTATTTTACTTAAGACCCTTCGTGTGTGTGTGAATCAAAATGTATCAAATTATTTAAAACTCAATTAAGTTCATGCAATTAAATGCCTCATAAAAGATATTACACAATAAAAGAATTACAAAGAAAAATCCTATAACTCACTTTTCACATCACTCTTTGCTAATAAAGCCAAATATAAATTAAAGGATCAAAAAGGTTCCCCCCCCTCCCCCCCTCACATGTTACGTACACGAGGATCATTATTTTTAAAGTTCACCACATTCCTTTCTAAACATATTATTATATTTTTTTTCTTCATTCATCATAGGTGAATACATTTTATGCTCCATTTACTCTTCTTTTTTTATGCCCACGGGTGCATTTTACGCTTCATCTCGTTTTCTTCACATGTTTATGAGTGAGTGTGTTTTACACTTTATCTCAACTCACCAAATGACTAATAATTCAACTCAAAAAGGATCATTTTTTTAAACAATCCTAGAATAATTTATTTAAATCATTTTTCTCAAATTATATTATGCATCATATTTTACTTCAAGTTATGATCAAATAAGTTATAGAATTCACAAATATTTATCATAAGCAATTAACCATCTAAACTTTCTCTAAGTTAAAACTAACTCAACACAAATGGATATATGCATAAAATACCGGATCTCAAATAAAATAATAAATAATAAAATGCCAAAATTTAGACTATCAAAAAATTATCCCTTTTCTAAAAATTATTAAATAAATACCAAAATTATATCATCAGTCATAAAATTAATTCAATACTCAAATGACTCAACCTAAAAGTTAAGTTACCCCATTTTTGCAGGAAACACGATTGCACTTAACATGTGCAATAAACCTTTAAACCTCAAGGTTACCCTAAGTGGACGAGTTGTGTCTCGTGAGGGTTTGTAGTGAATACACCCACAAAATTCCTAAATTTAAACTAAAATAAAACCTAGAAAATTAAAAAAAAAAATTATTTCAAAATTTACTCACACCCCCAAACTTAAAACATATATTGTCCTCAATAAATACAATAAAAAAATTTAAAAAAACAAAGAACTCTCCTGAATATGTAACTTTTTTCCTCCTCATCTGCTAAGTTTGGATTGCATTGAATAAACCTAAAATAAAATAAAAATAAAATATTAAAACAAATAACTAAAAAAATTTAAAATTTACTACTAAGAAAAATCTACTAAAATAAAAATTAAAAAAAAAAAAACTAAAGCTAAAACTTGAGTTGCCTCCCAATAAGTGCTTGGTTTTAAGTCTCAACCTGACTATTCTATTTTCTCTAGCTCGTATCAAATTTATGCTTAATGAATCGCCTTAGAAGCCATGCCTTGACCATTCTCTTAACTTTTCTTTGAGACGCCCAAACTTGTGTTCATCCTACTTCATCTAATAAAATTAACATTTCAATCTCACAACATCAACCCAAAAGCATTCTTCTTGACCACTTGGAAATTCCATTGCATTGAATACCTTAAAAGTCACCTCTTTATCTTGAACTCTCATAGTTAGCTCCCCTTTTTGCACATCAATCAATCAATGCTCCCAATACCTTAAAATTCACCACCCATGCTCACGAGGAAGATAAATTTATCCACTTTCACAAGAACATCTTCAACAATCCCCTTTAGATAAGTAAATGACCTATCTGCCAACTACAATGTAACATGGGTGGGCTTTGCTTCCTTTAAACCAAGCTTCTTATACACTAATAGAGACATTAAGTTTATGATCGCTCCCAAATCACACAAGCATTGACTAAAGAATGGGCTCATAATGGTGCATGAAATAGTGAAACTACCAGGATCTTTCAGCTTCGGTGGTAATTTCTTTTGTAATATGGCACTGCATGCCTCTGTAAGAGTCACGGTCTCATAGTCACCTAGCTTCTTCTTCTTTAATAAGATTTCATTCACGAACTTTAAGTAGCTAGGTATCTGCTTTAATGCGTCTACAAATGGTATATCAATGTGTAATTTCTTGAATACCTCCAAAAACTTTAAAAATTATTTGTCAAGCTTGTTCTTTTAAAGTCTTTCTGGGAAAGGCACAGGTGGCACAAACTAATTCTAATTAGGATTCTCCATTGCCTTCTTTTTCTCTGCCTCATGCGTCCCAATTTCCTTTTCAGCCTCACCATCTTCTTGCATATCTAGATGTGCCTTCTTCGAATTTCCTCTATCAACCTCATGTAACTCCTTACCACTCCTTAGTGTCACAACATTGCATTGCTCACTGTCTTCCCTTCTTGGATTTTCACTGTATCACTTGGCAAAACACCTTGATGTCGGTTATTTATGGCACTTACAAGCTGCCCCATATGGTTGACGAGTTGTCCCAATTGATTCTCGATGTTTTGAATTGATGTTTTTTGACTATTCATTCTACCCTTTAGAAGTTGTTGCCTTGCATCATTCCACTCAAAGCACTTTGTAAAGAGCTCTTCCAAATCAGATTCTTTTTCTGATTGATATGAAAATTGATTTTGAAAGCCTGAAAGATAGGATGGTCTTACAGCTAAAGATTGTGCTTAATTATTCTTCTATGACTGATTTTGATGACAGCAGCTCAGATTATTATTAGACTGTCGCTGCTGGTTGTAACTTGCCATATATTGAAACGATTCTGCATTGGTAGGGCATTGGTTTACTGAATGGTTCCCAGCACATAAGTCGCAAGTCATCACCACAAGTTGAATAAGTTTCCATTCTTCACAAGTGTTTCTACTGTCTCCGTAAGTATCTCCATTTGTGCATTCAAAGCAAAATATGCATCACTATTAATTCTTCTTGTCGCCTTTTGTTGATTTACCCTTGTAGAAGGTCATTGGTAATCATTCGCTGCCATAGTTTCCAACATGTCATAGGCCTTATCCAAATTTTTTGCCATCAAAGCACCACCTGCAACTGCATCAATAATTGTCCTCGTTGTACTAAATAACCCACTGTAGAATGTTTGATCTTAAAGCCACTTGGGTATTCCATGGTGTGGACATTTTTGTAATAAATCTTTGAAGCGCTTCCATGCCACGTACAACAATTCTGAATCATGCTGCATAAATGAAGTGATGTCGTTCCTTATTTTTGTAGTCTTGGCTGGCAGAAAGAACTTCTTTAAAAACTTTTGAGCCAAGTCATTCAAAGTAGTGATAGACCCCAATGGAAGTGAATGCAACTAATTCTGCGCATTGTCCCTAAGTGAAGTCTTATAGTGTCATTTGAAACTCCATCATACTTAAAAGTATCACATATCTCCAAAAATCTTATGAGATGATCATTCGGTTCATCATTGGGCAAACCCATAAACTAAACTAAATTTTGGATCATCTATATTGTGCCCGACTTGATCTCAAAACTTGTGGCATTAATTACAGGCCTATGGATGCTCAATTGAATTTCAGTGACTTGTAGCATCGCATAGTCTTGCAGCAATTTTCAATACTCGTCCTTCATTTAATCTTGAAAAGAAAGTAAAAATAAAAACAAAAATAAAAATAAAAATAAAATAAAAATATTTAAATTAAAAATAATTTGATTGAAATTAATATTGAAAAATAATTATTTAATTAATTCCCCGACAACCACGCCAAAAACTTGGTTTCTTATTTTTAACTTAAAATTTAACACGTAAGTATACGCAGCCCACAAGTAATATAATGATAAAGAAAGTGTCGAATCCATAGAGAATTAAAAATAATTAATACTAAACACTAATTTATTATCAAATTAATCTTATTTAAACAAATGCAATTTAATTATAAAATAAACTAACTAAAATTACCAACTAAATTGAACTAATGATTAGGATCAAATCAAATTAAAATTAGTTAAGATCATAATTTTCTCCAATGCTTCATTTAAATCTCTTCTCTTTCTTTTTAATTAATTAATTATATATAATTGTTAATTGAGAATACTTAACTATTTATTAACCTTTATAAAAAATTAATAAAAAGACCTATGTCAGTTATTTCTTTTATGTTCATGCAAATCACTTAAAATAGATTCATTAAGAACAAACTCTCAATATAGTTACATGTGGCATATAGATATATCCATCCTATAAACTATCATGCTACTTTTCCTAAAAAGAATAAACAAATTCACATGTTATCATATCTGAATCTAAATCTATACTCCAGTTTTGATTTTGTATAGATTATCTCATTAATTATTGCGTAAATAATTATACATGAACGCGCAAAATATGATAAAAAAATCCATATATAATCATTAATAATTAAAAAGAAAACAAATTAATTTAAATTACACATCGGGTTAAATTAGAATCTCAATTAAATTAGCTCATAACTAAATAATAAATTATCCACAAATAATTTAATATCTCA
The DNA here is from genome assembly GCA_947179155.2 of Hedera helix. Classification (NCBI taxonomy): domain Eukaryota; kingdom Viridiplantae; phylum Streptophyta; class Magnoliopsida; order Apiales; family Araliaceae; genus Hedera; species Hedera helix. The sequence continues at coordinate 14,213,926 of OX359267.1, read as the reverse complement.
AAATTACAAAAAAAAAAAGAGTAAAAAAAGAAAAAAAGAAAAAAAGAAATCAAATTTGTGTTTTGATATCTGTTTGTCACTCGAATCACAATCTTTAATTCTCAAGCTCCGCCTTTAGTTCTCTAATCATTTATGTTGAATATTTGCTCCTAATTATACCCTAAACTACTCTAATATAATATTCTGCTCTAAAACTATGTTAATTTGCTAAAAATAAAAGAGTCATAATGTATTTATAGGAGTACATTAATAATCCTAAGCTAATGTGGAATTAAAATCTAATTCGGAATAAAATTAATACAAAAATCACAAATAATGTCGTTTTCCAGAATTACTGCACAACCAAACACGCCCCTCGCTCAGTCAAACCTTGCTGAAACGCACGCATGGCGCTACGACTGACGTCATACAAGCCTTCGTGCATAGCGCTTGCTCCATCTGTCGCCTCATCGCTATGACACCGTTTTGGGTCTTCACACTACCTTCCGCACATTGCGCGGTTGCTTCTTAATTTATACTCGGACATGCCAAATGACATCGTCTTTGCTACTACACTTTTGATTATGCGCGTTAGGCGCGACTGACTTGCTTCAGTATTTACACAATTTCCACCGATCTTGCTTATTTATAATTATGCCATCACAACCTTCTTTATTTACTATTTTGCCAGCAAGGTTCAATTTCCTACAAAATTAAATATAAATTAATTAAAACTAATATAAAAATACTAAAAATAATAATAACACATAAAATTAAATAAATTACCTAAAATTAATTAAAATGCTTAAAAATTAACAAATAATTAAGCCTAAAAATAGTCAATAAATAGGTATAAAATTCCATTATCAATATGTTCTAGTTCAGGATGTAAATCTACCTCGTATGCCACTTCACCCACTTTATTCAATATCTTGAATGGTCCTATGAACCCCAGGCTTAATTTTCCTTTTCTTTTCGAATCTGATCTTCCCTTTTCAGGGAGACACCTTCAAAAACACAAAGCTTCCCACTTCGAAGTCTCTGTTTTGACAATATAAATATGTATACTTCTGTTGTGGATCTTGAACTACTACTAGACGAGCTCTTATAACTCTGATAATCTCCACTATCTGCTGAATAAATTTTGGCCCCAATAGTCAATGTTCCCTCACTTCATCCCAAAATAATGGTGTTCTATATTTTCTCCCATATAAGGCTTCATAAGGCGACATGCCCATGCTCGCATGATAACTATTATTATACAAAAATTTCACTAAAGGTAAATGGTCCTCCCAACTACCATTGGAATCCATCACATAGGCTCTCAACATGTTCTGAACATGTCTTCTAATATCTGAATTGTTCTTTCTCTTTAACCATTAGTTTGTAGATGATATGCAGTACTCAACCTTAACTGTGTCCCCCATTATTTCTTGAAGACTGTAATATCCCAGATATTTACAAGAATTATAAATAAGATTTAAAATAATTAATTAAAGGTTATGGTTTAAAACTTAGAGTTGTCGAAGTGAGATGTGTAGAAAATGGGTGAATTTTTTTTTAACATAATTTATTTGTTAGAAATTAAATATGGGAATATTGTAATGATGCATGCAGAGAATTTATTAAGGAAATAAATTCAATTGAGAAGTGAAGGTGGTTATATTGATATACATATATACCTAAAGTGTGTTTATTATCCAAACAAGTAGATGAGTAAATTAAATACTCAATTAAACTAATAAATTAATTAGTTTAAATACAAAGTCATGAAATATAATTAATTAGGTTAATTATATTAGTATGAGTTAAAGTTGTGGAAAATTTAGGATGATTGTCTTGGATGACAATAATGTGAAGTAATTAATTAAGTAATTAACTTAATTATTAAGTTATTGTATAGAGTCCATTAATGGATTTAAAACAAGTCCAATATGAGAATATTTGCTTGAATGTGGCTAATTAAATAATAAACCCAAATGTTATGTTGATTAATAGCCCAAGAGCTAATTAATATAAGTCCAATTAATTAATGTTGACAAGTATTGTATATAATGGGGAGGTGGTCCAATTAAATAAATTACCTAACCCAAGTTATGGAAGATGTGTAAGTTGTGTCCGGTAGCCCAAGTAATTAAATAAGAGAGCCTAATGCAAAGTAAACTATGTAGCCCAAACATTTAAAAAGTCAATTGATGGTTAAAGTGTTGGAAAATTTGGTTAAGTGTAGAGAATTAACTAATGTAGGGTTAATTGAATAACCTTAGTTGGTAGACAACAGAGAGCATTAACCAAACGTTGGTTAATTGCTAGGTGAATAAATATGGTGATGATAATTAACCATGGATGAGTTATTTATGTAACCCAATGTGGTATAATAATTTAAGGCAAGTCTAATTGGATTATATTATAAGTCCAATTGATGTATTAAACTAAGTTAAATAAATTAACCTAGTAGTCTATGTAATTAATTAAACCTTGATTCAAGTTATAATTAATCAAGCCCAATGCTTATTTTAATTAAATATAATATATGGTATTTAATGTTAGCCCAATGTAACAATTAAATTGAGCCCAACCAAATTAAATGGATGAACACAACATATTTAAATTCTAGAGTCTAATGTGGAGCCCAAATGGTAGTCAAAATTGGTCAACATATATATATATATATATATATATATATATATATATATATATATATATATATATAAGCTATAAAAATAAAGCAAAAATGGGGGATTAAATCCCATTTTTGCTGAGATTTATAGGGGCCCACATGGGGGTAGCTTATGTCTTTTATGTTGCTTAAATATCACACAATCAATAACTTGTAGCAAAGTTGATGGAGGTCAATCACCTTGTCATTCACAAGGTTAATCACTCCAATAGTAATCTAGGTTAGCTCCTAATTTGACTAAAGTTAGTTGATTAGTAGGAATTGATGGTGATTAAGGATGTGCTATAAATATAGTGCTCCAGACATTGGTTGGTTTTGTTAGTTAATTGTCTAGAAATGCAAGAGAGAAAATAGAGAGCATTTTAGAGATAAACAATCAAACTTTGGGAGATTGATGATCCACTAAGAAAAAGTGCTAGAGAATAGTCAAGGAGGAGTCCTTAGCAAGATCATATCAAGAAGAAGAAGAGAATCTATGTCCAAGAGGTTAAAAAGTGTTCTAAACCTTTCTTAGTGTATTTTTATAGTCTATATATGTTTTAATCGATCAAAGAGTAAATGTAATGACCGAGAAAATTAGGAACTTATTTTTTTTTTTAGTATTTATATTCATGAGAAAATACAATGCATAATATATGTGTGTATGTGTTTAGGTTGTATAATGGAAGATAGTAAGTTAGTTAATTTATTTGAATTAACTAAAGAAGGAAAAAGAATGCAAAAAAAGCTTTTGTGATGAGATCACAAAGCTTGAATATTGGTCTTGAATGGTAAATAAGAAGATTTATAATGAACAAGTTAATTACTTGTATGAATAATGATAAAGAATAAGCAAATGAATTATTAAAGACAACCCAATGTGAAAATAATTGTATATGTATGGGTAGCGACATTATAAACCCAATTTGATGATAAGAGTGAGTCAATGAATTAATTTAATCAAGTCGATGTACTTGTATTAATATGTGTTACGGTTTTATTAAAACAAATCTAAGAATTTATAAGTGATATTGTGATGTAAGTTAACTTAATTAAGGAGTCTAACAGACTTGTAAATAGCAAGTCTAATTGGATTATATTTTAAATTCAAATGAGGTATTAATCTAGTTCAAATTAATTTACCTAGTAGTCCATGTAATTAATTAAACAAGCGCAATGTTTGATTTAATTAAATGTAACATAGATTATTAAATATTAGCCCAATGTAATAATTAAATTGAGCCTAGCTTATTTAATTTCTAAGTCCAATGTGGAGCCCAAAAGAAAGTCAAATATGTTGGGAGAATAATTTCAAGTATTGCTACTTGTAGAGAATTAACTAATATAGGGTTAATTGAATAACCCTAGTGGGTAGACAAGAGAGAGCATTAACCAAATATTGGTTAATTATTAGGTGAGTGGATTTGATGATGAGAATTAACTATGGAGAAGTTAATTGAGTGAACCAATGTGGTAGAATAATTTAATGCAAATCTAATTGGATTACATTATAAGTCCAATTGATGTATTAAACTAAGTTAAATAAATTAACCTAGTAGTCTATATATTTAATTTAGTGATTGTTCAAGTTATATTTAAAACTCGTTCAATTCTTAATTTAATTAAATGTAGCATGTGTTAGTTAATATTAACCCAATGTAATAAATAAATTGAGCCCAAACGAATTAAATGAATGAGCCCAATATAATTTAATTCTAAGGTCCAAAGTGGAGCCCAATGTGCATGTATAGGTGAATATGTATACATATGTTGGTGTATATATATATAAATGCTTATATAATGATATATGACATAAAAAATAGCCAAATTGGTGTAATAAATTACAAATCCTGAATTTTGAGGAGGCTCCACTTGGAAATGTTGAGTGTGGACTTCCTATGGCTTTATTTACACTCCAAAAGTTGCTTACAAGCAATCTTGATGGATGTCACACCAATGGTCATTCATGGTAGTCATTCCATGCAATAGTAATCTAGTTTAAGCTCCTAATTTCACCAACACTAGTTGATTAGGAGGTTAATGAAGGATTAACATGGTGCTATAAATAGAAGTGCTCCACTCATTGGTGAGGTTGGTTGGTCATTTGTAGCATTTTCTATAGAGAAAAAGGGAGAGCTTCTTGAGAGATATAGAGAGTTACTCTTGTGAGATTGATGATCCACCAAGAAAATTTGCTAGAGAATGGACAAGAGGAAGTCACAAGCCAAGTTCATATCAAGAGGGAAGAAGAACATCAATGTCTAAGAGGTTAAAAAGTGCTCTAAACCTTTTTTATTCATTTTTATAGTCTAGATATGTTTGAAATGGTTAAAATATATTTTTAACCGATGAAAAGTTATTTTGATGATCTAGAAGTCTAAAACTATGATGTATAAATATATTCATAGTTTGATATAGTTAATACATGTATTTGTATGGGTGGTACGTAAAGAATTAGAAGGAAAGTCCATATAATGATTTACTGGTAAAATCCTAAGTGGTTCGATCTTTAAATTTCGTGTCAAACATTTTCAAAAATGTGATTGAACCATGAAATATTGTAAAACAAGAAGTTCAGAAGACAACAACACTAAGTTAGTGTCATTTGGATGTGTAGAGTTTATTTTATTAAAGTTTGAACCATTAAAACTAAGGATTTGTGAAGTTAGTTTTCACTTTGTTCTGGTGAGCAATTTTTAGACCAGTTCCATTCGGAATTTGGATTTATGATACAAAGAGAAATTGTAGAGGGGAAATTATGATGAGAATAGACTCAAGAATTACCCCAAAATATTTTAAAATGAAGAAGTTATGACAGTCGGAGCTACAGAGGGTCGTGCAGTCCAAAAAGTAATTTTCTGAAAATTTGGCCGAGCACCTACCTAGAGTCTACCAAGCGCCTAGGCACTCGAACCTGCTGTCTCTAGGGGCAGATCTGGTTCGGGTTGGGTCGGGTCGTTCCAGGTTGGGTTTTTGTGAAAATATTAAGTTGAAATAAGTGTAAAATGAATGAGTTTGACTACTAAACCAATATATGGTATTTATTTGTAACTAATGGGTAATTAAACGTGTAAAATAAAGATTAAGGTTAACAAAATTAAAATGGTAACTTTTGGTATTGTTTAAAGATTATTATTAAAATATTATTAAATAATTAATAATATTAGTATATGATTAAAAAGTTATTAAATGATGAATAACAATAGTAATAGATTAAAATGTTATCTAATAATTAATAATATTAGATAATGAATAAAATATTATTAAATGATTAATAATATTAGATAACTAATAAAATATTATTAAAGGATTAATAATATTATAAGATTAATAAAATATTATTAAATGATTAATAATATTAGATAATAATTAAAATATTATTAAATGATTAATATTATTAATAAGATATTAAAATATTATTAAATAATTAATAATATTAGATAATTAATAAAATATTATTAAATGGTTAATAATATTTGAAAATGATTAATGTATTATTAAATAATTAATAATATTATAAGGTTAATAAAATATTATTAAATGATTAATAATATTAGAAGAGTAATAAAATATTATTAAATAATTAATAATATTAGAATGATAATAAATTATTATTAAATGATAATAATATTAGATAAGTGTATGAACTATATTAAATAATAATGTAGGTTTTATGTGATGAAAATATTATCAAGTAATTATAATATTTTTTAAGTATTTAAATACCCATAATTATTTAATTATGTGATCATGTAAAAGTTATAAAGGTTATCATAAGATTGTTTATATGATACTAACTTAAGATCGAAATGATTAATTGTTAGGTCGGTTCAAAGAATAGTAAATTGAATTGTTAGCAATAGACTACGCACGAGGCAAGTTCTTCTTAACCCTAACTTGTATTTATTGTTGCAAGTTTTCTTCAACTGTAATTTCATTGAGTAATTCAATTATTATTGAGCAAGTATCTACACTCGTAGTTATTTGACAGAGCTTAAAGTGGATTAATTATCTATAAAATTATTCCACATCATTATTTGTTATTGTATTCGCACATAGTGCTTTTGCAAACGTTATAGTTCATTAATTTAAGAACTGTTTAAAAATGTCTAAGCTAATTATTTTGGCTAGACAATGCATGTTTAAATTCATTAAATTGAATATTTTAAAAGCTTATTCAAACCAATTGTTGGTGCGGATTCTTATAGTAACACTGAGAATGAACAACCCTAGTTAAAGGGGATTTTTATTTGTCAGAAAACTGAATTTACGCAAGAAATCTAAATGTTATGCATATACATAGGGTACAAGAGGCTGATCCCCTCGCGTACCCCATTTTTTTTAGGTGTCAGATATATATATGTCTGTTCTACCTTGGTAGCAGTTCATGGTCCTTTGAGACCACTCAGCAGTAAAGAGTCAATCCATTCTTTTATTGAATATTGATTCTTGTTATTTCATAATTGTTAGCTATTGTTGAAACTCTCGAAGATAAATCTTTTTCATTCATGATATATCATTTCTTGTTTATTTAAACTTGCTGGGCAAAGTAGTTGCTCACCCTTGCTATATCATAAACTATTTTTCAGTTAAGCCAAATGATTTAAGGAGTACAACGACAAAGGGAAGGTGAATGAGTAGAAGTAATTAGTTCTTAATTGATGTTCTAAGCCTTTTGTATTATAAGGTAATGATGATGTATTAAGGTTAGTGGAACCTGGGATAGAAGATACGTTTTGTAATAAAATTATGTATATTTTCCACGAGTTATTGAAGATTTAGTTTTTAATTGTTTGTATAATGTTGAATAGTGAGCACCGAACCCGAGGTTTAAGGGACCCGGATTTGGGGACGTCACATGTTAGTATCAGAGCTGTAATTTATAAACCTTAGGTGAGGGAAAAACCTTAGGATTATGACCATAGAGAAGATAAGAAAACTTATAAAGAGTTTAGGAGTTAGATGATGGAAATTCATCAAGTAGAAAAAGTTATGTGTATGTAAGAAAATATTTTAGATTAAGATCGTGAAAGTATAAGGATTTGGAAGACGATTCGGTGAATATGATAATTCGGAAGATGATCTGAAAGTGAGTTTGAAGGAAAAGTTAAGCAATGATTTAGAAGAGAAGAAAGAAGAAAAGAGAAAAAGGATTGAGAGATATTAAATCTACGGAGTATAGATAATAAGAGGTGATCATTTGTATATGTGGCTAACGTTAAATAAAAGGAAGTGATGTTAAGGTATAAAGTAATGATTTCGTGGACATAGATAATATCTTAAGAAGATTGATCTATATAGATCTATAGTAGTAAAGATGATCGGAGTAAATAGAGATGAAATGATGGGATAAACAGATAAGCTGTTAAAATAAATAAAAAAATGGAGAGTTAAGGAATCATAGAAGAATGAGAAGATTTTTGAGTTAATCATAAAAGCAGGTAATAATAAAGTGATTGAGGAAGAATAGATTGATCATAGAAAGAGATAAATATGATGAAGAATTTCATAGGAATGAAAATAGTGTATGTTGAGGAGTCTAATTTTGAAAGTATATATCTTTGGGAGTTTAACTTTGGAGAATAGGTTTGAAGAAGTATGTTTTCGGAAGTTATTTTTAGAAGATTAAAAATCGGATGATTTTCTAATCTGTAAGTTGAAATATATATTTGATAATGTTGAAAGAAGTTATAAAATTTTGAAAATCCGAATTTTGGAGTTAAGAACGGAATATGTTAAGTTTTTAGTATGATGTTAAGTACAAGTAGCACGAGGTGCTAATGTGATGCATAAAAATATTTATTTAATTGTGCAATGGGATGATAAAATGGACGTTGGAAGGAATGTAGGATAAATGTGAAGATCGAGGTATATTAATTAGTCTATCAAACGATTTGAGGATATGAGGCTAATAAATTGTGCATATGGAAAGTAAGCAAAAGAATGCTTTAAAAGGCGTATCGATATAAATGATGGGGTAGTACGTACCAAGGAAGAACATGTTAATAAATTTTATATTTTTTAAGATTGTTTATGTATTAGCATTAATAGTATATGCCTAAAATTACTAGAAAGGTAATAATACTACCGTATTATGCCCAGCAAAAATGTCAAGAGAAAGGTTGTAGGAAGGAATACCCTGGACAATAGGGAAGAAACTTAAGGAATTAGACCATGATTCCTTACAGACGACTGATGAGTCTAATAGTAGACGCTTTTTGAGGAATGATCAATGAATTGGAGGAATTCAGAGGTAAATAAGAAATTAAAATATTTATAAGCAAGATCTGAACGAGAAGATCAAAGAAATGATATAAAACATCTTACAATAAGATTTTTGAGGAGTAAAAATAACGATGATAACATCGTGAATGGATCTAAGAAGATGAACTCATGAGGAGTTATGTGTTAAAGTATGGATTAAGATAATTCATATCAAGTTAAAAATAATAAAAAATAAAAATAAAAATAAAAAATAAAGATTTATGTGTTTTTAATTAATAACTCATATAAGTGGCTGAGTTGTACGATTCCTTGTATGAGTGGGGAGTTTGTGCTTGGTTTTAGAACCACTTAGCTTCTTATATTAGTATAGTGGTTGAGTTGAACAGTTCTTTGTATGGGCATGGGCTTGTTCTTAGTTTAACAACCGCTTAACTTCCTATATTGATTAGTGGCCGAGTTGACCAATTTCTTATATGGGTAAGAGATTGTGTTTGGTTTGACAACCACTTAGTTTCCTATATTAATAATCGATTGAAACCTGATGTCGCGTTATTCGCTATATGTATGTGGGAAAGGTGATTCTTTTCTCATGTGTATAACAGATAGGTAGAGGATGTTAAGGTAGGTGCGTGTTCTTAAAACCCACACGTATGGTAAGTTCGTGACTCATAATCGTATGATGGAGCCCCTCAGCGAATTGACGATTTTGGTCTGTCTAGGATAAGTTCCTCAAACTATTTGATTGTGGCAAGTTCCTGTACTTATATTGTGCGGTAAGTTCGATGAACAATATGTGATGGAGGTTAGAAGAAGGTCATAGATAGAGATTGAAGAGTTCTCATTGATTTAAGGACATTAATAGAAATTGTGTACGATTCAATATTATTTTCCTAAATATTACTGGTAGATTGTAATATATAGTAATGCTTTGCATCAAAAATTAGGCTATGATTTGAAACATTATAAGGTGGGTGATTGTGTATGTGGCAACATAGTTACCAATTTTTTAAGAGAATCATTTAAAGTAAGATTTTCAGAGAAGGGCGTGAGTACTGGTTTTTAAAGCTATGGAAATTTCAGAGAGAAGAAGAAAGGAAGAAGCTGATAAATAGAATGAGAAGGTATCGAGAGTACGAAGATAGGTTGATGGATATGAAAAAGCTTAATGAAGGTTATGTCGAGGAATAAACTTCAAGGTTTAGCATGGTAGTAATTTTTTCTTGATGAAGAGAAATTAAAGAAGAATGGCGATACACTATTTAATAATCAAGTATGTGTAAGGAACATAAGAAGAATATGACATTGAGTTATGAAGTTTATTGTTAAGAAATGCAAAATTTGTGGTATAAATAGAAGAATAAGTGAATAAAGATGTATTTTGAGGATGTTTTAGGAAGACCATATATGGTTTAAGGGTGGAAAGATACTAAGGAAGGTCATTGGTGCAAATAGACTCCAAAGACGTTGCCAAGAAAGTTAAGGAGATGACTATGAGAGAGAGATTTTGTTTTTAACGTGATGAATGATTAATGTGCAGTTGATTGCTACTGATTGAAGTTAAAGAAGGATAAATAAGAAGAAGTGAGAATGGAAAAAGAAGTGACAAGAAGGTTACAATAGAGAAGGTCTTATAATGAGAAAGAAGATATTGTAAAAGTTTTGAAGGATTATGGATATGTATATATGTTAAAGTTTAGACTTTTCACAAATGAAAAGGAGTGGTAAGTTGATGATATAAATAATATAAAGTGAGTGGTATAGAAGATTAAGCATGAAATGTTTGATTATATGAAGGTATGATGTAATGGTAAAAGAGTAGAAACTCTATGGAATATTCCCTAAAGGTTAAGGTAGCAAAGGATTTTTGCAAGAGTGGGAATGTAAGTTAAAGGTTATGGGGCCGATTAGTCCCAATTAGAGCAAAAAAAGGCATAATGTACCTATGATTATAAAGGAATATGGAAAGAAACAAAGAAATGCTACATTCGAGTAATGGAGTTGTATAGTTTTATTAAGAAAGTTAGAAGAACCTCAATGCGTAAAAGCTAAGTGATAATAGTCAGGGGAAAAAAATCAATCGAAAGACAGAAACTTGTGAAAGTTGTAGAAAGAATCACTTGGTGGTATGTCTAAAATAGACAAATAGTTGTTATAGATATGGAGAGCAAAGACACGGTGCTTCGAACTGTCCGAGTCCGAGGAAGAGTGGAAAGTGTTTTATTTGTGGAAGAATGAGTCATCCATTTAAGGACTGTCCAAAGAAGGGAAGTAAGGCAGGAAGTAGAATCAATGAAGGTAATATTAAGAAAGTCAAGATGCATGGTGACAAGTATTATTCCGATCAATAATATAATTGTTTAGGTATTATTTAATTCGGGTACTATTTGTCTGAAGATTCCACTGAAATAATCTAAATTACTTGAAGAAAGTTAGAATACTTTATTAATATAAAGTGACATTAAATCGAAGGATTATGTTAGAAAGATGAAGAGTAAGTTGTCCATAAAATTAATTCGGATATGCAATAAAAAGTGACAAGAAAATAACAGATTATAAGAAAATTTTAAGTAACCTTGTAGAGATGATTCTGGGGACATAATCCTTATAAGGAGGGGTGACTGTAATAACCGAGAAAATTACGAACCTAATTTTTTTTTTTTAGTAGTTATATTCATGAGAAAATACAATGCATAATGTATGTGTGTATGTGTTTAGGTTGTATAATGGAATGTAGTAAGTTAGTTAATTTATTTGAATTAACTAAAGAAGGAAAGAGAATGCAAGAAAAGCTTTTGTGATGAGATCACAAAGCTTGAATGTTTGCCTTGAATGGTAAATAAGAAGATTTATAATGAACAAGTTAATTACTTGTATGAATAATGATAAAGAATAAGCAAGTGAATTATTAAAGACAACCTAATGTGAAAATAATTGTATATGTATGGGTAGCGATATTATAAACCCAATTTGATGATAAGAGTTAGTCAATGAATTAATTTAATCAAGTTGATGTACTTGTATTAATATGTGTTAGGGTTTTATTAAAACAAATCCAAGAATTTGTAAGTGATATAGTGATGTAAGCTAACTTAATTAAGGAGTCTAATGGACTTATAAATAACAAGTCTAATTGAATTATATTTTAAATCCAAATGAGGTATTAATCTAGGTCAAATTAATTTACCTAGTAGTTCATGTAATTAATTAAACAAGCCCAATGCTTGATTTAATTAAATGTAACATAGATTATTAAATGTTAGCCCAATGTAATAATTAAATTGAGTCCAACTTATTTAATTGCTATGTCCAATGTGGAGCCCAATAGGAAGTCAAATATGTTGGGAGAATAATTTCAAGTATTGCTACGTGTAGAGAATTAACTAATGTATGGTTAATTGAATAACCCTAGTTAGTAGACAAGAGAAAGCATTAACCAAACATTGGTTAGTTGCTAGGTGAGTGATTTTGATGATGAGAATTAACTATGAAGAAGTTAATTGAGTGACACAATGTGGTAGAATAATTTAATTCAAATCTAATTGGATTATATTATAAGTCTAATTGATATATTAAACTAAGTTAAATAAAGTAACCTAGTAGTCCATATATTTAATTTAGTGATTGTTCAAATTATATTTAAAACTAGCCCAATGCTTAATTTAATTAAATATAGCATATGTTAGTTAATGTTAGTCCAATGTAATAAATAAATTGAGCCCAAACAAATTAAATGAATGAGCCCAATATAATTTAATTCTAAGGTCCAAAGTGGAGCCCAATGTGCATGTATAGGTGAATATGTATACATATGTTGGTGTATATATATATATAAATGCTTATATAATGATATATGACATAAAAATAAAGCCAATTTGGTGTAATAAATTGTACATCCCGAATTTTGAGGGGGGCCCACATGGAAATGTTGAGTGTTGACTACCTATGGCTTCATTTATACTCCAAAAGTTGCTTGCAAGCAATCTTGATGGATGTCACACTAATGGTCATTCATGGTAGTCATTCCATGCAATAGTAATCTAGTTTAAGCTCCTAATTTCACCAACACTAGTTGATTAGGAGGTTAATGAATGATTAACATTGTGCTATATATAGAAGTGATCCACTCATTGGTGAGGTTGTTTGGTCATTTGTAGCATTTTCTATAGAGGAAAAGGGAGAGCTTCTCGAGAGATATAGAGAGTTACTCTTGTGAGATTGATGATCCACCAAGAAAATTTGCTAGAGAGTGGACAAGAGGAAGTCACAAGCCAAGTTCATATCAAGAGGGAAGAAGAACATCAATGTCTAAGAGGTTAAAAAGTGCTCTAAACCTTCTTTGTTCATTTTTATAGTCTAGATATATTTTAAACGGTTAAAATATATTTTTAACCGATCAAAAGTTATTTTGACGATCTAGAAGTCTAAAACTATGATGTATAAGTATATTCATAGTTTGATATAGTTAATACATGTATTTGTATGGGTGGTACGTAAAGAATTAGAAGGAATGTCCATATAACGATTTACCGGTAAAATCCTAAGTGGTTCGATCTTTAAATTTTGTGTCAAACATTTTCAAAAATATGATTGAACCATGAAATGTTGTAAAACAAGAAGTTAGGAAGACAACAACACTAAGTTGGTGTCATTTGGATGTGTAGAGTTTATTTTATTCAAGTTTGAACCATTAAAACTAAGGATTTGTAAAGTTAGTTTTCACTTTGTTCTTGTGAGCAGTTTTTAGACTATTTATGTTCGGAATTTGAATTTATGATATAAAGAGAAATTATAGAGGGGGAAATTATGATGAGAATAGACCTAAGAATCACCCCAAAATATTTTAAAATGAAGAAGTTATGACTGTCGGAGCGATAGAGGGTCGTGCAGTCCAAAAAGCTATTTTCTGAAAATTTGGTCGAACGCCTACCAATCTCCTAGGCGCTCGAACCTGCTGTCTCTGGTGGAAGATCTGGTCTGCGCCAGGTCGGTCCGGGTCGGGTCGGATTTTTGCGGAAATTTAAGTTTAAATAAGTGTAAAATGAATGGGTTTGAATACTATACCAATATATGAAATTTATTTGTAACTAATGGGTAGCTAAACGTGTAAAATAAAGACTAAGGTTAACAAAATTAAAAGGGTAACTTTTGGTATTGTTTAAAGATTATTATTAAAATATTATTAAATGATTAATAATATTATTATATGATTAAAGTTTATTAAATGATGAATAACATTAGTAATTGATTAAAATGTTATATAATGATTAATAATATTAGATAATGAATAAAATATTATTAAATGATTAATAATATTATAAGATTAATAAAATATTATTAAATAATTAATAATATTAGAATATTATTAAAATATTATTAAATGATTAATAATATTAGATAATTAATAAAATATTATTAAATAATTAATAATATTAGATAATTAATAAGATATTATTAAATGATTAATAATATTAGATAACTAATAAAATATTATTAAAGAATTAATAATATTAGATAATGATTAAAATATGATTAAATGATTAATAATATTAGAACTTTAATAAAATATTATTAAGGGATTAATATTATTAGAATGATAATAAAATATTATTAAATGATTAATAATATTAGAAGACTAATAAAATATTATTAAATAATTAATAATATTATAATACTAATAAAATATTATAAAATTGTTAATAATATTAGATAAGTGTATGAACTATTTTAAATAATAATGTTGGTTTTATGTGATGAAAATATTATCTGTGAGGATCCGAATTTTCAGGATTTCCTTAATAATATTAAATAAGAATTTAATTGATAAAATTATCAAGGTTGTTAAATTAATTATTATTTTATGTGATTTAAGGTATGTGATGAGATTTAGTTGGTAAATTAAATCTGTACAGAGATGGTAATGAATTGTGTTGATTTAAAATAATTGAAAAGTAAATAAATTGTTTAAAAACAATTAATTAAGAATGAGAAAAATTTCATATAAAGGTACAATAAATTGTATAAAAGAATTGTTGTGGAAGTGCAGAAATTTTGATTTAATAGTATACGTGGAAATGTGAGATATATGAATGAAATTTGTATATATATACATATATGCGCTTATGTTAAATTGATTATTATAAATTTTATTAATTATGGAAATAAAGGGATTAATAATTAAATTAATCCAAATTTAAATAAAAAGTGAATGAGAGAGTTGATAAAATTGTAATTATTGATTTTAAATTAATTATGAATTATGGAGGAAGTTTAGAAATTAATTGAGAATAAATGTAATTATATAAATTATATAATAATAATTATATAATTTATATAAGGAAATTAAAATGTTGTATGAAGGAAATAATAATTATATAAATTATATAAGAATAAGTATATAATTTATATAAGAGAATTAAATTAATTAAGGGTGGAAGAAAATTTTATAAATTGTATTTGTGTAAAATGAAAATTACTTAAAAAGGAATAATGTAATTATATAAATTATATAATATTAAATTATATAATTTATATAAGGGAAGTTAATGTGAATATTAAAGAAATTGAATAATAAATAAGAAAAATGAATGTTTTAAGTTATTAAAAATTATATTTATGTATAATGGAATTATTATGACCTTTATAAAAAATAATATTTCGGAAACGTGAACATGTTAATGTAACATGTTGTCCAAGTAACGGAGTGAAAAATTATGAAAAATAATTTTTATATGTCCTATGAATTATTTTATGATTTTTGGAGATATAAATTACCTCATATAATTACATGCATGACGTTATGCGTGTACAAAATTTGTCAAGAAAAGTACTCAAAAGAGGTGTTAATATTATTTATAAATCATAATATGAATTTTAGTGAATTAAAATAAATATTTTATATTTATTATATAAAATATTTATTACACGATATAATTACGTAATGTATTTAAAATAATTAAATTTACATGTTAATTGTGATAACCGGTTGGAATTTTCTAGAAAAGGCAAGTCGGTGGACGTGGGAGAGGGAATTAAAATCTATTCATATAATTATTATATATATATAAGAGAAAAGAAGAAAAGAAAGGAAGAGAAAGAAGAAGAAAAGAAAGAAAGAAAAAACACAACACTCTCTACCCCTTCTCTTCCACCGTGCACCTCCACCCGACACCACCACCGTAACCACCGTGCACCACCATGAGAGAGGAAATAGTTGGTGCTATACAAGAAAGAATCAAGCTTCAAGGATTCATGGAAGGTATAAATTATATTTATTGTGATTTATTTAGCAATTATGGGGATAAAAATTAATTGTGTGAAAAATTAGAAAATAATTAGAATAATTATTCTAAATAATTATTTGATGTATATATATGAGTTATATAATTTTTGGAATAATATTGTGGCAAAAATTTGTGTAAATAATGGAGAAATTTTGTAAGTTGGCACACTGTTTCGCGAAAGGAAGAGACAATTTTCTGGGCAAGGCCGCGCAATGCGCGGCTGCTGGTTTTTCAGACACGCGAGCTCAAAACGACGTCGTTTTGGGGCGCGAAAGTTCGGTCGTCCGCGCAATGCGCGACTGTCACGAACAACTACAGGAAACGACGCCGTTTTGGCGTCGGCAGCGAAGGGACCGCGCGCAATGCGTGGTCAGCAACGCTGGAAATTACCAGCGTGCCCATGCCCTTTTCCGTTAATACCGAATATGTCCTTTAGCCACGGAAATGACAGAATTGCCCCCAGACTTTTCAGAAAATACCGGATGTATCCCAAGGGGCGAGAAAATTACGGATAAGCCCCTGAGCTTTTCTGTTAATGCCGGTTATGTCCCAAAGCCGCGAAAATTACTAAATTGCCCTAAAAAATTAGTTTTAATTGAAATAAATGTTTAAAAATTGTTTAAAAATCATAAAAAATTATAGAAAATACTAAAAATATAGAAATGATGTTTGGGCATTAAATTTAATATTTTTGTAAAAATATTAAATATTGGGGATTAATATTTAAATATTTTAAATATTAATCTAATGGGTTTAAAGGTTAGAAAATGATTAAATGAAAATCCGGACAACCCAATGTACTAAAATTTATCCGATGAGCTGGGTTGTTCGTATTGAAGATGTTGAATATTAAGTTAAATGAATATATTAGAGAATATGGTTAATTATTAATTTAATTAACCATATTATGTAATAATTGGCCCAGAGATGATATTAATTTAGTAAATTAATATCATAAAGAGATAAATAATTATTATTTGATTATTTTATGATCATAGGTTGATCGAGTTAAGGGTTTGAGCTAACAATTTAAATAACTGGACGCCAGACAAGTTCTTCAGTCCCTTTTATGTTAAATGTTGAACTATTATATGCAATTCTTGTTTTAAATGCATACAAATTATGTGCTATGTGATACGTGTTTAATATGACCACAATGTGTTCTTTGTGCAACGATATGAGATATATTGCTATAGTAAAAGCACAAGCACATGAGGTATGACACACACCAAGCATGATAAGGTATGTGCTACGTGAAGTATAACTGTTGAACTTGCTGAACCGTTGTGCTCATTACTTGCTTAATAAACATTTTGAAGGAAAGAAAGAATTTCAAGAATATCAGATTATGTAGAGACGGATTTTCCTAAAAGGTTGTGAACGTTATATGTTTATATTATGATTCAATGTGAATAATTTGTCAAGATTACATGAATATTTTGTATATACATATAGGGTGGATCCGGATAGGACGAGTTGTATTAAATTGTGAACCGTGAATGTTCAAATTAATTGTTACGTGAGAAATTATTACACGTTTGATTATGAACGATGAAACAAAGAATATTTGTATGGATATGAACGATATTAAAATTTGAATGACGAGATTTATGATACAAGAAAGAAAAGAAAAGGTTAAGGTTACGATCCAGGGACTAGGATCCAGATGTAAAGATTTTAAATATCCAAATATTTTAATACAACGATTGAATCGACAAAAAAATATATATATGTGAAAATTTGGTAATTAATGATTATAAAATCAATTAAGGGTTTAAATAAGGTGATTAAAGATTTATTAACGGACCGAAATTTGGACATAAGGCAATTGATGTTTAATAAATACAAGATTTAAGAGAATAAAGTGGGTCGAATTTCGGGGTCGTTACATTATCAAGTAATGATAATATTTTTTAAGTTTTTAAATACCCGTAATTATTTAATTATGTGGTCATGTAAAAGTTATAAAGATTATCATAAGATTGTTTATATGATACTAATTTAAGATCAAACTGATTAATTGTTAGGTCGGTTCAAAGGATAGTAAATTGAATTGTTAGCAGTAGACTACGCACGAGGTAAGTTCTTCTTAACCCTAACTTGTATTTATTGTTGCAAGTTTTCTTCAACTATAATTACATTGAGCAATTCAATTATTATTGAGTAAGTATCTACACTCGTAGTTATTTGACAGAGCTTAAAGTGGATTAATTATCTAAAATTAGTCCACATCATTATTTGTTATTGTATTCGTATATAGTGTTTTTGCAAACATTATAGTTCATTAATTCAAGAACTGTGTAAGACTATCTAAGCTAATTATTTTGGCTAGACAATGCATGTTTAAATTTATCAAATTGAATATTTTAAAAGCTTATCCAAACCAATTGTTGGTGCGGATTCTTATAATAAGACTGAGAATGAACAACACTAGGTAAAGTGGATTTTTATTTGTCGAGAAACCGAATTTGCTCAAGAAATCTAAATGTTATGCATATACATAGGGTACAAGAGGCTGATCCCCTCGCGTACCCCATTTTTTCGAGGTGTCATATATATATATGTCTGTTCTACCTTAGTAGCAGTTCATGGTACTTTGAGACCACTCAGCAGTAAAGAGACAATCCATTATTTTATTGAACATCGATTCTTATTATTTCACAATTGTTATTTATTGTTGAAACTCTCGAAGATAAATATTTTTCATTCATGATATATCATTTCTTATTTATTTAAACTTGTTGGACAAAGTAGTTGCTCACCCTTGCTATATCATGAACTATTTTTTAGTTAAGCCGAATGATTTAAGGAGTACAACGGCAAAGGAAAGGTGAACGAGTAGAAGTAATTAGTTAAAATATTATCAAATGGAATAATATTTGTAAATGATTAAAATGTGATCAAATGGTGAATAATATTTGTAAATGATTAAAATATTATTAAATGGTTAATAATATTAATAAGTGGTTAAAATATTATTAAATTATTAATAATATTAATAAATGATTAAAATATTATTAAATAATTAATAATATTAGTAAGAGATTTAAATATTGTTAAATGGTTAATAGTATTTGAATATAGTTGTATATTGTCAAAGGTAGATAATATTTTGAAGTATTTGGTATATTATTAAATGTCTGAATCATTAAGTTATGTAAAGAAGAAAGTTTAATTGAATTAAATCAATGTAGATAGTCCATTTGTGACTAATTTAATCAACTTATTAAAAGTAAGTCGTATGAAGAATGTGTAGAGAATGTGTAAGTTGGTTAAGTGTACCCGACAGGTCCATTTAGGTTTGGGCTAGGGTTTTGTCCAAAAGTCAAAAGTTCGTTTATCAAACATTTTAAAAGTTAATAGATTAAAATTAATGTCTTAAGTTAAGACTAATTAATAGTAATTGTAACTAATGATTATGTCGATTTTATATATAAATTGTAGGTTGACAAAAGACGTAAAATAAGTGTAAATGGTAGAAGCGAACCAGACAAGTTTTTCAGAACTTGCTCCTATGTGCATTGCTATTCTATAATATGATGTTAAATTATTAACATGAAGATATATTGATGACATTTGTGATATGTGAACAACATGAGATATAGTTACATGTGAAATATGTACAAATATGAATCATGATTTGCTAGATGTTAGTTCTTATTGTATGTGATACATAAGAAGTATGAAGCATTCATAAAATGAAAAACATGAAATGCATGATGTAAGAATAAAATGCAGAGCATGTATAATATGTGAAGTATGTAATGTGTTATGTGTAGCTGTTAAACTTGCTGAACCGCTGTGCTCACTCTTGCTTAAAACCAACATTTTCAGATAGTGCAAGTTATTCGAAGTTTTTGATAAAGATTAAGAAACAGAAATATATATTACATTCACAGAAGGTTTAGCACGACCATTGTAGATATCAGTCCGAATTGGACAGGTGACATTATTGTGTAGTATAAGAATTGGTTGGTAGATAATATGAGTGTTAAATACTCAAATTAATTATAATAGAATGTTGTATCATGTATGATATGGAGACATACTAGGAATGTTTGAAGATTTCGATTCTAGAATATAAAGAGATGTTGTAAAATTATAAATAAATGATTATTTAACAATTATAATATTGTTGTAATTCATGAACAATAAGGAAATTGTTGTACTCGTGTTGAACCGGATCCGAGGTTTAAGGGACCCGGATTTAGGGTCGTCACAAGCTGGTATCAACTTGCTGAGCCGTCGTGCTCACTCTTGCTTAAAACCAACATTTTCAGATAATGCAAGTTATTCAAAGTTTTTGATAAAGATCAAGAAACAGGAATGCATATTACATTCACTGAAGGTCTAAATGTCTATTATAAATATCAGTCTGAATTAGACAGGTAAAATAATTGTGTAGTATAAGAATTGGTTGGTATGTAATATAAGTTTCAAATACTCAAATTGATTGTAATAGAATGTCGTATCATGTATGTTATTGAGACATACTAGGAATGTATAAATATTGCGATTTTGGAATAGAAAGAGATATTGTAAAATTGTAAATAAATGATTATTTAGCAATTATAATATTATTATAATTCATGAACAATAAGGAAAATGTAGTACTAGTGTTGAACCGGGTTCAAGGTTCGAGAAACCTGGATTTGGGGTCGTCACAAAGACTCCTCCAAATATTTGACGTGAAGCGCGGATCTCTATCAAAAATAATTAATACCAGTACTCCATGTCTTGAAACTATCTCTTTGATGTATAACTTGGCTAACTGATCTAAATTGAACCTAATCTTGATAAAAAAAAAGTGCGTTGACTTTGTTAGTCGATCTATAATCACCCATATAGCATCGTACCATTTCTGTATTGCTGGTAGTCCTACCATAAAATCCATCGCGACATGCTCCCACTCCCACGCAAGAATCTCTAACGGCTGTAATAACCTATTTGATCTTTGATGTTCTACCTTTACTCTTTGACAAGTTAGGCAACGATTGACACACTCCGCAACCTTTCTCTTCATGTTTGGCCAACAAAAATGTTGACGTAAATCTTGATACATCTTCATACTATCAGGATATATCGAGTATCTCATACTGTGGGCCTCTTGGAAAATCTCCTTTATTAAATTCAGTACTAAAGGTACCCAAACTCGCTTTTCAAATCTTAGCAATCATTTGTTATCCACTTTGAACTAGACATCTTCTCCGTTGGCCATTCTCTTCCTTATTCTATTACATTTTTCGTCTCTGTCTTGAGCTCTCTTTCACCTTATCTAAAAGGTTGGATTCGTTTTCATCTTTGTTAATTCCTCTTTCGACTTATTCAGACCATTTACCTCCAACTCCATTCGAGTTATTTCTTTTACTAGTTCATCATGATTGGTTAGTGCAAATAATTTTTCTCTACTCTTTCTACTTATAACATCTGCCACTACATTTTCTTTTGCGAGATGATATAGAATCTTACAATCATAATCCCTGATTAATTATAATTATCTCCTCTACCTCATATTCAACTCATTTTATGTGAAGATATACTTCAGACTTTTATGGTCTGTGAATTTCTCACATTTCTCCATATAAATAATGTCTCCAAATCTTAAGGGTAAACACTACCACTGCCAACTTCAAGTCATGGGTAGGGTATCCCTTCTCATAATTCTTTAACTGGCGTGAAGCGTACGTAATGACCTTACCATTCTTCATAAGCACACAGCCTAGTCCCTTATGCGATGCATCACTATACATTGTAAAACCTCCCGTATTAGCTAATAAAGTTAACATAGGTGCCTCACTTAGTCTTTTCTTCAACTCTTGAAAACTCTCCTCACACTTCTTTGTCCACACATACTTAATTGTCTTCCTCCTCAAATTTATTAACGGCGTTGCCATCTTTAAAAAAGCTTTGATAAATCTCCGATAATAACCCACTAATCCTAGGAAACTCCTAACCTCCGTCGACGTCCTCGGTTGTACCCAGTTTATCACTGCTTCCACCTTTGCATAATCTACAGAAATTTCTTCCTTGTCAATAACGTGACCTAAATACGACAAGCGCATTCGTCAGTCCAAACGACATCACCAGAAACTCATAATGGTTGTAACGAGTTCTGAATATTGTCTTTGGTGTATCTTCATTCCTTACTTTTAACTGATAATAACCAGACCTTAAATGTACTTCTTATCCAAAAATTCCATCAATTGGACCATTAACTTCCTCATTTCTACTGGAGCCATCCTATATTGTGCTTTTTATATTGGTGTTGTCCCCGACATTAAATCAATCATGAACTTTATCTCCCTATATGGTGGAAGACCCAATAGTTTCTCTAGAAAAATGTCAATGAACTCTGTAACTATCGGTATCCGTCCCATCTCAGGATTCACCATTTGTGTATCCATTACATGATCCATTTATCCCACAAATCCTTTCTTTAGCAGTTTCTTAGCTTGCAACATTGTTAGATAACAAGATTGTCTCGACGACTTGCTACCACAAAATATGACTTTAGGCTTATTTGGTGTTTGAAGGTGTCTGCTCTTCTTCTAACAGTCAATTACTACTCCAAGGTTAAATAACCGATACATCCCTAGGATGACATCAAACTCTCCTAAGCGTATCGAAATTAAATTCACATATAACGTATGTCCCCTTATTTCCACACAATAGTTTCGATGAATGTACTCAATAGGGATTACTTCATTATTTGCAACCTCTATATTCAATGGGTTTTCTAACTTCTCATGAGGTAAATCTAATCTTCTAGCAAAATCATTAGACTCAAATGAACAGGTAGCACCCGAATCAAATAATACATATGCATTTATATTATTAATTAAAATAATACTTGACACCATGTCTTTTGATGATACTGCATCTTGCACAGTCATGTTGAACGTACAGGCTGTCGGCTTGCTCTGCTGAACTGGTCCTCCAATAGTTAACTTATTGTCATTGCCCCTATTGTCACTCCCTCCATTATTACCCTTCTTCATTGGGCAATCCTTGATGATCTACTGCTCCATACGAATAACATCCTCATTTCTTTAGTTGGGTACATTTCAGAACGATATGCCCCTCTTGCCCACAATTATAACACACATTCTTCTCTTTTATACACTCTCCAAAGTGATTTTTCCCATAGTTACTACACTCCCTCTTATAATGTGAGTTCCTCTGCTGATTCCTTAAGCTCTTATCATTATTGTCATTGTTTCACTTACGCTTGTTACTGTTGCTACCACCACTACTGTTCTTGTTCCCATCATTTTTTTTCTTGTTCTTCTCTTGGTTATACTTCGATAAAGCTTCACTTTCTCCTTCTGCAATGATTGTTTTCTCCAGTAAAGTTAAAAATGAATCAATATGCAACATAACTACCTTGTTGAATACCCATGGCTTTAAACTATTTTTGAATCATCGCGCCTTTCATTCATTAGTTTCCACTTGATGTGGAGCGAACCTAGCTAGCTCGTTGAATTTTGCGGGGTATTTCGAGACTGGCATATTCTCCTATTTCAACTCCAAAAATTTCACTTCCATCATTCCTTACATACATCACGAAAAATAGTTGTCATAAAATAATTCTATGAACCTAGTCCACGCTATCACCCCCTTCTTCGGCCCTATGCTGATTTGTTTCCACCCAAAAATTTGCCTCACCTTTAAGCATGTAGGTGGCAAAAGCCGTCTTTTGCTCTTCAGTGACCCTAGCAACAATAAATGCTCTCTCTATTTCGTTCACCAATGATTGAGCTTTGATTGGGTCCATTGTTCCCTTGAACTCTAACGGCCCAACTGCTTTAAAGTCCTTAAAGTTTGCCAACCAATTATCCGGCTGATTTCCTACGGTTGGGTTTCGATTTTGCATCGCTTTTTCTAGCATATCAATAAAATTATACATTAGGTCTACATGACCTCCATCATCATTAACCGATTCTTCTACCCTTGTGTTTCGCGATGGTTGTCTTCGTGGTAGCATTGTCTGTTTTAAGAGGAAATTTTTTTATGTTATCTCTTTATCCCTTGTTATTCATTTTGTCCTTACAACATTTATCATTAGATGTAGACACTTTAATTATCTAAAACACATAATCATAAACATAACTGCATTTATATTCATATGCCACATAGTAGTGTCTAGCACCTTACATTACGAGTATACTGCTATAAATGCTACTATCCTTTAAGACTACAAAAGATGGAATTTAACATAAACCTATCTCACTAACTTCTAGAGTTGGCATTTATAAAGTATACTAACTCTCCATCATCACAAAAGTTAGGTTTAATTACATCTATATACATACATCAATATACAAAAATATAATTGTTGAAGGTTGTTTTGATTTGATGATGATGATTGTTGTGCAAAAATGATTGTGGTAAATGTGCTTACATGGTTGATTGTCAATGTGTATCTGACAAAGTGCTTATGTGTTAATGTGCTTATGTGCTTAATCGATTATGTGCGTAGATACTCTGAAAGTGCTTATGTGCTTAATTGACAAAATGATTATATGTTAATCAAATTATGTGTCTACATGTTCATGTGTGTATGATATATTTTACCCATGTCTAAATACTGTAAATCTAGACACTTGTTTAACACAAATATGATCTTGCTGAAAACTATCTTGTCTTATAAAAGAAAATGAAAGTTATCCGGTTCAAATGTTGTAAAGTCCTTTTAAAAGATATTTGTGTACAAATGACTTAGATTTTAAAGATCAGAAATGTTAGGTTGATCTTTATGTAGGAGTCACTCTGCATAAAAGATGCATGATATAAGCAGAGTAGCATAAGAATGAATCATTATTGTATTTATGTATGACAGAGTCTGTAAAGTCCCTTCAATATATAATGATGTAATAATGTAAGAAATGATTTAGTTAAAAAAGATCAAATCTGTTAGGTTGATCTTATGTTAGATTTGATCAGTCTACATGATCGTAGAATGGACTTTACGATTCCAAGCAAAGAAGACTCAACGATTCTGTATAAATCGTAGAGTGAACTATACGACTCCTTACCTGAATAACTCTACGATCTTCAGAGAGAGACAAATGTTCAAGAGGTCTACAAAATAGACAAGCTAAATTAAAGAACTGATCAAGTACAAATCGTAGAGCATAACTCTACGATCGTCGAACAGACAGCTAAGAAGACCTGCAGTTAACGCAGAACCAGAAGTGAAATGTACTCTACGATATACACAATCTTGCAAGATCGTAGAGTAAACTTAAAGAGCAAGCACATACGAGAACTACACTATTTGCACAGTTAGAAGAAATTATAGAGTGAAATAGGATGACAAGACAATGCGAAAAATTGTTCTACATATTGAATAATCGTTGAGTAGAAATAAAGTATGTACCAACGAAGACAACAACTCAACGATTCCACTGAGAAGCACTGTAGTTCACAAACTCTACGATTTGAACAAAGGGACAAGATCGTAGAACGATATCATTAAGCAAAGCATTGCAGACAAACTCTGTGATCTGAACAGAATAGCAAGATCGCAGAGTAAAAGAGAAGATCGCTCCAACTCAACCATTTACCCGACATACTTCAAGTAACGAGGCGCTGAATTCGTAGAATCCAAATGAGCAGACAATCACTCTACGAATTCAATATAAGAAGCAGCAAAGGATCATAACTGCAATATGGTGCGAGAAGAGAGAGTGTATTTCTCTTCCAGATTCGAAAGAGATTAAATGCTTTTAAGATACAGATGCATGTCAGAGTCACAGAAGACTTTGTGCCTAATCGACTAGTCAGGACCCACTGCTCAGGAAAATGGTGAATAAGGTCAAACTAATGGGATATCTCTGAATGCATCAGAACAGCTGGTTCTAAAAGTCAAGGAAGGTATTTATTGACAGATCAGAAGATTAATTAGCAAAGATTATAATAATCTTTGCTGAACATCTCTGGGAGTGCAACGACTATAAATTTAGAGAAAAGCTGAGCTACAGTTTGATATGTCAGAACATGTCAGAAAAAGGAAAAAGCACTGACACAAGCAACAGAAAGTCAACATCAAAGATATCAAGGATCTGCACAGAGCCAAAGAAACCCAACAGATCTTTCAACGGTAAAATATGCACAAAGATATTAAGGCATTGATAACTCACAAAGAGAGAGTTGTTGAATAGAAATAGAGAGGACGGTGGACAACAACAGATCGAAGAGTGAAACAGTAAATGAATATGCTGAAGAACTCTACGATCGATCAGAACACAAATACCGAATTGAGTGAGACATAGAGAGAGATGACTCTATTACAAGAGAAGTGTTCAGAGCTGCTAGGCACATGCTAGAAGAGAAGCCTAAATGCCAAATTGATACAGACATGGTAGCAACTGAGTACCAAAAGGAATGAGCATTACAGTCATCTCAGAAACCCATCTCGAGAAGCTATAAACTGTCTATGGTGAGAAGAAACAACTGAGTACCAAAAGGAAGGGACTTCACAGTCATCTCAGGAGTTCGTCTCGAGAAGTTATCAAGTACCAAAGGAGCTGAAGTACAAAAGCCTAGCAGCACAATGGGTGATCACAAGAAAATATATTGAGCATATAAAGAAGCCAAGAATCATTGCAGAACTCAATATTATTTCAAGAATGATCACATCCTGCTACTGAGTATTTAAAGACAATGGAGCTTAAAGTACAACTCTGTAGCAACTCCAACATTCATCAACAAGCAAGGAGCCAAGTCTGTTGGACTTGAAGAAGGCAGTTATGTCCTTGTCTTAGTGACTAAAGGAGCCAAGTCTGCTGGACTTGAAGAGGGCAGTTATGTCCTTGTCTTAGTGACTAAACTAGCCAAACCTGCTGGGTTTGAAGGGGGTTCTTAGTGAAACAGAGTTTTCAGGCCTAATGTGCTTGAAGGGTTCTGTATGAACCATTCTTAGTGGATTTCCTACTCGTTGTAGTAGAAGAGTGGAGTAGGAGTTTTTCAATCTCCGAACCACTTAAAACTTTCTGGTGTTATTTACATTCAGTCATTTACATTCTGTCATGTACACATATATAGATATAACTGCTAAAACTGGTTTACTTGGCATGTGGCTATCTTCAATACAGTCTTAACTCAAAAGAGAAGTTTTACTAATCTTTAAGGGGAGCTTTCAAACTAATATTCCGTTGTGCAAAAAAATATTGATTAAATCAATTAATTGGTAATAAATTATTGAAGTTAAGAGAAAACTCATAAGAGATCTATTCAACCCCCCCCCCCCTTCTAGATCACTTTTGTGCCTCCGGGAACTAACAATAATTAATAACTAATGATGGTGCATCCCATAACGCACTGCATCCTCGTACTCCTCATCCCAGATCCCCATCACCCAACTGCGATTAATAGTGTGATTAGTCTGGTAATACTCCACTTGGTGATGGAATACTCTATTCTGAAACCTGCCATATGAAGATCGAAAGGCATAATTGATCCTATCAATCTTCACATTCTTCTCGCGAACCTCATCCTCTAGTTCGCGTATCTGCTCATGGGCAACATCTGATAGGGTTAAATTATACGGTATTTTTATGCCCTAATACTTAGTTTTTATATTTATTGAGTGCTTAAATGTTTAATTATTTAGTATATTTTGATTTTAATAAGTTTCATAGGATTTTAGTTAATTTATGTTAATTTAGGTAATTTTATAGTATTTTTATATTTATTTTTATTTATGTGTTTTTATTTATTTTTAGTGTTTTAGGTGTTTTATTTATTATTATGTGTTTTTAGGATTTTTAGTATTTTTATATTATTTTTAATTATTTTATATTTTATTTTGTAGGAAAAATAAGCTTTTGGGGGCATTTCTGTAATTTCAGCAAAACCGGAGGGCAAATCTGCAAATTCCGCAAGAATCTGAGGCGAAAATGGTAATTAACCAGCACCGGTGGCATTTCTGTAATTTCCGGAAAAAGATACGCCCGCGCATTGCGCGGGGATGGACTGCCGATCATCGAAACGACGCCGTTTAATCACAGCATACGCGCAATGCGCGCGGTCGCGAAATAGTAGCAGGAACCGGAAGAAAAACGGCGTCGTTTTGAGGCCAATACCGCGCAATGCGCGCGGGCTGATGACGCGGTCGGTCACTGTAGCGAAGGACGCGTTTGTTTGGCGCGTTAATTCTCCCAAATCAGATTATTTCGCGAATTTGCTACTTTTTGACTCCAAATTGGATTTTAATTCCAACTAGGGTTAGAATAATAATTATTTTTCTTTTTCTTTTATTTTTATTTGTATTTTAAATCCTATTAGGGTTTGGAAAGATTAATTCCAACTAGGTTTAGGAGGATTTTGGAGCCTATAAATAGAGGGCTTGACACACATTGTAATACACAACTTCTCTTAGAATAAAAATTCTCTCTTCTATTCTTTAGTGTTCTCTATTATTATGAGTAGCTAAATTCTTTTTCTTGGTTTAAGTGATTGAAGCCATCAAGATTTATACACTGTGAGATCTAATTTATTTTAATTGTTCAATTTATATTTTGATTATTGAATATTCTTCTATGCTTAATTTTATGATTGATTTGTTTAATTGCTAGGAGGCCTACTAGTTTATTATTCATATTAATCAACTGCTATTTGTGAGGCAACTAAGTTTAATAATTATTTTGCAGATCAAAAGATTATTTTATCTTAGGAAGAATATTCATCTAAATTAAATGCAAACAAGTGGTTTGTGTTGTTTAGTTCAACGATCTCTCTAATTCTTTATGCTGCTATTAAATTAAATCTTTAGCAAGTGCCGGAGGTTGTTTATTAGTAAGGGTATTTAGACCAAGTGGCTCTACTTATCTAAAATTAAGGAGAGAGGAGAAAAATTATTCCACCTGCGAGTAGTTCTTTCTACGGTGAATCTTCAAAATATTAATTGATTTATTTTTGCATCAGTGATCAGTTATAAATTCTTGATGGTGGATATTAACTTAAACCAAGGTTTTTTTTCTCATCATTTATTTCATTAAATTACTTGCATAATTATTTTAGTTAATTTTATTCAAACTATTTCTTTGATTAAAAAAAAACCCCCAATTCTCATTTACAATACATAAAATTAAATAATCATTCTCTGAGGGATCGACTCTTGCTTACACTACTACATATTTATTTTTCAAAAGTAAGATATTATTTTTGGGTGCTTGCGACATCACACCAACATCTCTATGTGCCTCCATCTTATTCCTAGCCACTATCTCGTCCTGCCAGTAGGCCTCAATAGCCTTCTTCTCTGTCTGCATCTGTAATATCCCGGATATTTAAATGAATTAGAAATAAAATATCTAATATTTAATAAAGGTTGGAGTTTGATAACCTAGTAGTGGTAGATAAATAGAGGTCCAAATTAAATTTAATGGACTAACTTAGATATGGTGATATCATTTTTTTGATAAATTAGCGAGTAAAGTGATAATTCAATAAGCTTAACTAATAGCAAGTCTAATTAGATTAAGAGAATTAATTAGTGGAGTTATGTAATTATACGACTTGGTTGCGTGTAAATTAAATATGTATTTATATGAATATATATATATATATATATGTATGTGTATGTGTGTGTGTGTGTGTGTGTGTGTGTGTGTGTGTGTGTGTGCATATTTAGTAACATAATTTAATGGTTAATTAAATTGTGGTAAATAAATAGATTAATATTAAAATAATCTGAATTGAACTAAAAGGTTAATTATGGAATTATATGTGTTATTATATTGATTATATTAATTAATCAATATTTAGGTAAATTAGTGATAAATGATTTATGAGGAATAATTATATAATTTATATAATTATAAATTATATAAGATAACTAAATTAAATTAGGGAGGAATAGTATATATATATATATATATATATATATATATATATATATATATATATATATATATATATATATATATATATATATATATATATGCCCCTTCTGATGGAGTCAACACATTAATTTACACCATAATTAAACATTTTATTGGAACACCTAGTAACATAACTGATAGAATTCATGACCAGTTAAGTAATTTATCTTGCCCAACCTTAAGTGATTTTAGATGGTACAAAGACGTGTTTACCTCTAGAGTTATGATGCGTGATGATAGTAACAAACCTTTTTGGAAAGAAAAATTTGTTAATGGATTACCTAATTTATTTGCCCATAAAATTCGTGAAGAATTAAGTAAAAATTTGGGTTTCATAGATTATGATAATTTAACCTATGGTGATATAATTAGTCAAATACAAAAAACAGGACTTAAAATGTGTATTGATTTTAAAATTAGTAAACAAGCCAATAAAGATAAAACCAAAGCTAAATATGAGTTAGGCTCTTTCTGTGAACAATATGGTCTGCCCCCTATTGCTCCTTCTAGAAAGAAAAGTCACCATAAAAAAGATAAATTTAGAAAACATAGATACAATAACAAAGAAAATTATTATAAAAAATCTCCCAAAAATACAAGTTATAAAAAACCCTATAAAAAGAAAACTTATAAAAAAATTTGATAAAAGTAAAGTCATTTGTCATAATTGTGGTAAATCAGGTCATTATAAAAATGAATGCAAAGTAAAAGAAAAACTAAAACAATAAAAAATATCCGAAAAAGATAGTAATCAGATAATTGAGTTAATGAGAATAGAAAATAGTTCTAGTAATGATGAACAAGAAGAATATTATTCTCAGTCTTCCAGTGAAACTAATAATTCAACTTCTGGTAATGAAAGTCCTAAAATAACTTTAGGATGTACTGATACTTGTTGTAATAAATCCTTAAATGTTTTAAGTAAACAAGAGGAAGAACAAGGCTTATTAATTGATCTAATTAGTAAAATTTCTGATCCCCAGTTAAAAATTCAATATACTAAACAATTAAAAGATCTTTTTAACAATGAAACTCCAACTAATAAAATGAATAAGCTAAAAGAAAAACCTGTTTTCAGCCTTAATAAGACTTTAGAAAGATTTAAAAGTCCAGTAAAAGAAATAACTTTACCTGAATTAAACCAAGAAGTTAATAATTTAAAACGAGAAATTTCTAAATTAAAGTCAGAAATCCCTGAGTTAAGAAATGAAACTAATAAACTTAAAGAAAATGATACATTGTTAGTTAATAACTCCTCTGATAGTGAAGATAATGAAGAAGCTGAAACTTCTAAAGTTAATGACCCAGATAGTGATAATGAAACTCTTAATCAACAAGGATTATCTTTAAGTATATTAAAATCTCTTACCATCCAAAAATGGTATATTAAAGTCACTATAATTATTAACAAAACATTCACTTTAGAAATCCCAGCCTTAGTTGATACTGGT
The DNA here is from genome assembly GCA_947179155.2 of Hedera helix. NCBI lineage: Eukaryota > Viridiplantae > Streptophyta > Magnoliopsida > Apiales > Araliaceae > Hedera > Hedera helix. The sequence continues at coordinate 14,182,446 of OX359267.1, read as the reverse complement.
GCTGACTTGAATTGCATTCAAGAAGGTCTTATCCCAACTAGGTATTATGTAAAAACTGCTGAAAGAATGACATCTGCTAATGGAAGTAAAATGGATATAAATTACAAATTACCTAAAGCTCATATCTGTCAAAATAATGTTTGTTTTGAAACATCTTTTGTATTAATACGAAACATGACGGATAAGATTATTTTAGGATTACCATTTATATATTTATTGTACCCTTTTACTACCAATACAGATGGTTTGACTACTAAACATTTAGGTCTGAATTCTTTACTTAAAACTCTAAGTTGATGGTTAATAGCTTCAAAATCAGACTGTGTATGTGATAATTGTTGTTCATTATCTCCGTCCTGACTTATAGTCTCATTATTATAACAGGGCTGACTAGTCTGTCCTTCATTGATAATTCCTTTTAGCTTAATATTTTGAAGTGTATTTTTACTTAATAACTCTGGATCTTTTCTAGAAGATGCTATAGTATTACTGACAGAAGGTGTTATAGTACTATTAATATCTTCAATGACTAAGGATCGTCCAAGTCTTGAATCATCAAAACTTATCCGAACAGTACCATCTAAGTATTGTTTAATATTTTCTAAATTCATTATGTTATTATTAACTGGTCTCTGGGGCATTTCATTTTCTAATATCCATTGCCTCGGGAGATTTATATCTCTCCAAAGAATAGTCTTTGGAACTTGGATATTAGCATCACTCGTGCTACTCTGAATAAGAATAGTTTTATCTTTAGGACTTTTACTTAAAGCTTTTACATTTAAATTAGTTTTCATAGTTTTATAATAAATTCTAAATATCAAAGCAAGGGCCTGAGATCCCTCAATCATTTGGGTGATTTCTCCAGCTGTTTTGATATTTAAAGTTAATGCTTTTAACAAATGTGGGTCACTTAGACTTAATGTAAAATCTGGAAAGCAGTTAAAATGGACAGGTCCATTATGCAAACTAGATTCCATGATACCTAAGATGCTGGGAACATAATTTAAATATCTAGCATCACGCAAACATAAAAGTATGCTATAATTAATACCTTTAATGCTTAGGGGTTTAACTGCAACTTGAATTAGACCTATATGAATAAAATTATATCCTTTAAGTCTATGTTTTTTAATAACTTCATTAGTTAATAAAGAGCAATTTTCATGTTCTTTATTAATAGCATAAACCTTTTCAACAGTTTTAACATTATAATCAGACTTGAAATTATCCGAAAAAGTTGACTTGTAAATTTCTTTGGGTGAAACATTAGGTATGTTCCAATTTCCAAGGTCTTGACTCAAATTATCATAACTGTGTTCTTCCTGGTTGATAAAATCAGGAATAGATGAAAGGCTTGACCTATGGCTAGCTGAAGAGTTGGATCTGAACAGTCTACTCATATTTTGAATACTGTTCTCAAGGCATTAAGACACTTTCTGCAAAAGGGTGATAAACAAAAGACAAGGTAGAAGAAGATCTTACTAATGAAATGAAACTGGAACCCTAACCAAATCACAGGGATAGCCTAAAAGTCTCTTGTTTCTGAATAAACATAAACCCAGACCGACACCTACCTAAGCAGACTCATGCCATATGGAAATGACCTGACGCCAAACACTGCTCCTACCGTGGAGACTTACTACAGCAAACGGTCAACATCTAGGCGGTCTAACAGTAAAGTCGGTGTTTTATGAAGAACGAAACAAAGATAGATTAGTAGGATATGTATGAAAAGGAAGAGAAACAGTAAACAGATCATTAAAAGTACTTAACAACTACCCGTGGCTCTGATACCATAAGGGTGATGTACTGCAGAAAGGCCACAAGCCCAGAGAACAGGGGGTGAACTACTCACAGTTCATAGCAAAAAGGCGTAAGGATTTTTAACAACTTAATACTGATATGAATGATGCAAGGGGATTACTGGGAAGGGGACCTCACAGTTGTATATCAATGCTGAAAATAAAACTTAAACCAACCATGTAGGTGGTAAACCAACCATGTAGGTGGTACTAACAGTGATAAATAAGGGACAGATTACTAAAATTTAAATAAAGAACAGATTACTAAAATTTACTTGATTTATAAAACTTTAATCGAATTACAATAGAGAGTACAAAAGATAGAGAGAGAATTAGAACTTACAGAAAAGCCAGTGCCTGAACACTGAGGCTCTGATTCTCTTAAATAGAGAAAACATACAATGAAATTCAAATGAAATTACAACGAAATTCAAATGAAATTCAAACGAATTACTATTACAGACACTTTTCACTATTACAGACACGTTTTACTTTTCAGACACCTTTTACTATTTATTACTGATGATAGCCTCGAGATGCCAAAAGGTAGATGCTTTTGGCAAAGTAGACGCTGAACTTTGACTAAAGGAGCAGACATGTCGGAGACAGATCAGGCAAATGGGTCCTGAGCATCTTGGAGGGAGATGCTTCCATAAGGATCTTTACTGGATGCTGCTGACTCATGAGAGGAGACGGAAGCAGAAGAGTCTTCTTCATCAACTTCTTTGCGGAGTGAAGAAACTCTTTGGTTAATAGCATCGGATAATAACTTGATATCTGTAACAGAACAACTATTGATAATTGAGAGATCAATAGAGCCTGTTGGGCTTGACTTTTCCTGTTTAATTTTTGTAGTTCCAAAAGTAGAGGCCAGAACTGGTTTAACTAGAGTTAATGGAAATTCAGTTTGAACTTGTTTGACAATCCTGTTGACATCAAACTTGTCCCACCATTTAACAAAGAAAATTCTGGTTACTACAGGGATCTGACTAGAAGAAGGAAAGTTATACTGCCATTTAAGAATCCAAGGGATCTTATATTTACTGACGAATCGGAGCAGCACTGGGATACCTTCAAATTTAGAGTTAAATGGAACTTTATTACTGAAGTGGTTTACTTGGGTGAGGAGGAGTTCAGGAAGAATAGAACTCAAAGGACCATATCTAGACCACCAAATGGTGAACCAGAGGGGAATTTGACTTTTAAATTTGTGGTCAAACTGGATGAACCACGAGTGACTGAAGGATTGGTTCTGGTACAAGAAGATTTTGTGCCAAGCTTCCATATAGTCATAGGAACTAAAATATGCATCATCTTTACAAAGTAAAGGGTTACTTGAATCAGTAAGAGGTCTCAAATCAGAGGGATGGTTTCCCCAATTTGAAATAATCTGTTTAATATATAAGGAATGAAAGATGATTTTGGTACAATCATTCCTGTCGTAAATGGGTTTAATGGTTATGGACTCTGTTTGAATAAGAAGATCTTTGTAAAAAGTTAATGACTTGTATGGAGCATTGGGCACGAAGTGCCAACCAGGGGGATAAAACTGGATAGCAAGTTTAATGGGGTCATTTTTTGAGGTCATTGTATGTTCAACATAGAACTGGTTACTTTCATGACTAGGAGTATATTCAGATCTAGGCAGAGCTGGATCTGATGACTGGGTTTTACTTTCAAAGGGATCGAAAGGCTTAGGTTGACTGGCTAGGGCTGAACTGTATGGTTTAGGTATTTGACCTAAAACCTGAAAATTAGTAGAAGGTGACCTGGGGGGATAACTGGGGTGAGGAACAAGAGTTCCAGTAACTGGAGTAGTCGGAGTAGAAGAAGTTACCTGTGCCTTGCCTCTGTCGGCTCGGTTGGAAGACGATCCACCTCTTACACTCATTGATTTTGTTTTGAGATTCCTGACTGCAGAAATTCTCTAGTAAGAAAATCTGGAATTGAATTCTCACTACCTTTAATGTATTCAATATCAAATTCAAAGATACTTAAAATAGATTGCCACCTTGCAAAAATCTGTTTAGAGACAATGTTTTCAACATCCTTTTCTAAAACATATTTAGCCGATTTACAATCTAATCTTACTAAAAACTTTTGATTTAATAAATCACTCTGAAATTTATTAATGCATGAGACTAGAGATAAAATCTCCTTTTTAATGGTAGAATAATTACTCTGAGTAAGATCCCAAGCATGAGAATAAAAGCAAACAATCTGCTCAGGAGAAGTAGGGGTTAGCTTTTGTTTCAGAATACCGCCGAAACCAATATCTGAGGCATCGGTTTCAACAATTTTAAATGCAGTGTGATTAGCTATGCCAAGACAGGGTAAAGTTTTGACATATTTTTTAATATCTCGAATTATGGAAGTATGAATATTAGTCCAAGGGGAAGGATTTGACTGCAATCTTTCGAATAGGGGTTTACATTGCTTGCGTAGATCTTTATAGAATTCACCAATATAATTGAGAGACCCTAAAAATCTTTGTAACTGGGTTTTATCAAGGATTTTATCAGGAAATTTATTGGCAAATTGAATAGCACGAATAACAGGCTGAATAGTTCCATATTGAATATGATAACCAAGGAATTTAATCTTTGTTTGGAACAGGCTGAATTTGGTAGAAGATATGACTAGGCCATTAGTTTTGACTGTATGAAAAAATGAATTTAAATGTTTCCAATGTTCTTCAATAGAGTTGGAAAAGATAAGAACATCATCAATGTAGACAATAGCAAAATGACTGAAAGGGTTTAGAATATCATTCATAATATTCTGGAATTCACTAGGGGCATTCTTCAGACCGAAAGGCATGACATTTCATTCATAATGACCAAAAGGAGTATTGAAAGCGGTTTTGTACCGATCTTTCTCATTAATTTGGATTTGCCAGAATCCGCTCTTAAGGTCAAATTTACTAAAAACGACAGCCTGACTTAGTCTTTTAATCAAATCCTTTTTATTAGGTAATGGATACCGAATCCATTCAAGAACTTTATTAAGAGGTTTATAATTTATGACTAACCTGGGGACTCCTCTTTCTATTTCAGAATTCTTATTAACATAGAAAGCAGGACATGACCAAGGAGATTTACTCTTTCTAATTAATCCTTTTTTTAATAAATCATTAATTTCTTTTTTACAATGTTCCATTTGTTCATGGTTCATTTGAATAGGTCTAGCCTTAGTAGGAATTAAATGTTCTTTAAATTCCTTAGCATAAGGTAGCCTGACAATATGTTTCTTCCTGTGCCAGAAAGCATGAGGAAGATCAGAACAAACAGAATCAGTTAAAACTTTTGTAAAACATTTTATTTGTTCTTGTAACTTATTATTTTTTAAACGTTCTTCAACTTTCTTATACTTAATTTCATCTTTTAGGTATTTTAAATGATTTGTCTTATTATTTAAGATATTCAAACTTTTAGAAATTGACTCATCTTGAATTATCCTTAAATCTTTGTTTTTAGGTTTATTAATAAATGAAAACGTTACTTCTTGACCTAAATGTTTAGTAGTCAAACCATCTATATTGGTAGTAAAAAGGTACAATAAATATATAAATGGTAATCCTAAAATAATCTTATCCGTAATTAAACATTTTATATGTAGGGTGTGAACACATCCTACATAGGATGTATATATATATATATATATATATATATATATAGGATGTGAGTGTATGATAATATATACATAAATATATAAAAGCATGTGTATGGTTGTGTATGTTTCTGGGCATGGCATGCGCGTAAAAGCATGTGTGTGGTTGTGTATGTTTGGCATGTGTGTAAGTGTGTGTTTATATATATATATATATATATATATATATATATATATATATATATATATATATATATATATATATTAATTTCACAATAAATGGTGAAAATGTTTATATAATGAATTAAATTGTAAAAATAATATATATATTAATTATATATATATTTTTATTATTTTTGGAGGTGTAAAGTTTACTAAATTATTATTATGTGGTAAAATAAAGTACATCCATTTTTAGTGAAACGAATTTTAAAATGATGGTGAAGATATATACTATTTTATGGTATATTTAATTTTTATACATATGGTGATATTATTTACACTGTGTGTATAATTAAGGAGTATTTAAAGTATAAATATTAAATAATTAATATATTAAAAAGTTACCAGTCATTTGTGCCGTGTTTTTGCAAAAAAGCTTTGGCATGTTTCTTTGTTTTGGCATGTTCCAAAGTAGCATGTCAGTAGGAGTATGTCGTATGAGGAGTATTATCAGAAACAAAAATAACTTTTGTTCATAATCTCTCTCTCTTCTCTCTACGGAAGACAAATTGCTCAAAACCTCCATAAAATTTTCATCCGAAAGTTTCATAGCCATCAAGGAAATTGCTAGAGGAAGAATATTAATCTAACTCTCAAATAGAAATCATCAAAGAAGGTGATACTTATTTTACTCTTTGAATGTATATTTTCTTTTCTATTTTAATTATCCAAAAGAATTATTTGTTATGTAATAAATTATTTGGATGATGTAGAAAAATTAGTATTTTGGTATAGAATAATTTGTAGTATTTGATTATGTGATTATTTGTGGGATTTGAGGTTGAAAATGATAATTTTGATATATTTATGGAATTAATTATGTGAACAAATTTTTCTCCAAAAATTTGTGAAATAATTCATGGGTATTTAATTTTTTATGTTATTAATTGTTGTTAAGTTTTTGGTAATTGATTTAGAATTTTTTTGGGTAGATTAAAGCTTGCTTGATGTTGTTTTAATGGCTATTTTACTACCGAAGTGGCGAAGAGGATGAAGAGCAGAAATTGGCGGAAAGGATGAAGAAACAGGGAAAGTGATAAGGAATTTTGAGTTTTTGGCCAAATTACGAAAATGTCATCCGATTTTAGTTTTAATTAATTTAAAAGATTAAAAAATTAATTAAAATTATAAAAAAATAGTAAAAATACAAAAATGATATTTAGGTATTTAATATTATATTTTTCAAATATAATAATTACTTAGGATTAATATTTTAATGTTTTAAATATTAATCTAGTTAGTTTAATATTATATTATTCAAATATAATAAATATTTTGGATTAATATTTAAATGTTTTAAATATTAATCTAGTTAGTTTAATATTATATTTTCCAAATATAATAAGTATTTTGGGTTAATATTTAAAAATTTTAAATATTAATCTAGTTAGTTTAATATTATATTTTTCAAATATAATAAATATTTAGGATTAATATTTAAATATTAATCCAGTTAGTTTAATATTATACTTTTTCAAATATAATAAATATTTAGTATTAATATTTAAATGTTTTAAATATTAATCTAGTTAGTTTAATATTATATTTTCCAAATATAATAAATATTTAGGATTAATATTTAAATGTTTTAAATATTAATCTAGTTAGTTTAATATTATATTTTTCAAATATAATAAATATTTAGGATTAATATTTAAATATTTTAAATATTAATCTAGTTAGTTTAATATTATATTTTTCAAATATAATAAATATTTAGGATTAATATTTAAATATTTTAAATATTAATCTAGTTAGTTTAATATTATATTTTTCAAAGTTATGATTAAATTAATTATTTTTATTATTTAATTAATATTAAATAATAAACAAGGATGATTAATTAATTAATTATTATTTAGTTACTATTAAATAATAATTAAAGACAACTAAGATTGATTCTTTAATTATTTATTATTTGGTTAACTTTAAATAATAAATAAATCTAGTTAGTTATTATTTATTATTAAATAATAACTAATGATATTTGATTATTTACTATATAATTTAATTATTTATTATTTGATTAACTTTAAATAATAAATTAATCTAGTAAGTTATTAATTAATTATTAAATAATAACTAAAGGTAATTAATTTCTTACTATTTAATTAATGTTAAATAGTAATTAAATGAAATTAGATTTAACGAAATAAAGAAAATGTCTTTTAACTCATTTGTTTAAACAATTATAATAAATTGTTTAATAGTTTAATAAGTGTTTAACACTTGAGAAAATTGATATAAATTAATTAAATTATTAACCTAAGATTGATTAATTGTTTTATAGGTTAATGATAGTATATTAAATTATTTGTCATATAACTTTTATTTGCTAGATAAATAGCATAATTGAGCGCATAATTGTACAATTTTATGTAGTGCTAATTGATAGACCAATGTTGTTAATATTAGGTCATTCAAAGAGAGTTATTTAAAACTAGTTAGCTGTAGATCGACTATCAGGCAAGTTTTCTAGCTTCAAACTTTATTTTGTGCAAGTTTCCTAATCCCTACTCAATTTATATTCGAGCAGGATATATTATTTTATTGTTCAAGTTCCTAACTCAAATTCAAGTTATTATGTTTCAAGCGTGCTAGTGGTTTAATTCTGTATAATTAGTTCACCTCTTTAAATTTTTGATTCACACATAGTGCATGTTGCATGTATTCATCAGGTATGAAAGGGTGATCACCTTCATTACCATAAGGTTCAGTTAAATTTGTTCATGGTTATTATTGACACTCAACATTAATTGATTCAGTCATTCAATTATTGAAATTATGATTTGTACTCTTTCACAATTATTATATTGTTGAAAATCCAAAAGCTTATTCTTTCTTTCAATCATGATATATCGTTATTGTATTTAAACTTGCTAAGCAAAGTCGTTGCTCACTTTTGCTATATCATGATAAGAAATTTCAGAATAATACGAATGTTCGAGGAGAGACGGAGACAAAAGCAAAAGACAAGATTATAGTGTTGTGCATGATAACTAATTTGTTATATGATGTAAGTAATTTTGTAAACCTTTTTATGAATCTAAAAGTATATATGTAAGTTAAGGTTAGAAACCTTGGAAAATGTTGTAGAATAAACAATTTATGTATATATTCCGCATTAGTTATAGAACATGTATGAAAATGATGTATCGTGACGTACCAAGTCTAAGGTTCAAGGTACCCGTATTTGGGGGTGTTACAGCATCTGTTGGACCTTCAGCTCTGCCTCTGCTAACTTCTGCTCAGACTATTCTAACTTAGCTTGCAACTCCGTGTACTGATCAACCAGCATATGTGTAACGACCCCGAAATTCGACCCACTTTATTACCTTAATTTTCATATTTATGAAACATTATTTTCTTTAAGTCCAAATTTCGGTCCGTTAATAAATCTTTAATCTCCTACTTTAATCCAATAATTGATTTTAAAATCATCAATTATCAAAATTCTCATATAATTTTTTTTTTCTTTTTCTCGATTCAATCTTTATATTAAAATATTTGGATATTTAAAATCCTTACATTCTGGATCCTAGTCCCTGGATCGCAACCTTAACCTTTTTCTTTTCTTTCTGTAACCCGTATCATAAAGGTCATCATTCAACATTTAATGTCATTTATATCCATACAATATTCTTATGTCGTAATGCATAGCCAAACATATAATAGCCTCTATCATAATATTCATGTTGAACAATTACAGTTCATAATTTAAATTATACTCGTCATATTCGGATCTAACTTATCTGTACATACAACATATCAATATAACTTAATACATGTATTCACATTGAATGGAAAATATAACAATAACATTTCCCCACCTTCTAGGCAATTTATCTCTAATTTAATCCAGTATTCCTGAAACTTATTTCTTTATCCTGCAAAAGTTTAATTTAAGCAAGTAATGAGCACAACGGCTCAGCAAGTTCAACAGTTATGATTCACGTAGCACATACCTTATCATGCTTGGTGTGTGTCATACATCAAGTGCTTGTGCTTCTACTATAGCCATATATCTCATATATATTCATATCGTTGCACAAAATATACATTGTGGTCATATTAATCACGTATCACATAGCACGAAATTTTTATGCATTTAAAACAAGAATTACATATCATAACAGTCCAACATTTAACATAAAAGGGACTGAAAAACTTGCCTGGCGTCCAGTTATTTAAATTGATATCTCAAACTCTTAACTCGATCAACCTATGATCATAAAATAATCAAATAATAATTATTTAACTCCTTGTGATATTAATTTAATTAATTAATATCATCTCTAGGCCAATTATTAATTTATATGGCCAATTATATTAACCTCGTCCTTTAAAATATTAATATAACTTAATATTTAATGCTTTCACTACGGACAACCCGACTCATCGGATAAAATTAAACATATTTGGTTGTCCGAAAAATTTATTTAAACATTTTCTCAATTATAACCTTATTAGATTAATATTTAAACATTTAAATATTAATCCCCAATATTTAATATTTATGCAAAAATATTAAATTTAATGCCCAAATATCATTTCTATATTTTTAGTATTTTTCTATAATTTTCTATAATTTTTAAACAATTTTTAAACATTTATTTCAATTAAAATCTAATTCTGAGGGCATTTTAGTAATTTCCGCGCTCAAAAGGACACATCTGGCATTTTCCGGAAAGCCCAGGGGCATTTCCGTCATTTCGGCAACGTTAGGGACAAATCCGGAATTTTCCGGAAAGTCCAGGGGCAATTCTGTAATTTCCGTGCCTCTAGGGACACGGTTGGTATTTCAAGAAAAGGACAGGGGCACGGATGTAATTAACCAACGTGACGTCGGCCGCGCATTGCGCGCGGCCCTTCGCTTCCGACGCCAAAACGGCGTCGTTTCGAAGCCGTTCCCCGGACCCCTCGCGCATGGCGCGGCATCTTCCTCCGGACGCCCCAAAACGGCGCCGTTTTACCTCCGTTCAGACAAAAAAAATGGCTGCCGCGCATTGCGCGGCAGCCCTGAATTTTCTTCCTCTTCAGCGATGAACAGTAGCCAGCCAATACACAAAATACACCATTTTCTTCATAATTTTCCCAACAAGACTACTCCAAAAATCATAAAATTCATAACTATACATAAAAAAATTATTTAGAATAATTATTCTAATTATTTACAAAAAAATTTCATCAAATTTAATTAACATCATAATTACTAAAATAAATCATATAAATGATTTATACCTTTCTTGGAGCTTAACCTCCTTTCTTTGATGACCCAAAAATCTCCCTTCATGGTGGTGGTTATGGAGTTTCCGAGTGGAGGTGGTGGTGGTTTGTTGGTGTCTCGGGTGGAAGAGCATGAAGGAGCAAAGGTTTGTTTTTTGTTCCTTTTTTCCTTTCCTTTTCTTTCATTCTTATTCTTTTATAACTCCCAAGCACTTAATCCAATTTGACAAACAAATAAATTCCACCGCCTCTACCCAGCCAACTTTTAAGCTTCCGGAATTTTCCAAATAAAAACGCATGCAAATTTCCTTTTTAAAGCATTACGTAATTATCTCGTGTAATAAATAGTTTATATAATGTATATAAAATATTTATTTTAATTTACTAAAAATCATAACATGATTTATGAATAATATTAACACTTTTTTCGGTATTTTTCTTGACAAATTTTGTACACGCATAACGCCATGCATGTAATTATATGAGGTAATTAATACCTCCAAAAATCATAACATAATTCGTATAGCCTATAAAAATTATTTTTCATAATTTTTCACTTCGTTACCTGGACAACATGTTACATTAACATGTTCACGTTTCCGAAATATTATCCTTCGTAAAAGTCATAATAATTCCGTTATTCATAAATATAATTTTTAATAACTTAAAATATTCATTTTTCTTATTTATTATTCAATTTCTTTAATATTCATATTAATTTCTTTATATATATATATATATATATATATATATATATATATATATATAAATTATATATAACTTAATATTATATAATTTATATATTTACATTCTCCTTTCTTAAATAACTTCTTAATTTCCTCCAACTTTATTCCATTTAATCACCTTATATAAATTACATAATTATTCTTATATAATTTATATAATTATTATTTCTTCATACCTTATTCTAATTTCCTTATATAAATTATATAATTATTATTATATAATTTATATAATTACCTTTCTTTCTCAATTAATTTCTAAACCTCCTCCAAAATTCTTGATAAATTCTAAAATCAACACATACAATTTTTACCAACTCCCCCATTCACTTTTTATTTAAATTTGGATTAATTTAATTATTAATCCCTTTATTTCCATAATTAATGAAATTTAAGATTATCAATTAAGCATTCACATATATAATATACAAATGCATATATATAAATATATACATATTTAATTCATGCATTTACATTATCACATAACCTTATTTAAAACATAATTTCTGTACTTCCACAATAATTAAATTGTACAAATTATTGTACACATACCTGAAATTTCTTTTATTCTTCATAAATTGTATTTACACAATTTATTTACTTTTCAATTATTTTAAATTCACATAATTCATCACCATCTTTGTACAAATTTAATTTACTAATTAAATCTCATCACATACCTTAATTCACATAAAATAATAATTTCTTTACACAACCTTGAAAATTGTGTCTATTAAATTCTTATTTAATCTTATTAAATAATTCCGAAAATTCGGATCCTCACATTCTTCCCTCCTTAACAGGATTCCGTCCTCGGAATCATAATTGCCTCAATACTTATACGTATATTATTCATAGCACCTTGCTATACCTTCATCTTGATGAATAACAATTTGATCAATAATAATTATATTTTACCTCTTTAATATCCATAACTTACATGGATAACCTCATAATGGTCATTACTGTCAGAATATTTAATTTACAATTTCCTTATAGAGGTACATTTCATATTTCTCTAAAATTTTTATGAATAACACTTTAATTCATCTCTCGATATACTTATCAAGATTATTTCTCATTCTCCGAAAACTTTCATTTCTTTAATCATACTTACCCTTACACAATCCCCTTATAACATTCATATATCGCACACCATTCATACTCTGCACATTCATCTTTCTCTTCTTAGTTCATATAATTCTTCTTCATATTTCATAATTCATTTCTGAATACCTTCTATCATTCAACACTAGGTTTTAAATGCTAACCTTTACTTAATTTATCATAATCTTTATTTAAAATTATTTCAAAAATCCTGGGTGTCACATTCACCCCTCCTTCATAAAATTTCGTCCTCGAAATTTCTATATACTAATATCTCATTCATTTGCAACATATATAATTCCCTTGCACTCATTCCACATATATTTCTTTCATTCTGTCCTCGTGGTCATTACACATTGCCATTTCTAAACTATCACATTTCCTAGTTACTTTACTTCGCAATTATTACTTTCCTTACCACTCACAATCAAATAATAATAACCCATCCTACCATCCAATCTTCATAAGAGTAGAGAAAAAAATAAAACTTTTTTGTAGTATGCTGAATGAACTTTTATCCCGGTTTAACAGTACTTCACTCCCAGAGTACGTCGTACTGCAAACCACTGACAGTGGGTTAGTCTGTCATTAAAGTAAACATGTACCCCGGTTACAGTACTTCACTCCCAGAGTACGTCGTACTGTAAACCCTGACAGTGGATTAGTCTGTCATTAAAGTGATGCATATTTAATCCGTAATTTGGCACGCCAGTAGAACAATCTGTCATGCCCGTGTTTCTTAATCTTTTTGTTCATCTCAGCGTTATGATTCATTCAAAAGTAATTTGATTAGTTATAACTTTCAAAGAATATGAATTCAATATTTCACAAAATTTGTCTAGCTGAATCAATAGCTCAGACTTATATTTCTTCAACGCTTGTCTAGCCAGATCAATTAGCATAGACTTACTTTTAACAATTTATAACTCGCAGAAATTTTCAAAACATTCATCATGTCAACTTTTCAAAACGTCTAGCCGAGTCAAATGGCAATGACTTATAGCTTTGACATACTTTTATAAATCAAAATCATTTATGACTTCATGTTACCGCATCATTTTGACAGTCCGTTGAGGATTTCGTCGTTAATAATTCCTACACCATAAACCGTACTTTATGGTGTTGAATCATCTTATAACGAAATAGTACCGCACCGTCTCAACAACACGTTGAGCATTCCGTCATTCATCACATCTGCACCGGGCTAAAAGGTGCGTGGATGATTCTTTTGAAATACATTTTGATATAAAAACATTTTTGTCTAGCCGAAACAAGTAGCATAGACACTTTTAAAATTGCTCAAAAATATTCCTTTGTATTTCTCAAAGCACACACGTGCCAAATCAACTTGAAGCCAAAATTTTCGAAATCTAGCAAAGCTAGAAGAATGGGAATATCCTAAATTCCCTAACATTCACCCTCTGTTTCTTTACTTAATTATTAACTTTATTGCTAGGACTATTATCATATTAAAATTTCTATCTACTCCAACATTTCTATACCCCCGTATAGTTCATCAAACTTGCCATACATTATGAGTCCAGAAACTTACCACAAGAATATGAGTTTAGAAGCTTGTCCTAGCAATATGTAGTCTAAGAACAAATCAAAGACTATCCATATGCTGAGGGGCTCAAAACATACCATACAATTATGAGTCATGGACTTACCACATGCATGAGTTTTAAGAACTCGTGCCTAACTTAATATTATCTATCTATCAAAACTCTTAGCGCGACTCTAACATTTCAATGATTATCACATAGTAACTAAGTAAACACAAATCCCCCGCCCATACAAAGGATTGTGCAACTCAGTCACCACATGAGTCCTCAAATGAAATTTCGTACCAAAGCTTTCTAACCCCTTATCATAACCTTTCTGTCATTCATGTCTCATCATTCTCTGAATTCTTCTTGTACTATTTCATAGTAGCATATCTCTTTATAGCATCAAGCTATACCTTGATGACCATTAACAGGTCTTTCGATTATTTCACATTCTCACTTAATCCCATCATGACCTTGCTTTATAATCCATTCCTTACTTGTTTCCCTTATCTCATGATCGTATCGTAGTACGATCCTCTCACTATTCCTGATCATGATATCTTCCTATATGTTTTGAATTACCTTGTCATCTTTATTGGTTAAATCAGGTGTCCCCTGATTTTCTTTGAGATTCATCTTTGAATCATTTCAAATATTCTTTCAGATTTATTCTTAATTAAACTTATGAATTCTCTCAATTCCTTATCTTTATTCAAATATTTTCTTAACATCTTTATCTCTTTCTTATAATCTTATACATTTCATATTTCCTTTACTTTAGCCAATATCTGAGAACATCTTTCTCAACTTATGTCTTTCCATTCTAATCCTCTCCATGTTCATCAAACTTATCACGTATTTGGACTCAGGAACTTACCATAATCATATGGTTGAGGAGCTTGTCCTAGTCAGGCCATAGTCGCCCATTCGCTAAAGGGGCTCCACCATACAATCATGAGTCACGAGCTTACTATACGCTTGAGTTTTCAGAACACGCAACTAATCGTACTCTTGCTTACTTAGGTTATAGCCTAAGGTATCATTTACTTAAGGTTTATAACCTCTAGCTCTGATACCAACTGTAACGACCCCGAAATTCGACCCACTTTATTACCTTAATTTTCATATTTATGAAACATTATTTTCTTTAAGTCCAAATTTCGGTCCGTTAATAAATCTTTAATCTCCTACTTTAATCCAATAATTGATTTTAAAATCATCAATTATCAAAATTCTCATATAAATTTTTTTTTTCTTTTTCTCGATTCAATCTTTATATTAAAATATTTGGATATTTAAAATCCTTACATTCTGGATCCTAGTCCCTGGATCGCAACCTTAACCTTTTTCTTTTCTTTCTGTAACCCGTATCATAAAGGTCATCATTCAACATTTAATGTCATTTATATCCATACAATATTCTTATGTCGTAATGCATAGCCAAACATATAATAGCCTCTATCATAATATTCATGTTGAACAATTACAGTTCATAATTTAAATTATACTCGTCATATTCGGATCTAATTTATCTGTACATACAACATATCAATATAACTTAATACATGTATTCACATTGAATGGAAAATATAACAATAACATTTCCCCACCTTCTAGGCAATTTATCTCTAATTTAATCCAGTATTCCTGAAACTTATTTCTTTATCCTGCAAAAGTTTAATTTAAGCAAGTAATGAGCACAACGGCTCAGCAAGTTCAACAGTTATGATTCACGTAACACATACCTTATCATGCTTGGTGTGTGTCATACATCAAGTGCTTGTGCTTCTACTATAGCCATATATCTCATATATATTCATATCGTTGCACAAAATATACATTGTGGTCATATTAATCACGTATCACATAGCACGAAATTTTTATGCATTTAAAACAAGAATTACATATCATAACAGTCCAACATTTAACATAAAAGGGACTGAAAAACTTGCCTGGCGTCCAGTTATTTAAATTGATATCTCAAACTCTTAACTCGATCAACCTATGATCATAAAATAATCAAATAATAATTATTTAACTCCTTGTGATATTAATTTAATTAATTAATATCATCTCTAGGCCAATTATTAATTTATATGGCCAATTATATTAACCTCGTCCTTTAAAATATTAATATAACTTAATATTTAATGCTTTCACTACGGACAACCCGACTCATCGGATAAAATTAAACATATTTGGTTGTCCGAAAAATTTATTTAAACATTTTCTCAATTATAACCTTATTAGATTAATATTTAAACATTTAAATATTAATCCCCAATATTTAATATTTATGCAAAAATATTAAATTTAATGCCCAAATATCATTTCTATATTTTTAGTATTTTTCTATAATTTTCTATAATTTTTAAACAATTTTTAAACATTTATTTCAATTAAAATCTAATTCTGAGGGCATTTTAGTAATTTCCGCGCTCAAAAGGACACATCTGGCATTTTCCGGAAAGCCCAGGGGCATTTCCGTCATTTCGGCAACGTTAGGGACAAATCCGGAATTTTCCGGAAAGTCCAGGGGCAATTCTGTAATTTCCGTGCCTCTAGGGACACGGTTGGTATTTCAAGAAAAGGACAGGGGCACGGATGTAATTAACCAACGTGACGTCGGCCGCGCATTGCGCGCGGCCCTTCGCTTCCGACGCCAAAACGGCGTCGTTTCGAAGCCGTTCCCCGGACCCCTCGCGCATGGCGCGGCATCTTCCTCCGGACGCCCCAAAACGGCGCCGTTTTACCTCCGTTCAGACAAAAAAAATGGCTGCCGCGCATTGCGCGGCAGCCCTGAATTTTCTTCCTCTTCAGCGATGAACAGTAGCCAGCCAATACACAAAATACACCATTTTCTTCATAATTTTCCCAACAAGACTACTCCAAAAATCATAAAATTCATAACTATACATAAAAAAATTATTTAGAATAATTATTCTAATTATTTACAAAAAAATTTCATCAAATTTAATTAACATCATAATTACTAAAATAAATCATATAAATGATTTATACCTTTCTTGGAGCTTAACCTCCTTTCTTTGATGACCCAAAAATCTCCCTTCATGGTGGTGGTTATGGAGTTTCCGAGTGGAGGTGGTGGTGGTTTGTTGGTGTCTCGGGTGGAAGAGCATGAAGGAGCAAAGGTTTGTTTTTTGTTCCTTTTTTCCTTTCCTTTTCTTTCATTCTTATTCTTTTATAACTCCCAAGCACTTAATCCAATTTGACAAACAAATAAATTCCACCGCCTCTACCCAGCCAACTTTTAAGCTTCCGGAATTTTCCAAATAAAAACGCATGCAAATTTCCTTTTTAAAGCATTACGTAATTATCTCGTGTAATAAATAGTTTATATAATGTATATAAAATATTTATTTTAATTTACTAAAAATCATAACATGATTTATGAATAATATTAACACCTTTTTCGGTATTTTTCTTGACAAATTTTGTACACGCATAACGCCATGCATGTAATTATATGAGGTAATTAATACCTCCAAAAATCATAACATAATTCGTATAGCCTATAAAAATTATTTTTCATAATTTTTCACTTCGTTACCTGGACAACATGTTACATTAACATGTTCACGTTTCCGAAATATTATCCTTCGTAAAAGTCATAATAATTCCGTTATTCATAAATATAATTTTTAATAACTTAAAACATTCATTTTTCTTATTTATTATTCAATTTCTTTAATATTCATATTAATTTCTTTATATATATATATATATATATATATATATATATATAAATTATATATAACTTAATATTATATAATTTATATATTTACATTCTCCTTTCTTAAATAACTTCTTAATTTCCTCCAACTTTATTCCATTTAATCACCTTATATAAATTACATAATTATTCTTATATAATTTATATAATTATTATTTCTTCATACCTTATTCTAATTTCCTTATATAAATTATATAATTATTATTATATAATTTATATAATTACCTTTCTTTCTCAATTAATTTCTAAACCTCCTCCAAAATTCTTGATAAATTCTAAAATCAACACATACAATTTTTACCAACTCCCCCATTCACTTTTTATTTAAATTTGGATTAATTTAATTATTAATCCCTTTATTTCCATAATTAATGAAATTTAAGATTATCAATTAAGCATTCACATATATAATATACAAATGCATATATATAAATATATACATATTTAATTCATGCATTTACATTATCACATAACCTTATTTAAAACATAATTTCTGTACTTCCACAATAATTAAATTGTACAAATTATTGTACACATACCTGAAATTTCTTTTATTCTTCATAAATTGTATTTACACAATTTATTTACTTTTTAATTATTTTAAATTCACATAATTCATCACCATCTTTGTACAAATTTAATTTACTAATTAAATCTCATCACATACCTTAATTCACATAAAATAATAATTTCTTTACACAACCTTGAAAATTGTGTCTATTAAATTCTTATTTAATCTTATTAAATAATTCCGAAAATTCGGATCCTCACAATATGAGCTAAATACCCAATAAGCTCAACCAAATCCTCGTACTCCTATACCTTTTCCTCTAACTTTCCCACCTTATCCTTTAACTCAGTATTCTTATCTATCAGCTCCTTTATCAGGTCACCCTCAGCAGTGCCCACTACATTCTCTTCATACCTAACTAGCTCATTCTTCTCAATTACTGGATCCTCTATAGGTTTCAGCTCTGGCTCTGACTCTGGATCCTCTATAGGGTTCAACTTTGGCTCTGGCTCCTAATCCTCTATAGGCTCCATCTCTAGATCAGACTCAGGATCATCCACTAACACGATATGTTTATCGATGGGCTTATCCTCTAACACGTGACTAAACTGATCAACTTCTGGCATCCTATATTACACACAAACAAACAAACACACAATATCAGTATTGCAATATATATATTCATTGATAAAATGAAAGTATATTCTATTGCGTTACCACTCGATTTGATGAATTTCCAAAATTCATCTTCTCAAACTCGATGTGAGTTGACTCTTCTAAGGTTATATCCTAAAGTTTCGCAACCTAAAATTCTATAACCTATAGCTTTGATACCAACTTGTGACGCCCCTAAATATGGGTTCCATAACCTCGAGTTTAATGCTCACGATCCATCATCTCTAAACACATTTTACAAACTAAAGCGGAATATATAAACATAAATTATTCATTACAAAAGGTTCTACAAATTCCAATGTCTATCAACCTTAACTTGATACAAACATACACCTTAATCATTCAAAAGGTTTGCATAAGTAAATTACAAAAGTTAATGAAATAGCTAAGCATGCATACTAAACTACTCTTAGACTGTTTTCTTGCCCTTGTTTCTTCTTTGAGCATTCATACTAAGCTAAAAAAATATCATGATATAGCAATAGTGAACAACTAACTTGCTCAACAAGTTTAATTAAACATAAATACAAAGATGATATATCATAATTGAATAGAAATAATTTATGGAGTTTCAACAATGTATAACAATTGTGAAAGGAAGAAAATCAAGTTTCAATTAAAAGAAAGGTTTAAGTCTTTACTACTACGTGACCAATATGGACCATGAACTAATACTAAGGTATATCAGAAATTTAACTGACCTTTTTAGTTTTTTTGGTATTTGAGGGGATCAACCTCTTGTACCCTATGTGTATACATAATATTTAGACATCTTGTGAATGTTCGGTTTTCCGATATTATTCCCCTTATTAGGGTTGTTTTTTCTCAGTCTTACTAAAAAAGCATACACGAACTATTGGTTTTGATATGCTTTATCGATATTCAAATGATTGAATTTATACATGCAATGTCTAACTGACCAATTAACATAGACTATTCTTAAACAGTTCATGAATAAAAGAACTTTAATTGCACCAAAATTTTATTCTAATTACAATGTGATTTAAATTTCATGGTCATTACAATAGTAGTACAAGTGATTCTTGGACTTGAGATCATTATAATACCTTGTATATGATGAGTTATATTTTGTCATATTTCTTAAGACTATATGGGTATAACAAAGGATATGTTCAGGTATAATAAATTGTACATGGAGATAGGTTAATGATTAACAAAGTATATACCACTTCTAATAAAGGGAGATAATGTCTTATGTAATTCAATAAATGACAACTCAGAAATTCTTGGTTAAGGTGGACTAAAAATTATAAAGGAGTTCTAATTTACATTAGAGTTGTGCGTTTTACAATTAAAATGCATGTAATCAAATAAAATATGAATTGACAGTAATTACATGTTTTATATTTGATTGGGACATTATGTGGTAAAATGACTGAATTGTACAGTAACTATTCACGGAATAGGTTATTTGTGATCAAACGTTGATATTCATATTATAGGGAAAATCATGAATTGTTAAGGGGGCTAACCCTTATTGTGGAATAAATAAGTATTTATTTATAAATAATTTAAAGGAGTTTTAATTTATTATTATAAATGATATTAAAAAAATTTATTTATTTATTCTACAACATGGATAATATTGAACCTAAAAGGTCAAACCGCAAAAAGAGTAATATTTATTTTAAAAGTAAGTGGTATAGTGGTAATAATAAATTAAGTGTATTTAATTTATACTATGGTGATAGAATAAATTAAATAGCTTAATATTTATAATTATATATTTTAAAAATATTAATTATCAATTAATAAGATGAGTCTTATTATTATTATTATTATTATTATTATTATTATTATTATTATTATTATTATTGTCATTTAATTCCTAAATAATTTAGAAATTAATTAATAAGGAGTACTCTCATAATAAATAATTGAGTTCTTATAGAGTTTAGGAATTGTATTTATTATATTAAATAAATTTAGTTCCTAATTAGAATAGAAGTTAAATTAAAACCCTACTCTTAAAGAGTTTAGAAAGGTTGATTATATCTATAAATATGAGAAATCTTATTGGATTAGGGTTAGATAAACTTTCACAAAAATTGGGAGAGTACTTTATAATTCTCTGCATCTAAGAGTTAGAGAGAATGAGAGAGAATTAGGACTAACCACCCATAATTTGGAGAAATCAAAATTTACTTCTTTAATCTATATTACTCTTGGTGGATCACCTTTAGAGGTTACACACTTGGGTAGTAACATTGATCTAGAGATTCTAATCAGTGAATTTTGAAGAAGAAGGTGAATGATTAAAAAGAGGTGAACTCGTACCTATTGAAGATTTGAATCTATAAAGGTATAACACTTTTATTATTCCTTAATTAATAAATATCATATAAGAAATATCATGTTTTTTTAGTTTGTAAATTTTTTTAAATAGGATTTATGCCTTGCTTTCGTTGCATTGTATAATTAGATTGCATGTATGCCACATTTTTGCAAACGAATAGTGGCATCAGAGCTAATCTTATGCCAATTATTAATTAGTTTGATTCCGTATATGTATAGATATGTGTTTAGAATAATTTATTGGGCATAAAATATTGTATGAAATCATGAGTTTTGAAAACAAATTACAAAAATCGTGAACTGCATAATCTGATTTTGTGAACAGGCACCGGGGCGCTGGTTTTATGGGTAAAACTGCGTTGGGGCGTTGTCTGCAAAAATCCAATTTTTTGGTCAAGCATCGGGGCGTTGTGTTTTGAACTATAAACAAGCGTCGAGGCACAATCCAGCGTTAGGGAGCCCGAATTTTACATGATTTTATAATTAAAAACAAGAGTTTATTTTAAAATTGAAATTAGATTTTATGCAACTTTAAATTTTCTATTAAATGATATCGATATATATACGGAATGGTTTTATATTCATGAGATGAATGATACATATGATAATATGTATGATATAATTATGCATTGATACATATGATGATATGTATGATAATACAAGTGATTGATTATAGGCTATTGACCAATGTGATTGAATTTATTTTAGTTGGATACTTAAATGAATGAGTTTTAATAAATAGGGTCTATGTACCTCGCCTTTTTAAATCTTTCTATTGTAAATTCAATCTCGCTCCTATGTATTTCCCCTTGATTGCTGATCAAGGTTTCTATTTTTGAGAAAATAGATTGTAATGGGATTAGATAGAATTCTTTAAAGAATTAGAGCTAAAGAGCAAGTAGCACTTGAAGACCCATTTGTAATGGAGTCAGGTTGTTGAATGTAATAGTTATATTCAATGCATTTATTCTTACATTGTAGGTTTGACCTCTTGGTTCACCTGGTGACTCGAGTAAACTCAACTAGAATAAAAGTTCATAATCAATCCAAGTAGAATATAGTATTTTATATGTGCATTCTAGTTATATATATTATATATTATCAAACATGTTGTGCATGTTAAATAATATGACGCGTATTTTCTTTATATATGTGCTTACGCGCTAAACAAGATGAGACAATTAAAAACAAACCCCTCAAGGTAAAATATATTAAGTTATAACGTTCAAAAATATTTGAAATATCGAACGTCGCTTTTTAGCATAATAATGCAATAGAGTATTAAACTTTTAATATGAGTTTGTTGTGCACACACAAGACTTATATTAATTATTTAAGATGTAGGCTTCATTACATACAATGTTTATAAGGAATTGAACGATACTGTTTTGATGTTCACACACATGGACGGTATTTTTCTCTTCACTTATATGGAATGCTAGGTCAGACTTAACTTAGATAATTTGTATTCAGATATGCACACATTAGATTATAATAATTTAAGAGGCAAAATACAAGGAGTTGCATGATCATAATTGATAAGGAGTTGTCTATTTATTTATTAAATAAACTATAATTTATTGTGCACACACATGGCAATACTTATATCAATAGAGCTAGTATCTTTAACTAGATTTGTCGAACCATATAATGAGGGTAGTATAGTTTGATAAAAATAGTGGGAGACACTATTTTAAATAAAGACCTAATTAACTTGGTGATTAATAAAATGAATACATGTTAATGTTGTTATTAAATCCACTTAACGAATTTTGCTATGTTTAATTCATTAACACTATATAGCATATTGATGCTAACAGATTAGTCGAATTGAATTGTTTGTATTGGTAAAAAAAATTGAGAATGATTCTCAGTGCTAAAAAGCTAACATATGTCCTTAATTCGCCTAACCATGCAATGGTTACAGACAATGCCTCTAAAGAAGAGATTGCTACTTTTAGAAGTGGCAAGACTATCCTATTGTGGCTCAATGTGTTAGGCTCGCATCCATAAGTATTGAGTTACAACGTGAACCCAAGAAAATGGATGTACCTACTATATTGCTACACATTCATGAGTTGTATGGTAAGAAAAGTAGGTCAACTAGATATAAGATATCTAAGGAGCTCTTTCGATCTATTATAATCGATGACACTACAGTAGATATTCATGTTCTGAAAATAATCAATTGAATTAATTAATTGGGACAACTGGGTTTTGTAAAGGGTAGAGAGTTGAGTCAAGATTTGATCTTGTAGTCACTCACTGACTCATTTTCATAATTGTTATGAACTTTAACATTAATAAGCTAGATGTCAATTTAACTGATTTGCTTAACATGTTAAAGACTGTTGAGTGTCACTTTTCTTTCAAGAAATACCAAGTCTTACTAGTAGATGAATCTTCTAAGTAGAAGAAGAGGGCCAAAAGTGTTTCTATGGAGTTTGCTTTTATTGTGATAAGCTGAGAAATTGAAAATGGGAACTGCAAGGAGTATCTTGCCGTAATTAATCAGAAGAAGCTTGGTGAAGCTTCTACTGTAGATATAGATTTATTCATATTAAAATAGAACTTTCTATTAATCAAGTTTTACTTGGGTATTAGATACCGGTTGGTGGTCTCACATATGCAAGTCCTTGAAGAGACTAAGCAGAAGTAGAAAGCTAAAACAAAGGATAAGTAATCTTGTGCATGGGAATGGAGTAAAGGGTGCTGCATTAGCTATAGAAACTTACAGTTTAATATTGCCTACGGGCAGTTTTATTAAGTTAGTAAGCTGTTACTATGTTTTGGTTCTTATAAATAGTATTTATGTTCCATGTGTTGACAAAGAAGGTTTTAATATTATAATAAAGAACAATCGTTGTTATATTTATAATGAAAATATTTTGTTTAGAATTATTTAATTACTTGATAGACTTTGTATACTTGACTGACATGAAAAAAATTCAAATTAAACAAACTAAAGGCAAAGAGATGGTATGAATCATATCTTCACGTGGCATTATAAACTCGGTCATATTAATGAAACAAGAATAAATAAGTTTCATAAATATGGGTTTTTAAAGCCATTTGATTATGAATCAAATACAACTTGTGAATCTTATATCGTGATTAACATGTCTAAATCTCCATTTAGGGGACATAGAGAGAGATGGAGTTACAAAGTTGTTAGAGTTGATACATACAGTTGTGTGTGGAACCTATGCCAATATATGCTAAAGGAGGGTATTCATTCATTAGTTTCATTGATGATTCTAGATTTTGATATATGTATTTGTTGAAATACAAATCCAAATTGTTTGAAAGGTTCAAAAAATTCAAGAGTGAAGTATGGAAATAAACAGCCAAAAGTATTAAAGTTCTTCGATTAGATCGAGAAGGGAATACTTAAGTAATTAATTTCTAGATCACCTCAAGGAATTGGTATTTTTTCACAATGAACATGGTGATGATCTATAATGAGTTTTTAGCAATTTTCAGTATCTTTCTAGGGTTATGTCCTAAAAACAGCAGCAAACCTATTAACCAATGTACCATCAAAATCTGTCCCTAAGACTCCATATGAGTTATAGACAGGGAGAAAACCAAATATTAAGTTTGTTAAGATTTGGTGTTGTTCAATTTATGTCAAAAGGTTTGAAAAATGATAAGTTTGGGACGAGAACTAACAAGTGTAAATTTGTAGAATATCTTAAAAAAGTTTAGAATATTACTTCTATAATCCTACTGATGAAAATGTATTTTTTAAACACGTTGCCTTCTTGAAAAAAGGAGTTTATCCATGAAGGGGTCAGTGGAAATAAGATAGATCTCGAAGAAGATCAAGTGAATGAACATGTTCAAGTAGAAGAACATATTGTACCATAACTGAATCGTAAATCTAGAAGAGTACTGAAGATACCTTAGAGGTATGGACTCATCATAGATGATGATGATGAGGTGCACATAATAGTATATGATGATCCAGTAACATACGACGAGGTATAAGTAGTAGAGACTCGAGAAAAATGGCTGATGAACATGAAATCTAAAATGGATCTTTAGAGAAAAACTGAAACATATGGCAAGGTGAAAACCTATAAGACCTAGTTAGTGGCAAAAAGGTTTGAAACAAGGTCAATGAATTGATTATGATAAAACGTTTCACTAGTAAAAATGCTTAGTCCCTTTGGATTTTACTTACAGTTATAGCTTACTATACCTGATCTGACAAATGGACGTGTCGACACCCTTCCTCACTAGAAGATGTATATTTCATATATTATTTGTCTCCAAATATGGAGTAAATTAAGTATGTAAGTTACAATAATTCATTTATGGATTGAAGCAAGCTTCTCAAAGATAAAACATCCGTTTTGATGAGACAATCAAAAGACTTTTTATTTTATCAAAAACGAGGATGAATCAAGTGTGTACAAAAGGTTAGTGGGTGCATTGTTACATTTCTAGTATTATATGCTAATATACTACTGATAGGGAATGACATACTGATGCTACAATTAGTAAAAGATGTGGTTGTCTAAACACTTCTAATCTAAAATGGATCTTTAGAGAAAAACTGAAACATATGGCAAGGTGAAAACCTATAAGACCTAGTTAGTGGCAAAAAGGTTTGAAACAAGGTCAATGAGTTGATTATGATAAAACGTTTCACTAGTAAAAATGCTTAGTCCCTTTGGATTTTACTTACAGTTATAGCTTACTATACCTGATATGACAAATGGACGTGTCGACACCCTTCCTCACTAGAAGATGTATATTTCATATATTATTTGTCTCCAAATATGGAGTAAATTAAGTATGTAAGTTACAATAATTCATTTATGGATTGAAGAAGCTTCTCAAAGATAAAACATCCGTTTTGATGAGACAATCAAAAGACTTTTTATTTTATCAAAAATGAGGATGAATCAAGTGTGTACAAAAGGTTAGTGGGTGCATTGTGACATTTCTAGTATTATATGCTAATATCCTACTGATAGGGAATGACATACTGATGCTACAATTAGTAAAAGATATGGTTGTCTAAACACTTCTCCATCAAAGGCTTGGGAGACTAATAGGGATAAAAGTCTATAAAAGATAGATCATAAAGGATGCTCGACTTAACCCAAGAAACATACATTGATTTGATGTTAAAGTAGTTTAGCATGGAAAACTCCAAGAGCTCTCATGTTGAAGAGTCAGGTAATAAATCTTTCCTAGAAATTATGCCCAAAGATACTGAAAGGAGAGACTGTATGAATAAGATACCTTATGCTTCGTCAATAAGATATATCATGTATGGGATGATATGTTCTAAACCTGATATTTCTTATGTATGATAAGTAGGTATCAGTTCGATCCTGGAGAAGAATATTATAAAGGAGTTTCTAATGGTGGGTCTGATTCGAAACTAGATGGCTATATAGACTCAAAATTTTTAGACTAAACAAGATAACAAAAAATTTGTTTCAAGCTGTATGATTATCTTAGATGGTGGTTCAGTGAATTGAAAAAGTTCCAAGCGGCAAAGAGCTGCTGAATTAGTGAAAAATCATAGTATATAGATATAAGTGAAGCTGCAAAGGAGATTATTTGGATAAACAAGTTCATTGTTGATCATAGAATAATTCCTAGCATTATATGAGTTAAATTCACCAATGAATCTAGGTCTCATCTGAAACCCGAACATGTTACAACACTTTCGTTTGATTAAATAAATCATTGAAAAAGAGATGACACAATAGAGATGGTAGACTCTCAAAACAACATTACAGATCCATTAACTAAAATATTTACTTAGCCATTTATAGGATCACCACATAGAGAAGATGGGTATGGGATACCAAAGGGCGATTGGCTTTAGGACAAGTAGAGAAGATGGGTATGGGATACCAAAGGGCGATTGGCTTTAGGACAAGTGAAAAATTAAAAGTAGTATGCCCTCAAGCCAATCACATTTGATGTGAGAAGCATATACTTTGTAATCTTATTCGTTTATTAATAATAGTTTTATTTAAAGGCATTTTCTTATTCATGATTAATTGGTTGAATTAATTAAATGAATAAACTCATAGTTTTGAAGCAATGCTTTTAGAATCATGATATTGATCATGCTAATGAGATTTAAATTCAAGATAGCTCAAAACTAAATTGTTCTTAATCATGGGGTTACTAAAATGGAGATTAGTGAATTCAAATTGATTAGTACATACTGTGTTTGCTCCTATGAAGAGGATGATTGATCTCATAATCATTTATATCGAAACACGAAAGCAAGTATGTGGGTACTTATTAGATAATAAGTTCACTGAATGTGACTAGTTAAAGGAACACCTAATGGAGTTTACTTACCTGTCAATAGGAGGTCTTTATGTGATAGTAGTACAAGTGATCCGTTAACTTGAAATCATCATAATACCTTGTGCATGATTAGTTATACTTTGTCATATTCCTTAAGACTATATGGGTATAACTGTGACGCCCCTAAATTCAGGTACTCTTACCTTGAATTTAGTGCTAACGATACAACTCCACATCATATAATTAACTACCCAAATAATACATAATAACATGCACAACTAATTCATAATAACTAACTTACATCTTGTCCTAGGTTTCCACAACCTTTACATATATCATGGTTCTTACTAACAAAAGACTAATATTATTCAGAGTTAAATACATAAATTTAACAACATTATCAAATCTGAGACTACTCGATAGTCTTTGCTTTTTCCCTTATCTTTTTCGGAGCTGCTGCCTTTCTCTGTCTTTACTGTAGATGGAATTATAAAGCAAGTATGAGCAATGATTTTCCTCAATGAGTATATAAAATAAAATAACGTCAATTGAGTGCAAGGGTCTATGTACTACGAGATTTGAAACTTTTTTGCTAGATCATTAGATAGTTCAATAAATCACAAATGAGTCACATAATAAGAAATACAATTTAAGATAAGTGCAGGGTCTGGTAGATTTAGAAATAACCAATCATAGTGTATCTGACATAAAAGAATTATGATTTAACAAAACATGAATAATCCTGATTACTGAGTAGCCGCCAAGGACCATTGAACTCTTCAGAGGAACAACAGTGAATAATTATGAAGCCTCTGGGAAATAAGTACATGAGATAATCTGTAATGACCACGAATTTCATTAGTCATTGTAATTATAATTAATAAATAATTAGCAATAAATTTAAAATTTTTGATACTAATTAATTGTGCATTAGATAATTAAATAAATGTACTTATGTACGTGTATATTTATTAAAGAATTAAAGTAAGGTGTATAATTAATTAAAGCAAATCTAATTAGATTATATTTTAAATTCAAATGAGTTGTTAAACTAGGTCAAAGATATTAACCTAGTAGCCCAGGTAATTAATTTAATTACTAGCCCATGTAATTAATTTAACAAGCCCAATGTTTATTTTTATTAAAGGTAACATAGTTATTTAAATGCTAGCCCAATGTGTTATTTAAATTGAGCCCAAACCAATTCAATGAATGAGCTCAATATATTTAATCCTAAGGTCCAATATAGAGCCCAATAGGAAGTAAAAAATGGTCAACATTGTTACATATATGAATATATATAAATAGGAGTATATATATATATAATCAAGGCATTAAAAATAAATCAAAAATGGGTGACTAAATCCCATTTTTGTTGAGATCTTAGTGGGCCCACTTGGGGTTACTTGATCTTGCATGTTGCTTCAAACTCACACTAAATCAAAGTTGGCCAACAACCCTAGTCAATCACAATGTCACTCACATTGTCCATCCATGCAATAGTAAGCTTAATTAGCTTGTAATTTCACCAACATTGGTTGATTAAGAATGTTAATGAAGTGTTAGTAGAGTACTATATATAGAGCACTCCACACTTGTATCAAGTTTACTAATTCATTTTCTAGATAATACAAGAGAGAAAGTGAGACCATTTGTGAGCATTTGAGAGATACACTTGGGTGTTGAGTGAAAAAGCTAGAGAAGGAGCTTGGTGAATGTCCAATAGCTTCACAACATATTTTGGTAGGAGAAGAAAAAGAGCATCTAAGACCACAAGGTTTAAAAGTGCTCTAACTTCTCTTAAATTTCATTTTTGTAGTCTAGAACGATTTTAAACGGTTAAAATCTATTTTTTACCAATCAAAACTTGTTTTGATGGTCTAGAAGTATTTAACTATGTTATATATGTATATTCATAGCTTGATGTGGTTATATCATGTTTTGGTATGTGTAGATTGCATAAAAATGCAAGAAATAATCATATTGATTTTTATCGGTAAAACCTAACTAAGTATGTTGTGTTTAATTTTGTATTTTGAAATGTACAAGTTGGAGATTGAATTTTTATGGCTAGAAAGTTAGATACATAAGTTTTAAAGAAAAACCCAACTTGAAGCTTTCAAAAATATTGAATAACAAAGAAGTTATAGCTTTTACCGCAAAGGATGTCGTTTTTAAACCCTAGATAGTTCAATCTTAATTTTCGTGTCCAAAACATTTTCAAAAATGTGATTGAACCATAAAATGTTAAACCAAGGATTTGTGAAGTTAGATATCACTTTGTCTTTGTGAGCAGTTTTTAGTCCAGTTTCGTTTGGAATTTGGAATTGTGATTTCAAGAGAAGTTGTAGAGGGGGAACTTTTGATGAGAATGGACTCAAGAATCACCCCAAAATGTTTTGAAAGGAATAAGGTATGGTAGTTTTAGTTAAAGAGGTCCAAACAGTCAAAACGAGCACCGTCAGCGCTCAGACTTTCTGCTTCAAGTGCCGCCGGCTCTAAAATAAACCTAAGACCAGCGCCGCCAACGATGGTACAGTGTTAAAAAGTCAAAATTTTGATATTTTAAAATTTTATCAAGTCGGAACTCCAGTTTAACTTGTCGGTTAATAAAAAGTCTAAACGAAACACCGTTAGAGACTTAAAACTTAAGATAAACTTGTAAAATGAATGTGTTTGAATATTAAACCAATATATGAAGTTTATTAATAACTAATGGGTAGCTAAATATTTAAAATAAAGACTAAAGATAACACAATTAAAAACATAACTATTGGTATTATTTGTAATAAAATATTATTAAGTGATAAATAATATTAATATGTGATTGAAAAATTATTAAATGTTTATAACACTTGTAAATGATTAAATATTACTACATGGGTAATAATATTAATAAATCAATAAAATATTATTAAATAATTAATAATATTAGATAATGAATAAAATATTATTAAATGATTAATAATATTAGACAATGAATAAAATATTACTAAATGATTAATAATA
Organism: Hedera helix; assembly: GCA_947179155.2. Lineage (NCBI taxonomy): Eukaryota > Viridiplantae > Streptophyta > Magnoliopsida > Apiales > Araliaceae > Hedera > Hedera helix. The sequence goes on along the minus strand of OX359267.1, from coordinate 14,151,631 downwards.
TTACATAAGGTAATAAAATATTATTAAATGATTAATAATTTTAGATAATAAATAGAATATTATTAAATGATTAATAATATTAGAAGGTTAATAAAATATTATTAAATTATTAATAATATTAGATAAGAGTTTGAACTATATTAAATAATTAATATATGTTTAATGTAATTGAAATATCATCAAGTGATGATAATATTTTCTAAGTGTTTAAATACCCGTAATTAGATAATTATGTGGTTAAGTATTAGAGATGTAAAATATATAAATATTATCATATGAATGTATATATGATACTAATTTAAAGATCAGCTTGATTAATTGTTAGGTCTATCTAAGGAGAATTAAATTGAATTAGTTAGCAGTAGACTACGCACGAGGCAAGTTTTCTACACCTTAACTTGTATTTATTGTTGCAATTATTCTTCAACCTTATTTACATTGAGCTATTCAAATTATTGTTGAGCAAATTCTACACTCGTAGTTATTTGACAGAACTTAAAGTGGAGTAATTATCTAAAATTATTCCACATCATTATTTACACATAGTTCTTTTGCAACTATATAGTCCAGTAATTCACGAACTGTTTAAGAACGTCTAAGCTAATTATTTCGGCTAGACAAATGCATGTTTAAATTCATCTAATTGATTATTATAAAAGCTTATCCACACCATTGGCTGGTGCGGATTCTTATAATAAGACTGAAAAAGAACAACCCTAGATTGTCGGGTAACTGAATTTGCGCAAGAAATCTAAATGTTACGCATTACATCTAATATTTTTCAAGTACCAATTTTATACCAACTCAATCTTATTTAAACATATGAATTAAACTAAAATTATTAATTAAACTAACTAATAAAAATAAATAGCTAAATAATAAAATAAATCTAAGATTATTAATTTCACCCAATGCATCATTTAAATCTCCTAACTCTCCATTTAATTATACGGTCACGATGAATTGTTAACCAGGAATTCTAAATTATTTATAAGCATCTTTCCATTAGCAAATAAAAATATCCATTCTGATTAAATCACTATATTCCTATGCAATTTAAATTAGAACAGATTCATTAAGAATAAATTCCCAAATTGATTACACATGGCATATAGGTATATTCCTATCCTATACACAAATTATGAATTCCATCTAATGGAGAATATCACAAACACGTGTCATTATATTCAGATCCAAACCTATAATCAATTTTCCAATTTCATATAGATTATCCCACTAATTATTTTCAACTAATTAGTACATGAACGAGCAAAATATAATAACCAATTCATATGGTGCCAATTAAACGGAGAGAAAATCAATTTAAATTAAACAATGAATTCCATTAAAATCTTAAATTAAAAACCTGAGTTCATAGCAGATAAAATTAAATAACAAAATATTCAACATCAATGAAAGACAAAAAATAAATAAAAGTTAGAGAAGAAGAATTGTCTCCCGCCAATCTTCATTCTCCATGCTTCATCAATTCATGGCCTCCATATTTGTTGAAATCTTGTTTGCTCTAAAACTCCAAAAATTGGAAAGGAATTAGCCTCCCATAATGTTCATTGGCTTTTTCCCAACACCTAAATAATATATAGAATGAGAATATTTATAGGAGTATTTAATTTTCCTAACCCTAATAGGAATTAAAATCCAATTCGGAATAAAAAAAGGCTGAAAATCCAAAAATCTGGAAATAACGCGCTTTGCCAAACGCGGCGTTGACTTAGTTAACGCGCGTTTTTTTTTTTTTTTTCTTTTTCTAAACATCCGCGCATTGCGCGGAAAGTTCTTCAGCCGCGTCCCTTAAAACGACGCCGTTTTACGCGAGTTTTGTCCCTGACCGCGCCATGCGCGAACGCCAGCAGTTTCGGATTGAAACGACGTCGTTTGATCTCTGTGTTTTGCCTATAGGCGCCATGCGCGGTTGTCCCAATTTTCCGAAATTACAAATTTGCCCCCAGTCGCTGCATATTTACCCTTTTAGCCCTCAAAGTTGCTGTTAATTTCAGATCTGCCACCAATAATTATTTTACCTACAAAATAAAATATAAATTAATTAAAAATAAATAAAAATAATATAAAAATACTAAAAATAATAATAATATATAAATTTACCTAAATGATCTAAAATTAATTAAAATTCTTAAAAACTAACAAATAATTAAATCTAAAAGTATCTAATAAATAGGTATAAAAGCCTATTATCACAGTTCACGGTCATTAAAGATCACTCAGCAGTAAAGAGTCAATCCATTCTTATATTGAACATTGATTATTGATATCTTTCACAATTGCTAGTGTTGAAAACCTTGAAGTTATTTTCCTTCATCATGATATATCTTATGTTGTTGTTTATAAACTTGTTGAGCCATTTAGTTGTTCATTCTTGCTATATTATAACTATATTTCAGCTAAGCCTGAATGCTCTAAATCAGACAAAGGCAAGGGGAAAGCGACTGCATAGATTAGTAGATGCATGCTAGTTTTAAATTATTATTATGTAATTACTGTGTAAATCTTTTGTATTTCCCTTATGATATGTAATGTTACGATTAAGGTTAATAGACCTTGGGAAGTGTAGCCTTTTGATAAGGAACCTTTTGTATTATTCCGCGTAGTTTGAATAGAATTTATGTATTTCATTATTGTTAAGTATTGTACAGTGAGAACTAAACCCGAGGTTAAAGAACCCGGATTTGGGGTCTTCACAGGTTGGTATCAGAGCTGTAGGTTAGAAATGTAGGATTGCGAAACATAGGTTATAACCTTAGTACTAAACTCATATCGAGTGTGTTAGGAGATGAATCGGGGAGATTCATCATGTTGTATATTTTTGGAGATGGATTGAGAAAATACATCGAGCCGAGATGTACATGATAAAATATCATTTCATTCCATCAATGAATATATTTTATTGCTGTACTAACATGTGTTATTGTAGGATGAAGGAGATATGACAGTCGAGTAATGTTGTGGATGAGGTGATCTATACGGGTATCCATATAGATACCGCACAACCATCGGTTGCTGCACCTATCGAGGAGCCGAAGTCAGATCCTGAGGAGGGAGACCGCGAGGAGCCCATCTGGGGCGGAGTGATGAGGACGTATAGCGAGGATGAGGCCGAGACTGAGGATGATGAGGATGAGGAACCAGCAGAGTACGCTGATGGCATGGGCACTATTGCCAGTGACATCATCGATACACTAACTACTGCGAACGATGAGCTAGAGGAGACGGTTCAGCACCTGAAGGAGCAGAACCAGATTCACCAACACACTGAGGATCAGTATAGGGATACAACTTACATGTTCTCTAGCGAGAACATAGAGTTGAAGGCGAGGATGGCCGAGATGGAGGCCAAATTAATAGCAGCTGAGCTGAAGATTTAGCAGTCACATGCAGAGATGGAGGCCATGAGAGGCCAGTTGCAGCAGACAGTTGATGCGAGAGTAGATATGGAGATCCAGCGTGATGCAGCTCATGGACAGATACTAGAGCTGGAGGATGAGGTCATGGAGAAGAGGGTGAGGATAGATAGACTCAGTTATGTCTATCGATCATCCTTTGGTAGATTTCATAGTAGGGTGCATTATTACCTAGATGGGGAAGGCCAGACCATGCACACCATCAGTAGGGACGTGGTAAGGGCTATTGGAGATGAGGAGTACGACGATGCGGTTCATCGAGGGATGCGTCGTTAGTTGTATTATTTCTTTATTTATGTTGTATGTACATAGATGCAGTAGAAACCCAACTTTTGTTTTAATAGAGGGTTAGTATGTTGTAAATCCCAACTCTATGAAGTTGTGGGATATGTTTATGTTAGATCCCGTCTTTTGTTGTACTTTCGGGGTTAGTAGTGTTTATAGCAGTATGCTTATAATGTAAAAGTGCTATGCATTGTGTTTTAGCATATGAATATAAATGCATTTCCGTTTATGTTTATATGTGTCGAGATGATTATTTATGCTTTAGTTTAAATTAATTAAGCTACAAAAATGAAAGTAAAAAGATTGAAACAACTTTAATAATTAAATTTCTTTATACAGAAAATGCCACCACAAAGAAGAAATCAACGACTACCCCCAGCACCATCCGAAGAGTCAATGAATGCTGGAGGGGTACCACCAAACCCAGTCCAAGAGTTCATGGAAATACTAATGGGAGCATTCTGCGGATGCAACGCAGAAGCTACTGGAGCACCAAACCCTGCTGCTCCACTAGCTAACTTTAAGGACTCAAACTAATAGGACCACCTGAATTTCGAGGGACAACGGATCCTATAGAAGCGCAGACCTGGTTGGAGGAGATGGAAAAAGTCTTCGAGGTTGCACGAGTCGTGGAGGAGCAAATGATCTCATTTGTTACCTTTATGATGAAAGGGGAGGCCAACCACTGGTGGAAGGCCAATAAAAGTAGAGCAGGAGAGGGAACGATCGCATGGGCGCGATTCAAGGAAGTGTTCCTGGAGAACTACTTTCCAGAGAGTACACAAGCCAACATGGAAGTCAAATTCTTGGAGCTTAAGCAGGGTAGTATGTCAGTATCCGACTATGCCTCCAAGTTCAACGAATTGACGAGATTTTCTCCATACCAGGTGGACACTGAAGCAAGGAGATCAAGGAGGTTTGAGCAGGGGTTGAAACCGTGGGTTTACAGTAGGGTCGCTGTTCTTTAGATTACCAACTTCGCAACGTTGTTGGAGAAATCTATAATAGCTGAAGGGGGAAATGAGGCCCTCAACAAACATAACCAGGAACGTAACAAGAAAAGGTGAAGGAGGAAACCAAGAGGGTAGCCGCGGGGGCAGTAACTCAAACAAGCGCAAGTGGAACAACAACAACAACAGTTCGGGGACACCCTAGGGAAGCGAACCAAAGAAAGCAAGTAAATGCAGTCAGTACGGAAAGAACCACACAGGGGAGTGCATGAAGGGAAGGAATGTATGCTACAATTGTGGGCAAGAGAGACACATCACTCCTAATTGTCCCACACCTAAGAGGAAGGGTTGTTTCTCCTGCCGAGCCATGGACCATCAACTTAAGGGCTGTCTGAAGAAGAAGAATACCGGAGGGAGTTCTGACTATAAGGGGAACAATAACAACAATAAACTTACCATTGGAGGCCCAGTGCCACAGAACAAACTAGTAGCACGGACTTTCAACATGCCAGATCAGGACGTCATGGAATCAAAAGACGTGGTGTCAGGTATTATTCTGATCAATAATATAAATGCTTATGTATTGTTTGATTCGGGTGCTACCTGTTCATTTGTTTCTGATGAATTCGGTAGACGGTTAGAATTGCCTTGAGAAAAACTAGAGAACCCAATGAACATAGAAGTTGCTAATAAAGAAGTGATTCATGTAGAGTATATACATAGAAACTGTTGTACAAAAATCAGAGGTCAAAAGTTGAGTGTAAATTTAATTCCGATACGTTTGGGGGAGTTTGACATTATACTTGGAATGGATTGGTTGTTTAACCACGAAGCGGTAATTGATTGTCAAAAGAAGTGTATACACCTTAAGACACTGAACAAGTCTAAGGTCGTATTTTATGGTAGCAAGTCGTCTAGACAATCAACATGTCTGACGATGATGCAGGCCAAGAAACTGTTGAAGAAAGGTTGTGTAGGGTATTTGGCTCACGTAGTGGATACACAAATAGTAAATCCCGAGATGGAGAAAATACCAATAGTTAATGAGTTCATGGACGTATTTCCAGATGAACTACCGGGTTTACCGCCAAATAGGGAGATAGAATTTATAATCGATTTGGTACCGGGGCAGCACCATATAGGATGGCTCCGGTAGAAATGAAGGAGTTAATGATTCAACTGCAGGAGTTGTTGGATAATAAGTACATTCAGCCAAGTGTTTCTCCATGGGGAGCACCTATGTTGTTTGTAAAGAAGAAGAAGGATGGATCGATGAGACTGTGTATAGATTATAGAGAGTTGAATAAGGTAACAGTTAAGAACAAGTACCCGTTGCCACGAATTGACGATCTTTTCGATCAATTGAAAGGGGTGAAGTGCTTTTCAAAGATTGACTTGAGGACTGGTTATCATCAGTTGAAAGTCAGGAAGGAGGATGTACCAAAGACGGCATTCAGAACTCGATATGGGCATTATGAGTTTATGGTGATATCATTTGGACTAATGAATGCACCAGCTGCATTTATGGACATGATGAACAGAATATTCAAGCAATACTTGGATAAATTTGTAGTCGTGTTCATTGACGATATTTGGGTGTATTCCAAGACAGAGGAGGAACATGCCGAACATTTAAGATGGGTGTTGGAGATTTTATGGAAGGAGCAGTTGTATACTAAGTTTTCAAAATGTGAATTCTGGTTGGAGAGAGTTCAATATTTAGGTCATGTTATTGACAAGGAGAGTTTTAGTGGATCCAGCAAAGGTTGAAGCGGTGATAAATTGGGAACAACTAAGAACGCCGACGGAGGTTAGAAGTTTCTTAGGGTTAACGGGTTACTATCGGAGATTCATTCAAGATTTTTCAAAGATAGCAACACCGTTGACCAATTTAACAAGGAAGATGGTGAAATATGTATGGACGAAGAAGTGTGAGGAAGTTTTCAGAAGCTAAAGAAAAGACTTAGTGAAGCACCTATATTGACTTTACCGGACGATACGGGAGGTTTTACAGTCTACAGTGATGCATCGCATAAGGGACTTGGTTGTGTGCTTATGCAAAACAGCAAAGTCGTTGTGTATGCGTCCAGACAGTTGAAGGGTTATGAGAAAGGATACCCTACCCACGACTTGGAGCTGGCAGCAGTAGTGTTTGCCCTTAAAATTTGGAGGCATTATTTGTAAGGAGAGAAATGTGAGATATTCACAGACCTTAAGAGTCTGAAATATATCTTCACACAGAAGGAGTTAAATATGAGGCGACGGAGATGGTTAGAATTGATCAAAGACAACGATTATGAAATTCTATACCATCCCGGCAAGGCCAACGTAGTAGAAGATGCTCTAAGTAGAAAGAGCAGGAAAAAATTGTTCATATTGACAGATAAAGAACAATTGGTTCAAGAGATGACTCGAATGGAGTTGGAGGTGAGAACTCCAAATGAGTCAATGGAAGTGGAAGTGAGCCCAAGCTTGTTATATAGGGTGAAAGAGTCTCAAGACAAAGATGAAGAGTGTGTCAGGATAAGGATGAGAATGACCGAAGGTGAAGAGGTCAAATTCAAAGTGGATAGCATGGGATTGCTAAGATTTGAAAATCGTGTTTGGGTACCGCAAGTACCTGAATTACGAGAGGAGATTTTGCAAGAGGCCCATAGTACGAGATACTCGGTACATCTGGGGAGTACATACAAGAATTAAATCAATAACGAAAAACATTAGAAACATAATTCCTCGGCAACGACGCCAAAAACTTATTGGTGCCAAAATCGGAACTGTTTATTCTATTTTTATATTTTTATTTATTTATCGAGTTCCGACCTCGACGAGTTCGTTTGAATGAACAAAACGCGGAAGTATACGCGGTTAACAAGTAATACAGAGTAAGTAAAATTATCGATCCCACGAGTAATTAGTGCAAATGTTTTCCAACATCAATTCTATCAAGCATCTCTCAATTACAACAGTTATCCATAATGGCAATGAAAATGTAAATACATGAATTACACTAGAAATCAATTAAAGATAGGTGAATCTAAGCATGTAACTTCCCCGAATAGTTCATTTAAGTTTCCTAACTCTCTCTTCAATTATACGATCACGATGAATTATCAACGAGAATTCTTTATATTAGATATGACCAACTTTTGTTGCACCATACCCGTCATCCGACCCAAATCTGACCCTAGGGCAACAGAAACGGGAAGGAACACCCAAACTAATAATAGCAAGGGTTGAAGCTTAGGTTCTCAGAGGTTGCACATGGTGAATCAGTATATTTCTATCCTTTCCATTAATCATAATCTCAACGCCAAGTGGAATCACGAAAATGTGTAACATGTTTGGGTCAAACACTATACTCCCCATTTCAGTTCCGTATAAACTACTAAGTAAATGCAAGACCTATAAATTCAACATGAATAACAATACCAAATACAACAACCAATCCATATGGTGCCAACTAAAGAGAGAGCAATCAACTAGAACTACCTATTGAGTTTCATAACAAAACCTAGATTCATGGCTTAATCCAAAACACTTGCACAAAACATCATTGATCAAGTGAGTAACACTACAAGAAAAATGCACACCAGCGACCAAAACTTTTAGCGACCGCAAAATCCGTCGCTAATACTAAGGTTTAGCGACCGATATCAACGACTGATTATGAAGGTCGTCGCTAACACTAATAGCGACCGCTTACGGTCGCAATTATCGGTTGCAAATACCAAATATGCCACCAAAAAAGCGTGGGAATTTTGGCGCCATAATTAGCGACCGATATCAGTCGCTGAAGCAGTCTCTAATATATTAGCGACCGAATATACGGTCGCTAAAAGTGCCAACGCATTAAAAAAAATAGCGACTGTAAGGATTCGAATTTTTAGAATTTCTTTATTAATATTAAATAAAAATTTAATTAACAGAATTATAAAGTTTGTTTAAATTATTAGTGAAATATATGTGATTTAAAGTGTGTGAAGGAATTTAATTGGTAAATTAAAGATGGTGATGAATTGTGTGAATTTAAAAGAATTGAAAAAGTAACTAAGTTGATTGAATCTGGATAAATGCGATTAAAGAAATAAAAAGTTTAAGAGAATTAGAAATCAAAGAAATTATAAACTGAGTTAAGAATTGAATATTCTAACAGTTATGGTCATTATGGGATTATCCATGTGAGTTATGGAAATTAATGAGGTAAAATATGATTATTATGGATTTAGTTGTTATTTATCAAGTTAAAGGTATAACAAGTTGCTAGAAATTAAATACGTATGAATATTACGGCAATTATGATTCCGAGGACGGAATCCTGTTAAGGGGGGGAGAATGTGAGGATTCAAATTTTTAGAATTTCTTTATTAATATTAAATGAAAATTTAATTAATAGAATTATCAAGTTTGTTTAAATTATTGGTGAAATATATGTGATTTAAAGTGTGTGAAGGAATTTAATTGGTAAATTAGAGATGGTGATGAATTGTGTGAATTTAAAAGAATTGAAAAAGTAACTAACTTGTTTATAAAAAAAAACAATTTATGAAGGATAAGAAAAATTTCAGGTAAATGTACAATTTAATTATTGTGGGAATATAGAAATTATTATGTAAACAGTGTTATGTGGTAATATAGGATGTATGAATTAGATATGAATATATATACATTTGTATATATATGTGTGCATGTTTAATTGATAATTATAAATTTCATTAATTATGGAAATTAAGGGATTAATAATTAAATTAATCCAATTTTGAATAAAAAGGTAATGAGGAAGTTAGTGAAATTATAATTGTTGATTTTAGATTTAATTAAGAATTGTGGTGGAAGTTTAGAAATTAATTGAGAAGAAATGTAATTATATAAATTATATAATAATAAATTATATAATTTATATAAGGAAATTAAAATGTTGTATGAAGGAAATAATTATTATACAAATTATATAAGAATAATTATATAATTTATATAAAAGAATTAAATTAATTAAGGATGGAAGAAAATTTATAAATTGTATTTTGTGTGAAATGAAAAATGTAATTATATAAATTATATAATATTAAATTATATAATTTATATAAGAAAGAAATATAAATAGTAAGGAAATGAAAATAAATAAGAGAAAGAAAGGTTTTAAATTATTATAAATTATGTTTATGTATAATGGAATTATTATGACTTTTATGAAGAATAATATTTCGGAAACGGGAACATGTTAGTGTAACATGTTGTCCAAGTAACTAAGTGAAAAATTAAGAAAAATAATTTTTATATGTTATATGAATTATTTTATGATTTTTGAAGGTATAAATTACTTCAAATAATTACATGCATGTTATTATGCGTGTACAAAATTTGTCAAGTAAAGTACCCAAAAGGGGTATTAATATTATTTATAAATCATGTTATGATTTTTGGTGAATTAAAATAAATATTATATATATATATATATTATATAAAATATTTATTACAGGAAATATTTACGTAATGTATTAAATAAAATTTGCATACTATTTTATTTTGGAACGTTCGAGAATTATTAAGTCGATTGTGTGGTTGGGCGGTGGACTTGGAAGGGTTTTAGAAATTATTTATGCATGCTTAGTATATATGTGGATGTAATAAGGAATAAGAGGAAAGAAAGAAATAAGGAAGAAAAGGCAACAAAACATAAACCTTTTCTCTTTCTCCACTTCACCAACCGAAACCACCACCTCCACTCGGAAACTCCATAGCCACCGCCAAGAAGGGATGTTTTGAGTGCCAACAAGGGAAGAAAAGCTCCAAGGAAAGTTGATCGAGAAAGGGTTTGAAGCTATCAATTTAATAGTTGGACTTCCAGGCAAGTTCTTCAGCCCTTTTATGTTAAATGTTGGACTGTTATGATATGTAATTCTTGTTTTAACTGCATACAAATTATGTGCTATGTGATACGTGATTAATATGACCACAATGTGTACTTTGTGCAACGATATGAATATATATGAGACATTTTGCTACAATAGAAGCACAAGCACATGATGTATGACACACACAAAGCATGATAAGCTATGTGCTACGTGAAGCATAAACTGTTGAACTTACTGAGCCATTGTGCTCATTACTTGCTTAATAAATATTTTTGTAGGAAAAGATATAAATTTCAAGAATATCGGACTATGATAGGGATAAATTACCTAGAAGGTTGGAAACGTAATTGGTATATTTTCAACATTATAATTCAATTTGAGAAATTTGTTAATTTTACTGTGATGAGCTGTATGCACATATATGTTGAATTTGGATATGATAAAAGTTAAAGTTGTGTACCATAATTGTTCAAGATGATTGTAATGATAGAGAATATTATATAGCTAGTTATGAATCATGAAACAAAGAATGTTGTACGGATATACAATACTAGATGTTGAATATTGAGTTGTACGATACTTGTAAAAGAAAAGAAAAGAAAAAGTAAAGGTTGCGATCTAGGGATTATGATCGAAATGTAAAGATTTATAATATTCAAATATGTTAATAAAATAATTGAATTGGAAAAAGAAAAATTTATACCAAAAATTTAGTAATTATTGATTTTAAAATCAATTAATGGATCAATTAAGGTGATTAAAGATTTATTAACGGACCAAAATTTGGACGTAAGGAAAATAATGTTAAATAAACATGAAAATTAAGATAATAAAGTGGGTCGAATTTCGGGGTCGTTATAGTTGGTATCAGAGCCATAAAGAAAGAGCCCCGAGCCTCTCGCTAGTGACGTCCTAGTGGTTTAAGGGAATGCACCGAAGCCAGACTCTCCGTAGGGGACGCCTAAAATACAGGTGGCAAGCTGATAGGTACAACTGTTGGGTGTTGTCCTAAGCAAGGTTGAAAAGTCGAGTGAAGGATAAACGTTACAGTTGGTATCAGAGCTAGAGGTTATAAACCTTAGGTAAATGATACCTTAGGCTATAACTTTAGTAAGAAAGAGTACGGTTACTTGAGTGTTCTGAAAACTCAAGCGTATAGTAAGCTCATGACTCGTGATTATATGGTGGAGCCCCTTTAGCGAATGGGCGACTATGACCTGACTAGGACAAGCTCCTCAAACCATATGATTATGGTAAGTTCCTAAGCTCAAATATGTGATAAGTTTTATGAACATGGGGGAAATTAGAGCAGAAAGCTGTAAGTTGAGAGGAGATATAATTCTCAAATATTGGCTAAAGTGAAGAAAATATGAAAAATATAAGATTACAAGAAAGAAATAGAGATGTTAAGAAAGATTTGAATGAAGGTAAGGAATTGAGAAAAGTTCATAAGTTCAATTAAGAATATATCTGAAAGAATATTTGAAATGATTCAAAGATGAATCTCAAAGAAAATCAAGGGACACCTTATTCAAGCAATAAAGATGACGAGGTAATCTAAAAAGTACAGCAAGAGATCGTAATAACATGATCAGGAATGGTAAGAGGATCGTACTACGCTACGATCACAAGATAAGTGAAACAAATAAGGAATAGATTGTAAAGCAAGGTCATGATAGGATTAAGTGAGAATGTGAAATAACAGATAGACCTGTTAATGGTCAAAAAGGTATAGCTTGATGCTATAAAGAGATATGGTACTATGAAATAGTACAAGAAGAATTCAAAGAATGATGAATGACATAAATGTTATGATAGGGGGGCAGAAAGTTGGGTACGAAATTTCAATTGAGGACTCATGTGGTGACTGAGTTGCACAATCCTTTGTATGGGCGGGGGATTTATGTTTACTTAGTTACTATGTGATAATCATTGAAATGTTAGAGTCGCGTTAGCAGTTTTGATAGATAGATAATATTAAGTTTAGGCACGAGTTCTTAAAACTCATGCATGTGGTAAGTCCATGACTCATAATTGTATGATATGTTTTGAGCCCCTTAGCATATGGATAGTCTTTGACTTGTTCTTAGACTACGTATTGCTAGGACAAGCTTCTAAACTCATATTCTTGTGGTAAGTTCCTGGACTCATAATGTGAGGCAAGTTTAATGAACTATACGGGGGAATAGAAAAGTGGAGTAGATATAAATTTTAATATGATAAATAATGATAGTCCTAGCAATAAATTTAATAATTAAGTAAAGAAGCAGAAGGTGAATGTTAGGGAATTTAAGATATTCCCATTCTTCTAGCTTTGCTAGACTTCGAAATTTTTGGCCTCAAGTTGAATTGGCACGAATGTGTTTCGAAAAATATAAATGAAATTTTTTTAAGTGATCTAAAAAGTGTCTTTGCTATTTGTTTCGGCTGGAAAAAAAATATTTTTAACATCAAAATGTATTTTAAAATAATCATCTATGCACCTTTTAGCCCGGTGTAAATGTGATGAATGACAGAATGCTCAACGTTTTGTTGAGATGGTGTGGTACTATTTTGCCATAAGATGATTCAACGCCATAAAGTATGGTGTAGGAATTATTAACGACCGAATTCTCAACGTACTGTCAAAATGATGCGGTAACATGAAGTCATAAATGATTTTGATTTATGAAAGTATGTCAAAGCTATAGGTCAATGCCATTTGACTCGGCTAGACGTTTTGAAGAGTTTTGACATGGTAAATGTTTTAAAATTTATGCGGATTATAAATTGTTAAAAGTAAATCTATGCTAATTGATCTAGCTAGACAAACGTTGAAGAAATATAAGTCTAAGCTATTGATTCAGCTAGACAAATTTTGAAATGTGTTGACTTCGTATTCTTTGAAAGTTATACCAATCAAATTATTTTTGAATGAATTCTAAGGCTGAGATGAACAAAAAGATTAAGAATGTTGCAGGTTGATCAAATGGTCACCTGACATAAGAAACACATGTATGGTGAAACATCCATCATTTTAATGACAGACTGATCCACTGTCACGGTTTGCAGTATGAGGTACTCGGGGAACGAAGTACTGTAAACCGGGATCATGTTCAGATTATTATGAAAAATTCATTACTTTAATGGGTTGCAGTATGAGGTACTCTGGAAGTGAAGTACTGTTAACCGAGACATGTGTTCATTCAGCAAAGCATGAAAGTTTCCAAAATAAAAATTTTAAATTCCGCTATTCTTATGAAGATTGGATGGTAGGATGGGGTAGCATTTTCTAACCGTGAGCGATAATGAAAACAATAATTGTGAAGTGAGGAAATTATGAATTGTGATGAATTAGAAATTTTCAATGTGTAATGATCACGAGAGAGGAAGAGAAGAAAGATATGTGGAAAGAAAGATATGTGGAATAAGTGTAAAGGAAATGTGTAACTTGAAAATGACTCAGGTACAAATACATAGAAATTTCGAGGACGAAATTTTACGAAGGAGGGGTGAATGTGACACCCAGGATTTTTAGAATAATTTCAAATAAGGATTGTGATGAATTAAGAAAAGGTTAGCAATTAAAACCTAGAGTTGAATGATAGAGGTATTAAGGAATGATTTATGGAATGTGAAGAAGATTTATGAATATAAATTAAGAAGAGAAAATTGAATGTGCAGTGCATAAATTGTGTGCAATAGAGAGTATGAAATAAGTGGATTGAATCTAGATAAATGCGATTAAAGAAATAAAAAGTTTCAGAGAATTAGAAATCAAAGAAATTATAAACTGAGTTAAGAATTGAATATTCTAACAGTTATGGTCATTATGGGATTATCCATGTGAGTTATGGAAATTAATGAGGTAAAATATGATTATTATGGATTTAGTTGTTATTTATCAAGTTAAAGGTATAGCAAGTTGCTAGAAATTAAATACGTATGAATATTACGGCAATTATGATTCCGAGGACGGAATCCTGTTAAGGGGGGGAAGAATGTGAGGATTCAAATTTTTAGAATTTCTTTATTAATATTAAATGAAAATTTAATTAATAGAATTATCAAGTTTGTTTAAATTATTGGTGAAATATATGTGATTTAAAATGTGTGAAGGAATTTAATTGGTAAATTAGAGATGGTGATGAATTGTGTGAATTTAAAAGAATTGAAAAAGTAACTAACTTGTTTATAAAAAAAAACAATTTATGAAGGATAAGAAAAATTTCAGGTAAATGTACAATAAATTGTACAATTTAATTATTGTGGGAATATAGAAATTATTATGTAAACAGTGTTATGTGGTAATATAGGATGTATGAATTAGATATGAATATATATACATTTGTATATATATGTGTGCATGTTTAATTGATAATTATAAATTTCATTAATTATGAAAATTAAGGGATTAATAATTAAATTAATCCAATTTTGAATAAAAAGGTAATGAGGAAGTTAGTGAAATTATAATTGTTGATTTTAGATTTAATTAAGAATTGTGGAGGAAGTTTAGAAATTAATTGAGAAGAAATGTAATTATATAAATTATATAATAATAAATTATATAATTTATATAAGGAAATTAAAATGTTGTATGAAGGAAATAATAATTATACAAATTATATAAGAATAATTATATAATTTATATAAAAGAATTAAATTAATTAAGGATGGAAGAAAATTTATAAATTGTATTTTGTGTGAAATGGAAAATGTAATTATATAAATTATATAATATTAAATTATATAATTTATATAAGAAAGAAATGTAAATAGTAAGGAAATGAAAATAAATAAGAGAAAGAAAGGTTTTAAATTATTATAAATTATGTTTATGTATAATGGAATTATTATGACTTTTATGAAGAATAATATTTCGGAAACGGGAACATGTTAGTGTAACATGTTGTCCAAGTAACGAAGTGAAAAATTAAGAAAAATAATTTTTATATGTTATATGAATTATTTTATGATTTTTGAAGGTATAAATTACTTCAAATCATGTTGTCGACGCCGGGATTTTCGGTCGTTTCGTTTTTTAATAATAATAATTTTCTTTCCAATTTTAGCCTTTAGATTAAGATGTGACTTTTGAAAAGGGTCGGCTTAGTGTCGACGGGGTTTTGTAATGTTGAATTTTTTATGAGCCAATTGACCAGAGTCGCCAGTTGGTATATTTAAAATGGATGTACCGACTCATCCGAATTTTGTTTTCGCAATCGCTAGCTCATATATGACTTCGATTTAATTGGTCCGCAAACCGAGATTCATAGAGTTTGGGGGCTTGCTTAAGCGAGGGGAAGGTGTTAGGCACCCCCCGACTTCCGTAAAACACGGTTACCGCAATCTCGATTGTAAGACCCCGAATTTTATGAAATACAAAATTTAATTTTTCTTCATATAGATATTTTTTTTTTTTTAACAGTAAGTGGTTAAATCGATAAAGTTAAAAGTTAAGGATGTTATGTGTAAATTTTATTTTGTCGGACAATATTCGCTTTGTCGGGGAATATTCGTTTGGTCGGGGAATATTCGTTTGGTCCGACGGCGCCGAAATAACAAATTATTGGTGGACCCCACAACGGAATATTTGTCGGATATAGAAAACGACAGAAATAACCTTTTTAAATAAAAATAGTCAACGGAACTGTTAAAATACCGGTGATAAAAGAATAGTAGCATACGGTAGTTATTGGTATTTTCTGTAGCACTCGGTACTCTACAGTAACACACGGTATTGCATAGTGTCTCATATTTTTGGTCTGATAATTGACACCGTAACTGTTACGCATCATTTCATCGATAATTGTCACTGCATAATATTTTATATTATCAATTCAATAATTGTTGTTACACAGTATTTTGCATTATTTATTTAATAATTGTCATTACACTGTATTTTATATCATTGAGTCAATAATTGTTGTTGCACTGTTTTTAAAATTATTGAACCTAATAATTGTCACAGTAACATATGCACAGTAATTCACATTATTGAATCAATAATTGTCATTACACAGTAACGTATGCTTTATTTTACATTATTGTTATCTCTATTATGATGTTATTTAAACAGTTGTATTTCATTAATTTATTGACTTGATATCTAAGAGCTAACTATACTGTATTTATAACAATTAGTCATAATAATTGAATTGATAAAGTTATTTGTTTATAATATAAAGTTAGGTGATTATTAGGTGATATGAAATGAATGGTGTAGATTAAAGTGTGAATTATTGTTGAATAATTGAATTGATTTGTTTATAATATAAAGTTAGGTGATTATTAGGTGATATGAAATGAATGGTGTAGATTAAAGTGTGAATTATTGTTGAATAATTAAATTGATTTGTTTATAATATAAAGTTAGGTGATTATTAGGTGATATGAAATGAATGGTGTAGATTAAAGATAATATAATATTTGAAATGGATGGTGTAGATTAAAAGGTGATCTTTAAATGAATGGTTTAGATTAAATGAATGATAAGATTTTTGGCTATAAATAGAAGCCTTAACTTAAGGATTTTTCATGAACTTCCTTACTTGTTCTTTCTTTCTCTCTCTAAATACTTCTTGTGAAAGTTCTCTCTAAGTGTGCTTAAGTCATCTTGAGTATTTGTGAAGATCTATAAGTATACGTGTACTGTTCAAGTTAATCAACCTCATTTAAATCAATATCCAGTCACGTGTTACGGTAAGGGATACCATCTTTTTCATCTTCCATTATTCAAACATACTATGGTAAGGGATTATCATTATTTGATTCTCGATAATAATATTGTTTATTCCTTACTCATAAGACGTGCCTTTTATTTCCATGTATTAAATTGTGGGAATAACCTTACGGAGCGGATTGCCGCCTGTTGGTGAATAACCTTTCGTATTCATTCATTATTAATCTCTGAGAATAACCTTACGGAGCGGATTGCCGCCTGTTTGGTGAATAACTCTTTGTACTCAAATTCTATTAAACTGTGGGAATAACCTTACGGAGCGGATTGCCGCCTGTTTGGTGAATAACTCTTTGTACTCAAATTCTATTAAATTGTGGGAATAACCTTACGGAGCGGATTGCCGCCTGTTGGTGAATAACCCTTTGTATTAATTTCCTTCACCTTTTGTTAATCAAACCTGCTACGGTAAGGGATATTATTTTCTTTCATACTTCTAAATCGAAATTTATTATGGAACTATTGCTTTTATAATTCCTGAAAATATTATATGTTCCATAATAGTTGAACTTCATTATTTCAACTGAACCTTCCTATTTACGTGAACCTTTCTATTGAATTGTAACCGTTATTCTGAACTGTGGATCTTGAATATCATTTTTAAATTTCACTCCACATCATGTTGACAATTTGGACATTATTTGAATCTGTACAAAGTAAACTTCCGATACTTATTGTTATCCTATTTCTTCTGTTCATCATTTATATCATTCTAATCATCCAAAAATCAAGCTGTTGTGAATATCTGTGGCCGGGGGCACAGATGTGATATATTTGTTGAACAGATGATAGGTTAAAGGCGATATAATAGATTAAAGGCGATACATCTGTTCGGTGTCTTTTATGGCACGTGGTGAATGTTCTCTTTGGCCCGTAGTGCAAAGATGAACTGTTGTTTGGTATGATTATGACCAAAGGCTGAATCTGGTATAATCATGACCGTTGGTGTTATATTGAATGTCTTTGGCCCGTAGTGCAAAGATGAACTGTTGATCTGCATGATTATGATCAGGAACTGTGAATTTGTATTATCTTGACTAATGATATTTCAGATGATAAAAGTTGATGATGTTTTTCCTAAAAAGAGAACCGAGTGGACATTATAGTCTGCATTATTCTTCTAATAGATTACTCATTCCGCTGCTATTATTGATCTGAACGTTGTTTAAGAATTTAACTGCAGTTTTTGATATAAACCTTGTAGTCTATTGTATTCTATCAAGAACTCAACTGTTGAAGACTAATGATAATTTATTCGTCATTATCTTAGTCATGATATTCTTTACTGGGCTATTTGAGCTCACCCTTTCTTTTGTTCCATTGTTTTTCAACAGGAGATGAAAACATGACAGGGTCTAGCCGGGGAATGGAGTGAGGGTCCGAGGAATAGTTATCATAGTTTTCACGTTTTGTAAAATAGTGTGGCAATAATAGTGAAGACTTAGTTGTGTATTATTATACACTGTATTGTTGTACGTTGTGCTTTGTTGTAATAATTTTGTTGTAGTCTTTTGACGACTCAAGTATGGGCTGTGTGGGCCCAGATTTGGGGGCGTCACAGTTGGCATCAAAACTTAGGGATATGGTCTTTAATGGAGATCTGGGGTAGAACTAGGAGGGGAGAGACGAATAGAATCAGTCACTAGTGTGTCCTACCTAAAATAGATTTTATTATCTAATGAGTCGATTTGAATGTAGGAACATGAAGTGATGAGTCAGTTTATTTGAACTAACATTTATTTTGTGACCACAGTTTAGTATGGCATCTGGAAATCAAGAGGTTAACTATGGAATGCCTGAAGCAAATGTAGCCGAGAATCAAGAGGCCCCAAACAATCCTCCTGCCAACTCAGGAAATAATGTTCCTGATAACATGATGAACGATGGATTCTTTAGGAATTTCATGCAGTTCATACAGAATCAAGGAAGAGGAAATCCAGTCAATAATAACGGTAGAAACGCTGGCAATTTGAGGATGGTCACTGTTAAGCAATTTAAAGAATTAGGACCACCTGAATTCCACGGGAAGCCTGACCCACTCAAAGCGGAGGCATGACTGAAGCAGACGACAAAAATACTTGATGTCTTACAATGCGCTGATGATCAGAAGGTGCCATTTGCCACTTTTATGTTACGAGGTGAGGCGGACCATTGGTGGGAAGCGGTAAAACGTATCCAACCTTCAGCACTCGAAATGTCTTGGACAGAATTCGAAGAACTGTTTAACGAGAAGTACTTCCCAGAAAGCATCCGCCATATGAAGGAAGTGGAATTCATTAAGCTGGAGCAGGGAAACATGACAGTTTCTCAATATGAAGCTAAGTTTGCTGAACTGTCTCGTTTTGCGACTCATCTAGTAGATGACGAAGCACGAATGAGTCGAATGTTCCTGAGAGGTTTGAGACTCAAAATTCGTCAACAACTTAGTTCTCATAAATTTAGTTTGTATTCAGATGTTGTAGATAGGGCTCAAAGGGTGGAGCAAACAGATGAAACATTGCAGCCAAGAGTTAATGATCAGCATAGAGAAAGGAGTGACAACAACCACAGGAACGAGAACCATCGAGGAGGTAACCAACACTTCGGTGGTAATTCCATACCAAATAACAGAAGAGGAGAATCTAGTGGGAACAATTTCAAAAGAAAGAGATTCCATAATAATTATGGAAGGGCACCAGCACCAGTACCAACACCAACACCGACCCCAGTTTCAAGGGGAGAAGATCGACCACCAGTGAGATGCTATAGGTGTGGTCAGGAAGGTCACATCAGCCCAAACTGTACACTGCAGTCCAAAAAGTGCTACAGTTGTGGGAAAGAGGGTCATCTTGCGCGGTTCTGTCCTGCCACAAAATCAAGTCCAGCTGCAATGATGATACCAAAAGCTAGCGCGGATAAGGGAAAATCTGTAGTTCAAGGGAGAGCTTTTGTTGTGACATCCCAAATGGCGCGAAACTCGAACGAGGTGATAACCGGTAAGCTATTCATAAATTCTCGTGAAGTCTACGCTTTGTTAGATACTGGCTCTACCCATTCTTTTATCTCACCTGCATGTGCTCAGCGTTTAAACTTAACTCCTGAAAATTTGGACTTTGACTTATCAGTTGAAACCCCATTAGGAGAAATGACCATTACATCTACTGTCTATAAATCCTGCCTAGTTCAAATCAACAACCTCACATTACCTGTTGACCTTATTTCTTTGGAGATGCATGAATTTGATGTGATTTTAGGAATTGATTGGTTGACTACCCATCATGCTAAAATTGATTGTTTTCATAAGATTATTAGTTTTCATATTCCTAATCAACCTGTCATGCAAATTCAAGCAACTAAACCATTGAAATCTATAACTGTTATTTCTAGCCATAAAGCCATTCGTTTATTGAAAAACGGATGTCAAGCCTTTTTAGCTCATGTCACTGATTTGAACAAAAATACGTCAAACTTAAATGATATTCCCATTGTTAATGAGTTTCCTGACGTTTTTCTGAAGAACTTCCTGGCTTACCCCCAAACCGTGAAATTGATTTTTATATTGATCTTGAACCCGGTACCAAGCCCATTTCCAAAGCTCCCTACCGAATGGCTCCCATTGAACTTCAAGAGTTAAAAGTCCAACTACAGGAATTGTTGGATACCGGTTTCATTCGTCCGAGTGCATCACCTTGGGGTGCTCCTGTTCTATTTGTGAAGAAGAAAGACGGGAGTATGAGATTGTGCATTGACTACCGAGAATTGAACCATGTCACCATCAAGAACAGGTACCCGTTACCTCGGATTGATGACATGTTTGATCAATTGCAAGGCGCTCAACATTTCTCAAAGATTGATCTCCGTTCTGGATATCATCAGTTAAAGGTTAAAGCTGAGGACATTCCAAAGACTGCTTTCAGAACTCGTTATGGGCATTATGAGTTCTTAGTCATGCCTTTTGGACTAACTAATGCTCCTGCAGCTTTCATGGACATGATGAACCGGATATTCAAGGAACATTTGGATCATTTTGTGGTTGTCTTTATTGATGACATCCTCATATACTCCAAGAGTCGCGAGGATCATGAACAACACCTGAGATTGATACTACAAAAGCTCCGTGAAAACAAATTATATGCCAAGTTGAAGAAATGTGAGTTCTGGCTTGAGGAGGTCGCGTTTCTTGGGCATGTGATTTCTAGTCAAGGAATATCAGTCGATCCTGCGAAGATTGAAACGGTACTAAATTGGGAACAACCCAAAACAGTAACCGAAGTCCGAAGTTTTCTGGGTCTAGCTGGTTATTATCGGAGATTCGTAGAAGGATTTTCTCGAATCGCCACTCCATTAACGCAGCTTACTCGGAAAAGCACAAAATTCATATGGAGCGAGGAATGCGAGAAAAGTTTCCAAGAACTCAAGAAGAGACTGGTTTCAGCTCCTGTTCTGACCATACCATCAGGATCAGGAGAATTTGTTATCTACAGCGATGCTTCTGGCAAAGGTCTAGGCTGTGTCCTTATGCAATATGGAAAGGTTATAGCCTACGCCTCTCGACAACTCAAAGATTATGAGAAAAATTATCCTACTCATGATCTAGAGTTGGCAGCAGTCGTTTTCGCGTTGAAAATCTGGAGACACTACTTGTACGGAGAAAAAGTGGATATTTATACGGATCATAAAAGTCTCAAGTATTTCTTCACCCAGAAGGAACTCAACATGCGACAACGACGTTGGCTTGAGCTGTTAAAGGATTATGACCACACAATCCAGTATCACCCGGGAAAGGCGAACGTTGTAGCTGACGCTTTGAGCAGAAAATCTTATGCAAGTACAAGTGCACTGCTGACAACACAAAAGTGTATTTTGTACGACTTGCAAAAGATGGAGATAGAGCTAAAGACACCAGGGACCCACTCGAAGATTGCTCACGTGCGAGTAGAACCAACTTTAATCGATAAAATTAAAGCTGCTCAAGCTACCGATCCGGAACTGATAAACATGATAAAGAAAGTACAAGAAGGTGCCATTCCCGAAGCAAGAATCGACGAGAAATGAATACTTCGAGTCAACTCTCGATTCTGTGTTCCTAACGATCCTGAATTAAAGCATAAAATCATGATGGAGGCACACAACACGCCGTTTGCAATCCACCCAGGAGGTACCAAGATGTATCGAGATCTTCGACATACATTTTGGTGGAACAATATGAAAAGAGAGATTGCGGAGTTTATCTCAAGGTGCCTAACTTGTCAACGTGTCAAGGCAGAGCATCAAGTTCCTAAAGGTCCATTACAATCACTTGAAGTTCCCGAATGGAAGTGGGAACACATCAATATGGACTTCGTGACGGGTCTTCCAAAAGTTTCTCAAGGCTTAGATGCAATTTGGGTGATCGTAGATAGATTGACCAAATCTGCTCATTTCTTGCCTATACGAGAAAACTTTTCACTTGAACGTCTTGCCGGTATGTACATAAATGAGATCGTGAGATTGCATGGCATGCCAGTTTCCATAGTTTCTGATTGAGATCCTAGATTCACTTCACGCTTTTGGATCAGTCTACAAAAAGCTATGGGCACTGAACTACGTTTTAGTTCTGCATACCATCCTCAAACGGACGGACAATCGGAAAGGACGATCCAGACCCTCGAAGATCTTTTGAGACTTTGCGTATTGGACTTCAAAGGAAGTTGGGATAAGTACTTGCCGTTGGTGGAATTTTCTTACAACAACAGTTACCAAGCAAGCATAGGCATGGCTCCATTCGAGGCATTGTATGGAAGGAAGTGTCGCTCTCCAATATGTTGGAATGAGGTAGGAGAAGCAAAATTGTTGGGACCCGAGTTGGTACGCTTGACGACCGAAAAGATCCAAATGATCCGACAACGAATACAGACCGCACAAGAACGACAAAAGAGTTATGCTGATCTTCATCGGAGAGACGAAAGTTTCAACGTCGGAGATCATGTATTCTTACGTGTTTCTCCATGGAAAGGGGTTACGAGATTCGGAAAGAGAGGAAAGCTCAACCCTCGATTTATTGGCCCATTTGAAATCCTCGATCGAATAGGAACCGTAGCCTACAGACTAGCCCTACCACCAAGTATGTCTCGCATCCATAACGTTTTTCACATATCTATGTTACGTAAATATGTGAAGGACCCAAACCACGTCATTGAGTTGGAACCAGACGTTATAGCAGAGGATTTAACATACGAGGAGGTACCTGTTAAGATCCTGGATATGAAGGAGCAGATCCTACGCTCAAAGGTTATACCTCAAGTTAAGGTTTTATGGAGGAACCAAGATACTGAGGAAATGACCTGGGAGCTAGAATCTGAGATGAAATCTAAGTATCCTTACCTCTTCGATATGTCAGGTACGTCAATTTCGGGGACGAAATTTCATAAGGAGGGGAGGTTGTAAGACCCCGAATTTTATGAAATACAAAATTTAATTTTTCTTCATATAGATATTTTTTTTTTAACAGTAAGTGGTTAAATCGATAAAGTTAAAAGTTAAGGATGTTATGTGTAAATTTTATTTTGTCGGACAATATTCGCTTTGTCGGGGAATATTCGTTTGGTCGGGGAATATTCGTTTGGTCCGACGGCGCCGAAATAACAAATTATTGGTGGACCCCACAACGGAATATTTGTCGGATATAGAAAACGACAGAAATAACCTTTTTAAATAAAAATAGTCAACGGAACTGTTAAAATACCGGTGATAAAAGAAAAGTAGCATACGGTAGTTATTGGTATTTTCTGTAGCACTCGGTACTCTACAGTAACACACGGTATTGCATAGTGTCTCATATTTTTGGTCTGATAATTGACACCGTAACTGTTACGCATCATTTCATCGATAATTGTCACTGCATAATATTTTATATTATCAATTCAATAATTGTTGTTACACAGTATTTTGCATTATTTATTTAATAATTGTCATTACACTGTATTTTATATCATTGAGTCAATAATTGTTGTTGCACTGTTTTTAAAATTATTGAACCTAATAATTGTCACAGTAACATATGCACAGTAATTCACATTATTGAATCAATAATTGTCATTACACAGTAACGTATGCTTTATTTTACATTATTGTTATCTCTATTATGATGTTATTTAAACAATTGTATTTCATTAATTTATTGACTTGATATCTAAGAGCTAACTATACTGTATTTATAACAATTAGTCATAATAATTGAATTGATAAAGTTATTTGTTTATAATATAAAGTTAGGTGATTATTAGGTGATATGAAATGAATGGTGTAGATTAAAGTGTGAATTATTGTTGAATAATTGAATTGATTTGTTTATAATATAAAGTTAGGTGATTATTATTAGGTGATATGAAATGAATGGTGTAGATTACAGTGTGAATTATTGTTGAATAATTAAATTGATTTGTTTATAATATAAAGTTAGGTGATTATTATGTGATATGAAATGAATGGTGTAGATTAAAGATAATATAATATTTGAAATGGATGGTGTAGATTAAAAGGTGATCTTTAAATGAATGGTTTAGATTAAATGAATGATAAGATTTTTGGCTATAAATAGAAGCCTTAACTTAAGGATTTTTCATAAACTTCCTTACTTGTTCTTTCTTTCTCTCTCTAAATACTTCTTGTGAAAGTTCTCTCTAAGTGTGCTTAAGTCATCTTGAGTATTTGTGAAGATCTATAAGTATACGTGTACTGTTCAAGTTAATCAACCTCATTTAAATCAATATCCAGTCACGTGTTACGGTAAGGGATACCATCTTTTTCATCTTCCATTATTCAAACATACTATGGTAAGGGATTATCATTATTTGATTCTCGATAATAATATTGTTTATTCCTTACTCATAAGACGTGCCTTTTATTTCCATGTATTAAATTGTGGGAATAACCTTACGGAGCGGATTGCCGCCTGTTGGTGAATAACCTTTCGTATTCATTCATTATTAATCTCTGAGAATAACCTTACGGAGCGGATTGCCGCCTGTTTGGTGAATAACTCTTTGTACTCAAATTCTATTAAACTGTGGGAATAACCTTACGGAGCGGATTGCCGCCTGTTTGGTGAATAACTCTTTGTACTCAAATTCTATTAAATTGTGGGAATAACCTTACGGAGCGGATTGCCGCCTGTTGGTGAATAACCCTTTGTATTAATTTCCTTCACCTTTTGTTAATCAAACCTGCTACGGTAAGGGATATTATTTTCTTTCATACTTCTAAATCGAAATTTATTATGGAACTATTGCTTTTATAATTCCTGAAAATATTATATGTTCCATAATAGTTGAACTTCATTATTTCAACTGAACCTTCCTATTTACGTGAACCTTTCTATTGAATTGTAACCGTTATTCTGAACTGTGGATCTTGAATATCATTTTTAAATTTCACTCCACATCATGTTGACAATTTGGACATTATTTGAATCTGTACAAAGTAAACTTCCGATACTTATTGTTATCCTATTTCTTCTGTTCATCATTTATATCATTCTAATCATCCAAAAATCAAGCTGTTGTGAATATCTGTGGCCGAGGGCACAGATGTGATATATTTGTTGAACAGATGATAGGTTAAAGGCGATATAATAGGTTAAAGGCGATACATCTGTTCGGTGTCTTTTATGGCACGTGGTGAATGTTCTCTTTGGCCCGTAGTGCAAAGATGAACTGTTGTTTGGTATGATTATGACCAAAGGCTGAATCTGGTATAATCATGACCGTTGGTGTTATATTGAATGTCTTTGGCCCGTAGTGCAAAGATGAACTGTTGATCTGCATGATTATGATCAGGAACTGTGAATTTGTATTATCTTGACTAATGATATTTCAGATGATAAAAGTTGATGATGTTTTTCCTAAAAAGAGAACCGAGTGGACATTATAGTCTGCATTATTCTTCTAATAGATTACTCATTCCGCTGCTATTATTGATCTGAACGTTGTTTAAGAATTTAACTGCAGTTTTTGATATAAACCTTGTAGTCTATTGTATTCTATCAAGAACTCAACTGTTGAAGACTAATGATAATTTATTTGTCATTATCTTAGTCATGATATTCTTTACTGGGCTATTTGAGCTCACCCTTTCTTTTGTTCCATTGTTTTTCAACAGGAGATGAAAACATGACAGGGTCTAGCCGGGGAATGGAGTGAGGGTCCGAGGAATAGTTATCATAGTTTTCACGTTTTGTAAAATAGTGTGGCAATAATAGTGAAGACTTAGTTGTGTATTATTATACACTGTATTGTTGTACGTTGTGGTTTGTTGTAATAATTTTGTTGTAGTCTTTTGACGACTCAAGTATGGGCTGTGTGGGCCCAGATTTGGGGGCGTCACATCGATGCTTTCCTATCCTTGTTTTTAAAATCCTAAAAATGTGTGAGTTGCGTGTGTGTGTGTGTGCCTAAATGGAGGTTTGTGGTGAGTTTTGCATAAAAGTTTGCTTTTATTTTATATGGCAAATGTGTTTATCTGGAAAGCGTTTTATACGTCTTTTGACCCAAATGACAAGGCTTTGTTTCATAATAAAGATTGATTTTATTTTTTAAAGCGACGAGGGTTTTATTAGATGTTGTTTATAGAAAACAGAGTTTTTAAACTTTTGTCAAATAGGTATCAAGACTATACATTGCCCTATAATAATAAATCGAATAAAATAAAGGCAACATCTAGAACTTTTTCACCCTATGCACAAAGTTTAATGAAAACGTTTATTCATATTTACGAAATCATTTTGTATGATATTTCAAAATCCATAGGAGCCTTTTCATCAAACCGGAATCAAAGTTCGTCAAAACTCTTAATTTTTTAACCTCGTGCATCTAATATCCTAATTTGATCACTTTTATAAAATCTTCATTGTTTGCCTTATTTTGGAAAACCATTTTTTATGTCGTAAATTAAAACAAGCACTCACAACGTGTCGGGGCTATCCATGGGCATGTGAGCCATCCAGACGACCCCAAACACCCACAATCACATACTTTATTATTATTACGGGGCCTTAACCCGATCACGATTGATATCAGGTTAAGGCCTGATATTACAAATACACCGCCATAGACCCTATGCCACGATTACATATACCAAAACGTCAATCATCGGGATTCGATCACTAGGATCTCCTCCCTAGGCTCACAATCACCCAATCACAGCCCAACCAATACTAAACCAAATCTAACAAGATTTAGACATTTGCTATCACATTACATAACCCAAATATCACTAACTCAACACTACGCATCACTCATTATCATAACGAACGAAAAAAATCACCGTACGGACGTCATCGGGGCGTTAGAATTACGTTCCGATGGAACCCTCGCTAACGACGCCTAATCCACGGATCATCACCATTACAACAACAACTATATCAAATAAACCAATCACAAGGCTACGCTAACAATACAAGCAATAAAAACCCAAACAAACATCCTTTTCACCTTGCAAAACGCCGGTTCAAGCTTCTTATATCACAAATCGGATTACACCACAAGATCACTAACTAATTAGCACAACAAAATGAATCTATTGCTTGAATCTAGCCAAGATCCGAACTCTCTCTCTCCTCCTGCGCGCTCTCTCTCTCTCTATTTTCTTTCTTTTTTTTCTTCTTCTTCCCCTCTCGGGTGGAAAATGGCGATGTATACTGGTTCAGCAGGCAGCCGCAGATGTATCTGCGGCTGGCCGCAGATGCATCTGCGGCTGGGCCTGCTGTGGCCGTCCGAGTCATCGCCTCGGCTGCCGTGTGCCGCCCTCGAGCCCGAGCCTGCCCCCTTTGTCAGTGGCCGCGATTGCATCCGCGACTGTCCGGCTCATTTTTCTCGAATTTCGTGCCACGCGGTCTTAATTCGTCAATTTCTGCTGTATTATTTTGGAAGGCTGTTTCTTGATACATAAATCATTTCTGGGAATGGTTTCCCGGCATCGAGACCCCCTTGATGCTGTAATCGCCATGGTCCTTGGCCTTCTTTGGCGATCACATCGGGCTTCGTCTGGATTACCCGTAGGTCTCGCCTCAAACGACTCAATTCTCGTTTTGCGTTTGACAGCCTTGATCGTAAGCCGTGGTGGGAACTGCGTGTTGGCGCCCACCTCTCCTTTTCGTATGTCAGGTAAATTGACGATTTTGCCCTCCTGTCAGGGTTAGTACACAAGTGCAAAATTTGGGTGTCTACAGCTGCCCCTCTTTATCATGTTTATGGAATGACATATGAAAATGAACATGATAAAGAAGTAGGCACCTGACGCACGGGAAAGACAGTACGTTTTTTATCGATGCAATGCATATGTTGAGATAATGCGAAATGCCGCATTCAACATGATCGTGTAGGGGTCGATTCAAATTTCACGAATGGATGTCGCTTGGGTTTCGTATCCGACGATCGTTTTTGGATTGGTCAGGTATCGGATCTGACGGGTCGTTTTTCACTTGGTCAGGTATCGTATCTGACGGGCTGTCTTTCAATTGGTCAGGTATCGTTTCTGACTGGTCGTTTTCGAATTGGTCAGGTATCGTATCTGACGGGTCATTTTTCAATCGGTCAGGTATCGTATCTGACGGGTCGTTTTTTAATTGGTTAGGTATCGTTTCTGACTGGTCTTTTTCCAATTGGTCAGGTATCGTATCTGACGGGTCGTTTTTCAATCGGTCAGGTATCGTATCTGACGGGTCATTTTTCAATTGGTCAGGTATCGTTTCTGACTGGTCGTTTTTCAATTGGTCAGGTATCGTTTCTGACTGGTCGTTTTTCAATTGGCCAGGTATCGTATCTGACGGGTCGTTTTTCAATTGGTCAGGTATCGTATCTGACGGGTCGTTTTTCAATTGGTCAGGTATCGTATCTGACGGGTCATTTTTCAATTGGTCAGGTATCGTTTCTGACTGGTCGTTTTTCAATTGGTCAGGTATCGTATCTGACGGGTCGTTTTTCAATTGGTCAGGTATCGTTTCTGACTGGTCGTTTTCCAATTGGTCAGGTATCGTTTCTGACGGGTCGTTTCTTCAATTGGTCAGGTATTTCTAAAATCTTATATCTTAACATGGGACACGTTGCAGGTTGATTCGGGTACCGAGACCAGTCGCAGATGCATCTGTGGCGGGATCGGCCCCTACTTCAGATCGCGAGGGGTCGCGATCTGTCACTTTCTTTACTTTTCTCCCTCTCGTTTTCGGTTTTCCTCGTCCCCTACTCGGCTATTCGTCTTTTGGACACTTTTTGGCAAAATCTGCTCCGATTAAATCAGTCTACGCACTTTGGGTAACGTTTTAACTCCTTTTTCTTTGATTTTCGCTTTCGTTTGGCTATGTATTTACATGTTTAAATGTTTTAATTTTAGCAATGCATGCCTATATGAGATATTTGTGTAGGACGTAGCATAAAAAAAATGATGGGTCTTGCAGTCATGCTTTATTTACTTTGAAAAAACATGGTTTTAGTCATTTTATGCTCATGGTGCATCATTTTCACTTGCATTTGGGATTTGTTAGTTGCCTGAGTTGATTAAACATGCCGGGTCATGCATGGGATGTCCACTTTACAAACGAAACTCTACCGAAATTTCGGGAAATCTAGCGCACCCCTAGGGATTTGTTTATGCATTTCAATTCATAAATATGTTATGCTGCCCTATGATTTTTAGCAATATGCAACAAGATTTTTTTGAAAGATAACGAGCTAAGGGTGTACCTCCTTTTCGTGATGCCGGTTTCAGTCATGGATCCTGATGCTCCCAGTGGTTCCTCAGTGCCCCGGGTTGCTGGTGTCCGCCGTCGTAGAGCGGCTGCCTCAGCTCCCGCTCCAGTTCTGACTCGTCATTCCCGTAGACTGGCAGAGTCTATTATTCGCCCCGCTCACCCTGCTGTTGATGAGGATGCCCCAACTGAGGCAGAGGTGGGCCCTTTGGGCACAGCGGCTCCTCCCCCTCGCGTCGGACCTTACCAGGGGCCCGTGTCAGGATACCGGATCTGCTCGGTCCTGTTCTCAGTAGTCATCCCTCAGCTTACCTGGCGACTAACGAGGTATATCCGTCGTTTAAGTTCATTCAAACCCGTATGGTTACCATGCCTGACTTTTGATGGCTGTCACAGGTTCCTGAGTTTACCCAGCCTCGGGGTAACTGGTTCAGCATCTACACTCTTTACCACGCGATGCATTCCGGTTACAGGGGGACGGTAGATTCTTGGGGTTTCAGACATCTCTTCACTATCGCCCCTCGCCGCTGTCCGTGGGGTTATATGAGGGCCTTATCTGAGCGCTGGTTCCACCATACACAATCGCTTCATCTTCTGGACTGTGAGCTGATGTTGACCCCTCTCGACTGGCGTTATATCACCGGGGTGGAGTTCTCTGGACACCGGGTCCCTCTGGAGACTGATATCACCACCGCAACTGTTCGATCCCTGTTGAGATACTCTCCTCATGATAAGGTCTTTAAGGCCCGTAGCATTCGATCAGGAGCCTTGGCTGTAGATGCCATTGGAGGGGTCCTCTCTGAGCCATTCCCTGAGGACCGGTCTGCTAGTGACTTTCTGCTCCGACGTTTGTTTCTGACCATTATGAGGGGCTGTTTTCTGGGGAACAACTCCTCGACTATCCATTTCAGTATCGTCGGAGCCACCCGGGATGTTGACCGAATTGGGGATTACGATTGGGGCTCTTTCACCTTCGCTTACTTCCTCCAGGGTCTTCGTCTCCGCTCAGAGGGACAGACCGATGCTTGGCTCGGCTTCTACCCCTTCCTGCTAGTAGGTCCCTTTTATCGTATAGTTCTTGATTCGTTCCATCTCTTTGACCCTTCCTGCTACTTACGGTTTTTCTGTTTTGTTTGACAGTTCTGGGCTTACGAGAGACTACCCTGCTTGCGGCCAGTCACTACCCTCGGCCCGGAGACTTATCCCAGGGGCCGTAGATGGCATCATAGTACTCTCGAGGAGACCCCAGTGTCCGATAGCTTTGCTCACTGTCGGCTGTAGTTAGAGCTGATCTCGTCCGCGGATGTGACTTGGGTTCCCTACACGGCGGATCATTTGGCGGCTGGCCTTGCCGGTGGTTATGCCGCGGATCTGGAGCATGCCTTGTCCACTCGTCGTATTCCATTTCTGACCTACGGTGGATGGGAGCTGTATCTAGGGGAGCACGCCATCAGATGTGTGACTGGGGAGGCTCGTATCCCTTTTGTCCCTCCCTCAGAGAGAGCTTGGTTTGCGGATGCCCACCTTCCAGAGGCCCTGATGGCCGGGGAGGACAGATATATGCTTTCTGCCGGTCGTCATACGAGCGAGAGCTTCAGTGCCTGGTGGAGACCCCGCACCATCGGTCCTCAGACCCGGGCTACCTTCTTCCTCGGAAACCTGGTTCACGGGTCGGTGATGATGACGGATTGGATGGAGTGTGTCCGGGCCCCCACCCACTCGGACCAGATCACTTCCCTCAGTCGGCAGGTGGATCAGTTATCTCTTTTTGTTCGGAGCTTGGGCCGAGATCCAGAGGAGGCTTATGCTGCAGACCCGCAGGGATCTGATTTTGGCGCGGGCCCCGGCGGATGCCCCAATTCCGTTTTATTCCTGCCCAGACCTGAACTTCGAGGGTGAAGCTTCCATTCCCCCAGATTTGCCTGCAGATCAGTTTGAGGATGATGCCTTCATTGATGGCATAGAGTTCACTGATTAGGTTTTGATAGGCTAGGACCCCAGTATTCAAACCTGCTCGTTTTATTATTATTTCTCATTTCAGGGATTATGTACAGACTTGTTTTATTTTATACACAATCATTTACTTTTGATGATCCATTTATTCCATTATAGCTTATATGATGCATGATTTGTTATATAAAGGGAAAAGATGACCCTTGTATAGTCTTTTGATACTGCTTTTTACAGATGTCATCTCTGGACGTGGTTCGCGTGGACCCTCGCGCCCCCTCAAGGATTATTTGCAGGCTCTTTTTGTGGCTGGATAGTTTGCTACCCTCCGACCGAATCATCGCAGAGGGTCTTTTGGGACACTCCTTCTCTCTTTTGTCATTTCAGGTGCCGCCGGGCTTTGTTGATGGCATTCTCAGTTGTTGGATCCCGGACAGACAGGTTTTCAGGTTCGGGCTGGAGTATCTGACCCCCACTCTTGAGGAGTATGCTCGCTTTACTGGTTTATCTGTGGATGGTCCCTGTGCACGGGTTACTTCAGGCCATATGGATTGGAGCTCCACAGATATTGCCGCAGACCCCTTAGATTTCATCAGAGTGAGTCTTGGATTACGGCTGATTATATGGCTAGGTTTGGGTAAGATTTGGAATGTATTTGTCAAAGTAGGGTTTCGGGATTTTCTGGAAATGGGTTCGGTACAGGGACAAGGTTTATTATTTTGTATAGAACGGATCGCGCCATGATGGCTGCCTACGTACTCCCACAAGGTCAGGAGATCAGGTCCTACGTAGTTCGAGTTACAATGGAGATAGAAAGGATTTTTTTTTTTTTTTTTTTTTTTAAGCATAGAACCGTTTCACAGAGTCAGAATTCAGGGGCTACGGGAATACCTCGCCATCCATTTCTTGTAGGATGAGGGCCCCTCCAGATAGGACTTTCTTGATCACAAAGGGCCCTTCCCAATTCGGAGCGAATTTCCCTTTGGCTTCGTCTTGACAGGGCATGACCCTTTTTAGCACTAAGTCATTTTCCTTGAACTTTCGAGACTGTATCTTTTTGTCGTACAATCGAGAGATGCGTTGCTGATACAATTGACCGTGTAATATAGCAGCCACCCTCCTTTCATCTATTAAGGCTAGTTGGTCATACCGACTTTATACCCAATCCTCCTCGTCAATCCGAGCATCGAGCAAAATCCGGAGGGATGCCATCTCCATTTCAACTGGCAAAACGGCCTCCATCCCATATACCAAGGCGTAAGGAGTTGCCCCTGTAGATGTACGAACTGATGTCCGATATGCAAACAGTGTGAGGGGTAGTAAGTATGGCCATCCCCGATGATTGGCAGACATTCTTGCCATAATTCTCTTTATATTCTTATTCGCCGCCTCCACGGCCCCATTCATTTTGGGCCTGTAAATGACAGAATTGAGATGCTTGATCTTGAATTGGGCGCATAACTCCTTCATAAGGGCATTGTTCAGATTCTTGGCATTGTCGAACACCAAGATTTCAGGCTGTCCGTATCGGCAAATGACATTGTTCCTGATGAAACTAACTATGACTTCCTGCGTTACTTTGGGGAAAGAAGCTGCCTCCACCCATTTAGTGAAATAATCAATCATAACGAAAATGAACCGGTGATCGTTGCTCGCCTTGGGCTCCACGGGTCCGATTACATCCATACCCCACATGGAGAACGGCCAAGGGGAAGTCATACAATGCAGTTCATTAGGAGGCGCATGCATGACATTACCGTGTGCTTGGCATTGAAAACATCGCTTGACATGATCGTCACAGTCAGCCTTAAGTGATAGCCAGTAGTGCCCCGTTCTCAGAATTTTCTTGGCCAACATCGGTCCACTCATATGCGGTCCACATACTCCACCATGCACTTCGGCCATGATTTTTTGTGCCTAAGCCTCGTCTACACATCGCAATAATCCCAAGGCTACATCCCTCTTATACAGGGAATCTCCGCTTAAATAGAATTTCATCGCCATCTTCTGGATTCTCTGCCTTTCTGTTCGGTTCGCCTGGTCGGGGAGAGATCTATCCCTCAAATATTTCTGAATGTCATGATACCAGGGCTGATTTGGCTGAACCACGTCTTCTGATAACTCCGATATGTATTCTTCGTAAGCGGGAGCATTTTGCACTGTTATTTCAATCTGTGGAGTGACTTTGTTTTTGAGTACGTGGACTAACGAAGCCAGGGTGGCCAATGCATCGGCAAAGTCATTCCGCCCCCTGGGAATATGTCAGAAGGTCATGTATTCAAATTCTTGCATCAATCGGATTACACATCGGTGGTAGGGGAGAAACCGAAGCTCCTTAGTGACATACACCCCCGTCGCCTGTCTGATTACCAACTCTGAATCTCCGAACACGGCTAATCTTTTCACTCCCATGTTGCGGGCGAATCTCAGTCCCAGTATACATCCTTCGTATTCAGCCGTATTGTTTGAGTTACTGAATTGTAGTTTGGTGAGAACAGGGTGTTGCTCGCCCGTAATGGAGACCAGGACCGCTCCAGCTCCAGCCCCTTCAGCATTCATGGCACCGTCGAAATACATTTTCCAGAACTGCCCTTCGTCATCACACCTCGTATGTTGGACCCACAGTATGTCTTCACCCGGTAGGGACGTTTCTAAAGGCTCCATCCCCCCTGTCGGCATCTCTGATAATTGATCCGCAATCCCTTGCCCCTTCACGGCTTTCTGGGTAACATAGATGATATCGAATTGCTGTAGGATTAACTGCCACCTTGATAATCGACAATTCAACATCGGTCTTTCAAATATATACTTCAAGGGATCGATTCGCGAGATCAAATAGGTAGTGTGTCCATGAAGGTAATGCTGTAACCTCATAGCAGCCCATGCCAAGGCGCAACATGTTCTCTCGATCGGCGTGTAATTCTGTTCACAGCTGCTGAATCTCTTGCTGAGGTAATAAATGGCATGCTCCTTGCCGGATTCACTTTTCTGCCGCAGCATACAACCCATTGCCATATCGTTCACGGATATATATAGGAAAAGGGGAATCCCGTCCTTCGGAGGTACCAGTACTGGCGCTTCTGTCAATTGCTTCTTAATAGTTTGAAAGGCCTTCTGGCATTGACTGTTCCACTTTCGGGAGGCATCTTTCCTTAACAGTTTAAAGATTGGTTCACAGGTGGTGGTCAGATGGGATATGAACCGACTGATGAAGTTTATCCTCCCCAAGAATCCCCTTATCTCTTTCTCTGTACAAGGAGCTGGCATATCCACAATAGCTTTGATCTTAGCCGGGTCCAGTTCGATGCCTCGATTGCTCACCAAGAATCCAAGGAGCTTACCTGACTGAACCCCGAAGGCACACTTTGCCGGATTGAGCTTCAAATTATACTTCCTGAGCCGCTCAAATAACTTCTTGAGATGAGTCACATGGTCAGATTCCGTCCTTGACTTCACTATAATGTCATCCACGTAAACCTCTATTTCCTTATGCATCATGTCGTGGAATAGGGCCATCATGGCCCTCTGATAAGTGGCTCCTGCATTTGTGAGGCCGAAAGCAAGTTGTTTATAACAGAACGTGCCCCAGGGGGTGATGAAGGCAGTCTTTTCTCGATCCTCTTCCGCCACCATTATCTGGTGATATCCCGCAAAACAATCGACGAATGAATACATTTCATACTGAGCCGTATTATCCACCAAGATGTGTATGAAAGGCACTGGGAAGTTATCTTTAAGACTGGCCTTGTTTAGATCCCTATAGTCGACACATACTCTCACCTTTCCTCCGGGCTTTGCCACTGGAACTATATTGGAAAGCCATTCTGGGTAAGTGGACACCATGATGATCCCAGCCTTGAATTGCTTGACTATCTCTTCCTTCACCTTTAAACTCCACTCCGGTTTCAATTTTTTCAGCTTCTGCTTAACTGGCCTGAAACCCTCCTTGATAGACAATCGATGTACCACAATATCGGTGGACAAACCGATCATGTCTTCGTGTGACCAAGCAAACACATCCTCATATTGGCTCAATAGTTCAGCTACCTCTGTTTTCTGGTCTGGAGTCAGGTCTGCCCCAATTTTTAGCTCTTTGGGGTTTTCAGGGGTTCCTATGTTGATGGTGATAGTCTGGTCTAGGTTGGGTTTGGGTTTATCCTCGACCCACTCTTTGATCTCGTCGGGAGCGTCGTCATCATCTGCTTCGTCCTGCTCAATTCCCATCAAATTGAAATCCAGTTCTATATCAAAATCATAATCGTCTTTCAAATTTGGAAAATCGTTTGTTAGGCTAGAATGACTCAAATCGGTACACCTGACATGAAACAAAAATATTTGTCATATATATAAACATTAAGTACATGACTTCCTTTTCAATAATCATGACAAAAATATGAAATAGACGTGCAGATACATAAAACAAAAACACCGTCTTAAAAACCCCTTGATCCCCCTACTTGACCAGATTCCCGGACACTCCTGCATTTACCCTTTTCTGGATACTACTGGCTGCACGGTCCAATTCTTGGGGATCACTTCGGTTTTATAGCTAGTGATGGAGGGGGTTTCTGTATCTGGCACTTCCTCAATGATTGCGGCAACTTGGCTTCGGCTTTTATTTTCACTTTCCTCGGGCACCTCTAACCCGGCCCAATTGATAAATGGCATGATCTGCCTGCCTTCAGATATCTTCTCTTTTCCCTTTTCATTGGGCCCTGATTGCCCCGGGAGATGACACTTCTCCTCAAACTGTTCCATGATTTCTTGCAAGAATTCCATCCGTTGGGCCAATCCCTTGGCTGGGGAAGCCTCTCCTTTATCCTCTGCTTCAAATGCAGGCTTGACTACCTTCGGGGAGTGTTCATTATTGGCTCTCGGTATCGGGACTCCGATTATCCGAACGGGAATTTCCTTGTATGAGTTCCTCGACCTTGCACCTCTGTGATATCCTAACCCTGCTTTGCCCGACTGTGCCGGTATCTGGATGGGCTCGGTGATTCCTTGGCTGTTCTTGCCCAGCCCTTGCCCCGGCTGGAAATTCATCGCCATCATTTCCCGGGCAACGAAGGTGAGCTCGGGGGACATTTTAGGCTTTAATTCCGGAGCTCCCAACTGCTTGAACTGAGGGGTGCTGATTTCAAACGCCTGATAGCTTATCGGTTCGGCCGATTCGTCCACATGGATCACAGGCATGCCTTTTACAGAGGGAACAGGGTAGTTAGGTTCTGCTGCGATTGTTACCAAGTGCCCCTCAACGATGAACTTTATTTGTTGGTGTAGGGTGGAGGGAACTGCCCCTGCCATATGAATCCAGGGCCTCCCTAGTAGCATATTGTAGCTGGCCGTGATATCTAGCACCTGGAAGGAGATATCAAAAGTATAAGGGCCGATCTCCATTGGTAGCTCAATCTCTCCCACCGTATCCTTTCTAGCTCCGTCAAACGCCCTTACCACCACTTGGCTGGCCCACAGGCGCTTAGGGTTGATTTTCATCTTCTCCAGAGTACTGTATGGGCAAATATTCAGGGCTGACCCACCATCAATCAAGGCCCCGTTCATCACATATCCGGAGGAGATGACCGCGATGTGTAACGGCTTCCGGTGCCCTCTCCCTTCTTCGGGGATATCGTCATCGGTAAATGAGATTACATTGCTATCCAACAGGTGACCCACCAAGTGGCCAAATCTCTCCGTAGTAATTGACTTGGGGACATAAGCCTCTTCCAGGACTTTGGTCAATACCTGATGATGGTCAGTTGATGCCAATACAAGATCCAAGATTGATGTTAGGGGCGGTTGCACTTCCAGTGTCTTAACCACATTTGTCTTGCAGCGATTCATTTGCTCCAAAAATTCCAATGCTTTTTTCTCCGAGATTTTCCCGTTCTCCCTCTTTGTGTTCTCAAAAACTCGCCTTGGTAGATACAAGGGATTTCCCTTGGAGCTGACTGATGCACAACTGGCCTCCTCCTCGGTCTTTCCCCCGTAATTCCATGGGACCGCCTTCAGACTGGTAATTGGCGATTGTGACCTGGCTGCTATAACGAGGGGTCTTGGGGCCGACAACCGGATAGGCTCTCTTTTGGTACTTTGAAATGCCCCAACCAACTTGATAGGCTCATTTTGCGCACCCTCCTGGGCATGGGTCATAGCAATCTCTTCTTCTATCTTTCTTATGTACTTCAATTTCAAGGGACCTTCCGCCCCACTGACTTCCACTACGTTCACGCCTCCCCCATTGTGCTCGGGAACAGGGTTGGCCCTTACGTTTGGGGGTTCTGGTTGCTCCACCACGATCTCTCCGCTGTCAATCATGTTCTGGATTTTGTGTTTTAGCGACCAGCACTCCTGGGTGTCATGCCCCGGGGATGCCGAGTGATAGGCGCATCTCTTGCTAGGGTCATATCTCTTGCCCTTCGGGTCCGACGGAGGTGCCAGCTCTGTAATCTTTTTCTGGCCTACCAACACGGCCAATATCTGTTCCAACGAATCCCCCAATGGGGTGAACTCCCTTTCTTGTGGCTTTTTGAATTTTCTGCGCCCCTCATATCTTTGATTGCTGAAATTTGATGGACGCGGGGCCTCATTTCTTTGCATGCGGATCGGGGGGCTGGTCATTGCCTTTCCAGATAGCCCTTGCAATACCAGGGATACATCCTCTTCCTTTCTCTTATGGGGTTTCCGGGAAGAACTGCCATAGTTTCCACTCTGGATTTGCTCAGCGACAGCTTCAAGAGCTGTGAAGTCTTGGATTTTCCCCGACTTTAAACCCATCTCAGCCATATCCCCATGCTTGATCATTTCCGCAAAAGGCTTCCCTATCCCCGCTATCACCCTTTCATAGTAAGGGGCCTCTTGGATATCGATGAATGTCATAACCATCTCTGCCTCACTCATGGGTGGGTTCACTTGGGCCGCCATCCTCCTCCACCGTTGAGCGTAGTCTCTGAAGGATTCATTGGTCTGCTTCCTGATTTTCATCATCTGGTATCGGTCTGGGGCCATCTGGGATTGAAAGCTGTACTGCGTTAGGAAGGTATGGGCCAGCTCCTCCCAATTGTGAATCTTAGCATTGTCCAACCTCGCGTACCACGTTCTAGCCTCCCCCGTCAGGCTTTTCTGGAACAGTTGCATTCTCAATGATTCGTCCTCAGCATATCCCCCTAGCTTTCCGATGTATACTTTCAGATGCGTGTACGAATCCCCCGACCCGTTATACTTTTCAAATTCGAGGAGTTTGAACTTCTAGGGATATCTGGTTCCCGGAAAGATGCACAAGTCGGAGTAGTTAACACTGCTATATCACCCGATCCCCTTCATAGTTTTGATGGGCTCCTCCATCTGCTTTATTTTCTTGCTGACAGTGCTGGCAACCTCATCCTCTGGAATGACAATAACTTGCTTTGTCGATTCAACCTTTGGAGTTTCTGGGGTCGGCCCGCTCCCTTGAGACAATGGCCCCGGCGGGTCCTCGGGTTGTGGCCCTGATTTTAGCTTAAAATGCTCCTTGAGCAACATGGTCAGCTCGGTCATCTGATTTCTCACAGCATCAAATTCTTCCCGAGACACGGGAGCTGGGTTAGGATTGGGGTTCTCAGCCATTTCGACCGTCGACTCTCTGGCTTTCTTGGATCGGAGACGAGTTTGAGGCGCAATCCTGCAATTAAAATATGTCAAGGTTTAGTTCCGGGAAATGATATTGGCAGATGCATGCTAAAGCAAATATTTTTGTATTTTTGGGTTTTGTAATCTTTTCCTACAAAATAGGGTCAGTATCCATTTATTTTAACCAATGTATGACAGTGTGCAGTTATGATGCTCTCCCAGCTGTCCCTGTAAAACAGAGGTTAGTACTTTTATTTTGACAAAGCGGTTGGTACAGAATGATTGACTATAGTATGATATTATGCGCGTAAAGCGTAAAAGGGCATGAAGAGACTTTCCATGCGTCGTGTTTATCTGAGGCTGACCTACCCTAAGTTACTCTCGCGGGTTTTTTGGTATGAAGGTTCCCAGATCTTCGCAACATACTAGAAGGGAATAAATTCGATCTTTCAATTGGATTGGATCTGAGTGGATGCTTTTCCTGAGCCTCGCCGGGGAGCACCCCTTTGAGTTCAGTAATCCACATCCGACGGGTTTGCCTCAGGAGGAGGAACAGCTCAACATACATTCATTATACATTCATCGTACCTCACCGTATGTAAATGATGACATTAAAGTAAGACCTTCGTCAAGCAATCACAAAACTCGCACATTCATTCATACACGCCCAAAAGGTAGATTAATCAAAAGTAACGCAACCACACATTTTTTAGATTTTTAAAGGATAGGAAAACATCAAGACTTGAGACGCGGCTTAAGCTCTCTAATGTCCCCAGCAGAGTCGCCAGCTGTCGACGCCGGGATTTTCGGTCGTTTCGTTTTTTAATAATAAAAATGCCTTTTCCAATTTTAGCCTTTAGATTAAGATGTGACTTTTGAAAAGGTTCGGCTTAGTGTCGACGGGGTTTTGTAATGTTGAATTTTTTATGAGCCAATTGACCAGAGTCGCCAGTTGGTATATTTAAAATGGATGTACCAACTCATCCGAATTTTGTTTTCGCAATCGCTGGCTCATATATGACTCCGATTTAATTGGTCCGCAAACCGAGATTCATAAAGTTCAGGGGCTTGCTTAAGCGAGGGGAAGGTGTTAGGCACCCCCCGACTTCCGTAAAACACGGTTACCGCAATCTCGATGCTTTCCTATCCTTTTTTTTAAAATCCTAAAAATGTGTGAGTTGCGTTTGTGTGTGTGTGCCTAAATGGAGGTTTGTGGTGAGTTTTGCATAAAAGTTTGCTTTTATTTTATATGGCAAATTTGTTTATCTGGAAAGCGTTTTATACGTCTTTTGACCCAAATGACAAGGCTTTGTTTCATAATAAAGATTGGTTTTACTTTTTAAAGCGACGAGGGTTTTATTAGATGTTGTTTATAGAAAACAGAGTTTTTAAACTTTTGTCAAATAGGTATCAAGACTATACATTGCCCTCTAATAATAAATCGAATAAAATAAAGGCAACTTCTAAACTTTTTCACCCTATGCACAAAGTTTAATGAAAACGTTTATTCATATTTACGAAATCATTTTGTATGATATTTCAAAATCCATTGGAGCCTTTTCATCAAACCGGAATCAAAGTTCGTCAAAACTCTTAATTTTTTAACCTCGTGCATCTAATATCCTAATTTGATCACTTTTATAAAACCATTTTTTATTTCGTAAATTA
Organism: Hedera helix; assembly: GCA_947179155.2. Classification (NCBI taxonomy): domain Eukaryota; kingdom Viridiplantae; phylum Streptophyta; class Magnoliopsida; order Apiales; family Araliaceae; genus Hedera; species Hedera helix. Next base: position 14,110,463 of record OX359267.1, on the reverse strand, counting down.
AAACAAGCACTCACAACGTGTCGGGGCTATCCATGGGCATGTGAGCCATCCAGACGACCCCAAACACCCACAATCACATACTTTATTATTATTACGGGGCCTTAACCCGATCACGATTGATATCGCGTTAAGGCCTGATATTACAAATACACCGCCATGGACCCTATGCCACGATTACATATACCAAAACGCCAATCATCGGGATTCGATCACTAGGATCTCCTCCCTAGGCTCACAATCACCCAATCACAGCCCAACCAATACTAAACCAAATCTAACAAGATTTAGACATTTGCTATCACATTACATAACCCAAATATCACTAACTCAACACTACGCATCACTCATTATCATAACGAACGAAAAAAATCACCGTACGGACGTCATCGGGGCGTTAGGAGGAAGTACGTTCCGATGGAACCCTCGCTAATGACGCCTAATCCACGGATCATCATCATTACAACAACAACTATATTAAATAAACCAATCACAATGCTACGCTAACAATACAAGCAATAAAAACCCAAACAAACATCCTTTTCACCTTGCAAAACGCCGGTTCAAGCTTCTTATATCACAAATCGGATTACACCACAAGATCACTAACTAATTAGCACAACAAAATGAATCTATTGCTTGAATCTAGCCAAGATCCGAACTCTCTCTCTCCTCCCGCGCGCTCTCTCTCTCTATTTTCTTTCTTTTTTTTCTTCTTCTTACCCTCTCGGGTGGAAAATGGCGATGTATACTGGTTCATCAGGCAGCCGCAGATGTATCTGCGGCTGGCCGCAGATGCATCTGCGGCTGGGCCTGCTGTGGCCGTCCGAGCCGTCGCCTCGGTTGCCGTGTGCCGCCCTCGAGCCGCGAGCCTGCCCCCTTTGTCAGTTGCCGCGATTGCATCCGCGGCTGTCCGGCTCATTTTTCTCGAATTTCGTGCCACGCGGTCTTAATTTGCCAATTTCTGCTGTATTATTTTGGAAGGCTGTTTCTTGATACATAAATCATTTCTGGGAATGGTTTCCCGGCATCGAGACCGCCCCTGATGCTGTAATCGCCATGGTCCTTAGCCTTCTTTGGCGATCGCATCGGGCTTCGTCTGGATTGCCCGTAGGTCTCGCCTCAAACGACTCAATTCTCGTTTTGCGTTTCACAGCCTTGATCGTAAGTCGTGGTGGGAACTGCGTGTTGGCGCCCACCTCTCCTTTTCGTATGTCAGGTAAATTGACGATTTTGCCCTCCTGTCAGGGTTAGTACACAAGTGCAAAATTTGGGTGTCTACACGTGTTATGATTTTTGGTGAATTAAAATAAATATTATATATATATATTATATAAAATATTTATTACACGAAATATTTACATAATGTATTAAATAAAATTTGCATACTATTTTATTTTGGAACGTTCGAGAATTATTAAGTCGGTTGTGTGGTTGGGCGGTGGACTTGGAAGGGTTTTAGAAATTATTTATGCATGCTTAGTATATATGTGGATGTAATAAGGAATAAAAGGAAAGAAAGAAATAAGGAAGAAAAGGCAACAAAACATAAACCTTTTCTCTTTCTCCACTTAACCAACCGAAACCACCACCTCCACTAGGAAACTCCATAGCCACCGCCAAGAAGGGATGTTTTGAGTGCCAACAAGGGAAGAAAAGCTCCAAGGAAAGTTGATCGAGAAAGGGTTTTAAGCTATCAATTTAATAGTTGGACTTCCAGGCAAGTTCTTCAGCCCTTTTATGTTAATTGTTGGACTGTTATAATATGTAATTCTTGTTTTAACTGCATACAAATTATGTGTTATGTGATACGTGATTAATATGACCACAATGTGTACTTTGTGCAACGATATGAATATATATGAGATATTTTGCTATAATAGAAGCACAAGCACATGATGTATGACACACACCAAGCATGATAAGCTATGTGCTACGTGAAGCATAAACTGTTGAACTTACTGAGCCATTGTTCTCATTACTTGCTTAATAAATATTTTTGTAGGGAAAGATATAAATTTCAAGAATATCGGACTATGATAGGGATAAATTACCTAGAAGGTTGGAAACATAATTGGTATATTTTCAAAATTATAATTTAATTTGAGAAATTTGTTAATTTTACTGTGATGAGCTGTATGCACATATATGTTTAATTTGGATATGATAAAAGTTAAAGTTGTGTACCATAATTGTTCAAGGTGATTGTAATGATAGAGAATATTATATAGCTAGTTATGAATCATGAAACAAAGAATGTTGTACGGATATACAATACTAAATGTTGAATATTGAGTTGTACGATACTTGTAAAAGAAAAGAATAGAAAAAGTAAAGGTTGCGATCCAGGGATTAGGATCGAAATGTAAAGATTTTAATATTCAAATATGTGAATAAAATAATTGAATTGGAAAAAGAAAAATTTATACCAACAATTTAGTAATTATTGATTTTAAAATCAATTAGTGGATCAATTAAGGTGATTAAAGATTTACTAACGGACCGAAATTTGGACGTAAGGAAAATAATGTTAAATAAACATGAAAATTAAGATAATAAAGTGGGTCGAATTTCGGGGACGTTACAGCAACCGAAAACGGTCGCTGTTATGTTCAGACCTAATATCCGCCACGCGGAAAACGCAGAAACAGAAAGAGAAAGAAAAAGAAACCAGAAAGAGAAAGAAGAAGGAAGAAGGGAGAAATAAGAAGGAAGAAGAGAAGAAAGGGAGAGGAGAGATCGAGAGGACGCCTGAGAGACAGCATCGCCGGCCGCCCCCCTTCCCTTGCCGGAACCTCCAGCCGCTGCCAGACGCCACCCCTGCCGGACGCCACCGCCTCGCCGAACGCTGCCTCACCGGACGCCACCCCTGCCGGAAAGGTAAACCGTATAATATTTATACATTTTTCGATATGCAATATGTTTAATTTAGCTAATATAATTCATGTGATAATATTATGCACTAGTATTTGTCCTTATTTTGTCATTATTAAAAATTGTAAAAATACTATGCATTATTATTTGTCCTCATATGATAATATTATGCACTACTATTTGTCCTCATAATACAAAATAATGTAATATAATATCATTCAAATTAATATAAAATAATGTTACAAAATAAATAAATATAATATAATACAAAATAATGTAATATAATATCATTCAAATTAATATAAAATAATATTACAAAAATAAAAAAAAATATTATGAAATAAATAAATATAATATAACATAAAAAAATAAAAAAAATTATAATAAAAAACATAATATAATATAATATAATATCATTCAAATTAGTATAAAATAAAATAATATAATATAATATAATTCAAAATTATACAAAACATTATTATGGAATAAATAAATATAATATAATATAAAATAATACAAACAAATATAATGGAGAAACATAATACAAAATAATATAACAAATATAATATATTATCATTCAAATTAATATAAAATAAAGAAATATAATATCATTCAAAATAATATTATAAAATAAATAAAAATATTATAATATATAGAAAAATAATATAATATCATTTAAAATAATACAAAATAATATTATGAAATAAATAAATATAATATAATATAAAATAATACAAACAAAAATAATAGAGAAAAGTAATATAAAAAACATACTATAATATAATATAATAGCATTCAAATTAATATAAAATAATATAATATAATATATATAAAAATAATATAATATAATATCATTCAAAATTATACAAAATAATATTATAATATAATATAGTATAAAATAATACAAAAAATATAATAAAGATAAATAATACAAAATAATAAAAAAATAATATATTATTAAAATAATATAATAATATCATTCAAATTAATATAAAATAAAGAAATATAATATAATATTATAAAATAAATAAAATATATAAAAATAATATAAAAAAAATATGCGCAACTTAGAAACCCGTTCAAGATTCACTCATTAGGAGTGAATCTTGAATAGTCCCCATTTTAGGACTGTTCTTGTATGTTTCGCTCCCACTTAGGCCGATGTCAATGACTTAAACGAATCTATCTGTTTGTTTTAAAGAAATTTTGGATTGTTTATCTTCTATTGTTCTCCGGGTGCATACTTAGATTGTGTAAATCATAGTCTATTTCGTGTACTTAGAGACCGATGGTAGATGCTGCCGAAATTTCTTTAGAACAAACACATGCATTTGTTTAAGTTGTTGACATTAGTGGGACTCACATACAAGAATGGGATAGAAGCCTGACCGATGTAATAAGGGTGGAGACATATTTAGGTCGGAAACATGCATTATACCTATACATTTTTAATAAGTAGATTTAATGAATACAAAAAATCTTGTCAAAATAGGTACCATACTATTATGGATTTATATTCAGACTGTAGTTGGATGAGGCGACGAAAGTCACGCGGGCAGATAGGTGCTACAGCTGAATTTAGAACTGGTTGTCAAGTGTTTTTGGATTACACATATAGCCAGAAAGAATGTGTCAACGCTCAGAACAAGATAAGATGTCCTTGTTTGAAGTGTAAGACTGCCAATTATGTGGACAGAGATATAGTCACCTATCATTTACTTGTTAATGGGTTCATGAAAAATTATGAAGAATGTTGGTGGGCACATGGACAGAAACTAGAGAGTGTCAATGCACGGATACATAATCCAGCTGACAGTAGTACACATCGTATAAATGACATGGTTCATGATATTGCTGGGCCGAATTTTGATTGGGAACAAGACATAGATCAACTTATGAATTCTGATGCCAAATCGTTCTTTAGGTTATTAGAGGAGGGATGCGAACCGTTGTGGCCTGGTTGCTCAAAGCAAACTACATTGTCTGCAGTGGCGACGTTACTTAACATCAAGGCTGATCACAACATGAGTCATGCGTGTTTTGAGTCGCTATTAAAGGTCATTAAGAGTATGTTACTTGACGGTGAAAAATTGCCCGATAAATATTACTTTTGTAAGAAAATTGTGAAGAAGTTGGGTCTTGGATACCAGAAGATCGATGCATGTCCGAACGATTGCATGTTGTTTTATAAGGAAAATGAACAGAAGACAAAGTGCACATTGTGCAGTCATGATCGGTTTAAGCCTAATAAAGACTACAAAAAAGACAAATATACCTTTTAAGATTTTAAGGTATTTTCCAATTACACATCGGCTGCAAAGATTGTACATGTCTTCAAGAACAGTTGAACACACGACTTGGCATGCGAGATCTCCAGCTAAAGGTGGGGAACTTAATCATCCTGCAGATGGGAAGGCTTGGAAAGAATTTAACTTAACCCATCCAGGGTTTGCATTAGAACCAAGAAATGTGAGACTTGGATTGTCAACCGATGGTTTCAACCCTTTCGTCCACTTAGCTGTTCCGTACTCCTGCTGGCCTGTGATAGTGACTCCATACAACTTGCCTCCTTGGATGTGTATGAAACAACCATACTTGTTTCTTTCACTCATGATTCCTGGTTCCAAGAGTCCTGGAAAGAATCTAGATGTTTACTTGAGACCTCTTATAGACAAGTTGAAGGTATTGTGGGAGGATGGAATACAGACTTGGGATGTTTCGACCAAAACAAATTTTAACCTTCGGGCAGCAATTATGTGGACTATTAGTGATTTTCCTACTTATGGTATGTTATCTGGATGGAGTACACACGGGAAGATGTCTTGTCCATATTGTCTGGAGCATACAAAGTCTTTTAATCTACCATATAGTCGGAAGCCCTGCTGGTTTGACTGTCATCGTCGTTTCTTGCCGATAGATCACCCTTTTCGAAGAAATAGAGAAAATTTTAAAGAAGGAAAAGTAGAGAAAGATATGTCGGTAGGACGATTTTCTGGGACGGAGGTGCGTGACCGTGTGATGAGATTGCCAGTAATCCCATTTGGTAAAAGTGTTGCCTCAACAACAATCAATGGGTTTGGTGAGTCTCACAATTGGATTCGGAGAAGCATATTTTGGGAACTATCTTATTGGTCGACAAACTTGATTCGTCACAATCTAGATGTAATGCATATTGAGAAGAATGTGTTTGACAATGTATTTAACACCGTGATGGGTGTTAAGGGCAAGATGAAAGATAATGATAAAGCACGGTTGGATATGAAAGATATTTGTAAGCGTCCTGGTTTAGAGCTTTATGAATCACCTAATGGAAAGATTGTCAAACCGCATGCAAAATACACATTGTCCAAGAAGCAGGTTGAAGATGTGTGTGCATGGATCAAGTCTCTGAAACTACCAGATGGATATGCGCCAAACATTGCAACGTGTGTTACAGGTGACAAAATACAAGGGATGAAAAGTCATGATTGTCACGTGTTCATGGAGAGACTCTTGCCAATAGCATTTCAAGACTTGCTTGATAAACCAATATGGGATGTTTTGACTGAGCTTAGTCGTTTCTTCAAAAGCATATGTTCAAAAACGTTAAATGAAAATGACATGGAAATAGTTGAGAAGAGCATCATTGAGATCACGTGTAAGCTTGAAAAAATATTTCCACCAGGGTTTTTTGACTCCATGGAGTATTTGCAAATTCATTTACCCTATGAAGCTCGTGTTGGTGGGCCAGTTCAATATAGATGGATGTATCCTTTCGAGAGGGTGATGGGAAACCTGAAAAGGAAGGTTAAAAATAGAGCTTATGTCGAGGGGTCGATATGTGAAGCATACAGTTTTGATGAGATATCTACGTTTGTATTAGACTATTTTCCCGATGAAGTTTTGACAAAGGCCAATCGAGTTCCAAGACATGATGATGGGGGGAACGTTGAACTAAACCGTCGACTTTCTGTATTTGGTCTACCGGGTCGCACTTATGGAAAAGAAAAACGCATATTCCTCTCTAAAGCAAAATTACATACTGCACATACTTACATTCTTCTCAATTGTGAGGAGATTGAGGGATTGGTGAGGTATGCATGTAAAACTCATATTTAGCTTAATCTCATTGATGTATACTGTAATCTCATATATATTGTTTCATATATATAATATATCTGTAGATCATTCGATGTTGAGTTAAGAACAAATCAACACGGCATAACTGATAAAGATATTGAACTGAATCGGGATCAAAACTTTGCAAAATGGATAAAGGACAAAGTAAGTTATTTAACTTAATTAAGTCATTTTATTTAATTTATGAAAAACTTATTCATAATGTCTTAAACATTTGTAGGCTCTTAATGACGATACAATTCCTTCAAATTTACAAGTCTTAGCCATGGGCCCAGATAGAGACCAACTCACTCGTAATGGTTATAAAGTAAATGGCTATGATTTTCATACAAAGTCATACGCCATCGGTAAAAGAACAACCAATACTGGAGTTTTTGTTCAAGGAGATTGCTACAATGAGGTTGGTCGTGCCTTTTATGGGGAGTTGGAAGAAATCATTGAGTTGTTGTACAAGGGTACATACGGAGGTCAGATTAATCTGTTTAAATGTCGTTGGTTTGATTCAGAAAAAGGGATACGTGTCGATCGACATGGAATTGTCGATATTGACCTCAACAAAAGGACATATATGAATGCACCATTTGTGTTACTAACTCAAACACAGCAAGTGTATTAAACTCGTACTCCTATTCGGAAAAGGGATAGAACGCCTACAGATTAACAAGTTGTCATTCATACTCCTGTGCGCATTCGTGTCCAATTGGTAGAGGGAGAAGTCTACCAAGAGGAGACGTTACATAACCTCCTATAATAAATCTCGATGACAACAATCAACTCAACAATTTAGAGGGTGGAGGTGAGGATGATGAATTGGATCCCGATTCAGTACAACACTTAGATGACAATGATACTGAGGAGGAAGAGTTATTAAGTGACAATGACACCAATTCTGAAGTAGAAGATGGTTATGAATCTCCACATATTGTTGAAGAGGATTCAGAATCTGATAGGGAATTTCATTAAAATGTATGTTTACGTTAATTTGTATTCTGTAGAGTTATATATAAATGTTTACTAAATATTATTGACTTCAAATTTACACGCATTTTATTTCAGTCGCTATTATTATGTAAGTCACATTAATATGTCATTTTTTTGAATAGATGGCATCTTCAACATCAGGAAGGAAACGCGGTTTAGGCTGGGGTCCAAATTAAATACCGAAGGCCCCAACTAATCCAGACGAGCGTATTGTATTACAGATTCGCCCTGATCCTACCAACACGTAAGTTATTAACCGTATAGTAATATTAAACTCAGCAATAATATTATTGCATATACTAATGTAAATTATTCTATATTTCAGAGATTTTGCAGATGTTAGGGTTGTGAAATGTATTTCACAGTTATGCCTACAAAACTGGCCTACCCCATCTATTACGTGGGCCAGCACACCGCTAGCCCATAAGGAGGCCTATTGGCAGGAGTTCCAGATATATGTTTTTCCGTAATTTATAATTATTCTATTGAAATATTCTAATGTTTATTTTAATGTTATTATTGTATTTTTATTTCAGAAAAGATACAAGTGGGAAGATTCACAGGCCGGGGTTATACAAACACTATTCTGGCAAAAGTATGTTGTCCGCACCAAAGACAACATAAAGAAGGAGCGGGAAAAGGCACTGTATAATGCCAACATAGACCATCCTGGCCACGCTGCGGAGTATATGCATGAGTACAACCCGTGGTGGTGCTCACGCGATATATGGGTTGAGATGTGCCAGCAGTGGCAGAGTGAAGAATGGGCGAAGAAAGGGAGAATTGCCTCCAGCAACAGATCCGCAGGTGTAGCTGAAGGGAAAAAGGCAAAGGGTACATACAAAGGCAGTAGTATATCACAGGCGCAACATTTCATGGATAGGGAGGTATAGAGTTTGTCAAATTTCTAGATTCTGACTGATTGTCGTTTCTACTGCATCCTTCCCATCAAGTTCGAAAATTTCCTGTGCTAATGAGTCAATCACATCAATAGAATAAACAGGATTATCATCATTATGATATTTCATGGCATCGTAAATATTAAACTGCACAACATCGCCATCAAATTCCATTGTAAGTGTACCACTATGAACATCTATCTTGGTTTTGGATGTCTTTAAGAATGGTCTTCCTAGCAAAATAGGAGCATTTTGATCACCATTCTCCATATCAAGCACATAAAAATCAGTAGGAAAAATCAAATTATTTACCTGCACAAGGACATCCTCTATTATACCTTTAGGATAGGCATTAGATTTGTCAGCTAACTGAATTACCGTACCAGTTTTATTTAAAGGTTCAAGTTTCAAACAAGCATATATAGAATATGGCATGACATTAATAGATGATCCTAAGTCTAACATGGCCTTTTCAAATCTGGTGTCACCTATCTGGCAAGGGATAGTAAACATGCCTGGATCTTGGCACTTAGCGGGGAGTTTTCTTTGAATCACGGCAGACACATTTTGTCCTACTTTTACCTTTTCATATCTTTTGAGTGCTTGTTTTCTTTTGTGTGTACACAATTCTTTCAGAAATCTAGCAAAACGAGGTACTTGTTTTATAGCATCTAATAATGGAATTTTTACCTCGCATTGATGAAAAGTTTCATATAAATCTGAATCTTTCTCATATTTTCGTTTTTCTGTTAAAGCTAGAGGGAAAGGTGGTACCGATTTATAATCAGAGAGAGGTGGAAATTTATGCTGAGGGGTACCATTTTCGCCTTCGTCCGTGTTGTTTGCTTTGTTCTGCTCGTTTGGTGCAGACTCTGTTTTTTCTGGAGTTTCAATCTCTTTACCGCTTCTCAAAGTGATTGCACTTGCGTTTTCTCTTGGATTCACCACCGTTTGAGAGGGTAATTTTCCAGAGCCTTGCGCCTCTAATCGACTAATTGCAATTGCCATTTGTCCCATCTGTGTTTCCAAATTCTGCATATTCGCCTTTGTTTCATGTCGAAATTGCAAATTTTCCTGTTGAAATTGTACAGTGTTAGTACTAATTTGTTTAACCAAATCCTCTAAAGACAAATTAGAATTAGATGATTGGCCCTGTTGTTTATTGAGATATGGCTGCTTGTATTGGTGGTAGCTTGCAAAGTTTGAATTTGTGGGTTGATTTCCTTGTGGCTTTCCATAGCTGAAGTTAGGATGATCTTTCCAACCTGAGTTGTATGTGTTTGAGTAGGGATCATATCTTCTTTGTGGTTGACCAGGAAAACCACCTGCTGCATTTACTTGTTCATAGGACTCATCTTGAAGAGTGGGGCACATATCCGTTGGCTGTCCTACTATAGCACAAATTCCACAAGCTTTCACTTGTTGTGTATTACCTACAGGCATTTGACGAACAAGAGTAGTTAGACTAGCAATTTATTCTTTAAGTGAAGAAATTTCTACCTCATTGACAGTCTGGGATGTAAAATTAAGCCTAGTGCCGAATTGTTGTGAATTAGCCGCCATGTTTGCAATCAGGTGTCTTGCAACTTCGGGAGTTTTGTCTACCAATGCTCCGCCACTAGCAGCATCAATCATGCTTCTCTCCGTAGACATGAGCCCTTCATAAAAATATTAGATGAGAAGTTGCTCGTTAATTTGATGGTGGGGACAGCTTGCACACAATTTCTTGAACCGTTCCCAATATTCGTATAGGGATTCTCCATGGTTCTGTCTCACACCACAAATTTCTTTTCTTATGCTGGCTGCCCTTGAAGCTGGGAAATATTTCTCCAAGAATAATTTCTTCACTTCTTCCCATGTGGTTATGCTTCCTGATGGGAGATAGTAGAGCCAATCTTTAGCCAAATCTTTCAACGAGAATGGAAAGGCGCATAATTTGATCTGCTCTTCAGTCACTCCAGGTGGTTTCATGCTCGTGCATACCACATGAAATTCTTTTAAGTGTTTATGTGGGTCATCACCTGCAAGACCATGAAAAGAAGGCAAAAGATGTATTAGACCAGACTTTAACTCAAAGGAAGTGTTAGCATCTAGATTGGGAAAAGTTATGCATAAAGGTTGTTGGTGCAAATCAGGGGTCGCGAGTTCCTTCAAAGTTCGATTTTCAGCCATGTTGTCTGTTGCTTCAAGATTTGTTTGTCCTTCTTTCCTTAATCCGCGCAAAGTTCTTTCAATTTCTGGGTCAAACCTTAAATCACTTTGATTAGTAGAACGAGTTATGGTCATAAACAAGCAAGGAAATAAAGAAAATAAAAAAAAACTACGAAAAATGGCTAAAATAAAATAAATAAAACACAAATATAAATAAATCAATTCCCCGGCAACGGCGCCAAAATTTGGTGTGATGTCGCAAGCACCCAAAAATAAAATCTTACTTTGGAAAAATAAATATGTAGTAGTGCAAGTAAGAGTCGATCCCACAGAGAATGATTATTTAATTTTATGTTTTTGCAAACAAGAATTGGGGGGTTTTTAATTAAAGAAATAATAAAATTAAAATTAACTAAAATAATTAAGCAAATAATTTAATAAAGTAAATGAGAAGAAAAAGCCTTGGTTTAAGTTAATATCCACCATCAAGAATTTACAACTGATCACTGATGCAAAAATAAATCAATTAATATTTTGAAGATTTACCGTAGAAAGAACTACTCGCAGGTGGAATAATTTTTCTCCTCTCTCCTTAATTTTAGATAAGTAGAGCCACGTGGTCTAAATACTCTTACTATTAAACAACCTCCGGCACGTGCTAAAGATTTAATTTTAATAGCAGTATAAAGAATTAGAGAGATCGTTGAACTAAACAACACAAGCCACGTGTTTGTATTTAATTTAGATGAATATTCTTCCTAAGATAAAATAATCTTTTGATCTGCAAAACAATTATTAAACTTAGTTGCTTCACAAATAGCAGTAGATTAATATGAATAATAAACTAATAGGCCTCCTAGCAATTAAACAAATTAATCATAAAATTAAGCATAGAAGAATATTCAATAATCAAAATATAAATCGAACAATTAAAATAAATTAGATCTCACAGTGTATAAATCTTGATGGCTTCAATTACTTAAACCAAGAAAAAGAATTTAGCTACTCATAATTGTAGAGAACACTAAAAAATAGAAGAGAGAATTTTTATTCTTAGAAAAGTTGTGTTTTACATTGTGTGTCAAGTCCTCTATTTATAGGCTCCAAAATCCTCCTAAACCTAGTTGGAATTAATCTTTCCAAACCCTAATAGGATTTAAAATACAAATAAAAATAAAATAAAAAGAAAAATAATTATTATTCTAACCCTTGTTGGAATTAAAATCCAATTTGGAATCAAAAAGTAGCAAAAATCCGAAATAATCCGGTTTTCCAGCAATTCCGCGTCGCCAAACAGCCCTTTGACCAAGTCAGCCATCGCCAGCCGACCACGCGTTGACAGCTTGCAGCCGCCTTCCGCGTTGATGACATCAGCGCCCACGCCCGCGCATTGCGCAGGTTTTATTTTTTTCTTCTACTGTGTTGCCAAACGACGTCGTTCCAGATTGTCGCATATTTTCCTCGCGCGCAATGTGCGCGTCCCAGTTTCTGGAATTTACGAAATTGCCCCTCCGTGTTCCAGCTGCTTTAATTACTATTTTGCCATCCAACGCTGGTTATTTACCAAAATGCCATCTAACTTTCGCGGAATTTACAGATTTGCCCCCAAACTTTATTTTTCCTACAAAAATAAATATAAATTAATTAAAAATAAATAAAAATAATATAAAAATACTAAAAATCCTAAGAACACATAATAATAAATAAAACGCCTAAAATAAATAAAAGCACATAAATAAAAAGAAATATAAAAATACTATAAAATTACCTAAATTAACATAAATTAACTAAATTCCTATAAAACCTATTAAAACCAAAATAAACTAAATAATTAAACATTTAAGCACACAATAAATATAAAAACTAAGTATTAGAGAATAAAAATATCGTATAATTTAACTCTATCACTCTTACAGCTCTAGTAGCCAGTCTACCCAAGCATCATACAATCTGACGCCACATAACGCTGTGGACTGTGTTTGAGCCATATGCAGAGATCCTACACTTCTGCGTCAGCTGCAAGATCATTTGAAAGCGTTGAGCCCTGATTCATTAGCGAATGCGGTGGCAACAACAGCAAGTCAGCCGGACCAGGAGGAGGAGACTGAGCAAGACGAGGTAATATTATTACTTAATGCACCAAAATTAATCAGTCAATAATACTATCTTGAACGTGTTTCTTTTTTTGTTAAAGGAACGTGGCAGTTAGCTAGATCGATGAAGCTTGGCGAGCTACATATTGTTCTTAGCTTTTTTATTTTATTCATTCTATTGTGTTACACATGAACGGTTTGGATATTTATCGTATTGTATATATTTATGTACTAAGATTTGATTATATGATGGTTTTATATTTATTTGAAATGTATGTTATTTCATTTGGTTAGAATTTGATATTTGGTTGGAGATCTCAATTAGATCGTTTATGTATATGTTGTGCTGTGTTGGGATGTGTTTGACAGGTAAAGAAATTTTTGGGAATCGAAAAAAACAAAAAAAACCTTTTTTTTGAAAAGAATAATCAGTGACCGAATTCAGTCGCTAATAACCTGTCGCTACTACCCCGTCGCTATTAGTCTCAAAATCCGGTCGCTGATAATCATCTCATCGGTCGCTTATATCGGTCGCTGATATCGGTCGCTACACGTGGCGAATGTTGTCAGGTGTGCTAACTTAACTTAGAGACCGAGTCGGTCGCCATTTTCGGTCGCTGAAGGTTCGGTCGCTATTGTCCGTCGCTAATATGAATGTTAGCGACCAAACTATAGACGACGGATATCAGCAACCGCATTCGGTCGTTGATGGCCATTAGCGACGGAATTCGGTCGCTAATAAGCGGTCGCTGATAGACCATTTTCTTGTAGTGTAATAGCACATACAATGAATCAAAACCAAATGGATAACATTAAACCAAAGAACATTACATCCATGGAGCAATATTAATCCACAATAATCCCAAAAATAAACATTCAATAGATTACATAAGATAGAGAGAGAGAGACAGGAAGAAGAAATAAAGAAAACTCCCTAAATCATGGCATCAAATTAATGTAGGAGCATCATGGAAGCACCATCTTGGCCTCCCAAAATTGCCCTAGCCGCCTCCTCTAAGAAGAAACTGATTATATATGTTTTAGGGCACAAACATTGACTTTTATAGCGAACTGTCCGCGGCTTGACTGGCGTACGGTGCAGCTACACTTCTACCTAGTACAAAATGGGCACATCAAATGTGATTGGCTTGAGGGTATACTACTTTCAATCTCCCACTTACACTAAAGTCAATCACCCTTTGGTATCCTCATACCATTCTTCTCTAAGCGGCATACAAATTACTTAGTAAATGCTTTAGTTAATGGATCTGTAATGTTGTACTTAGAGTCTACCATCTTTATGGTGTCATCTCCGTTTCAATGATTCATCTAATCATATAAAACTTCTACATCACATGTTTGGATTTCAGATGAGACATAGGTTCCTTGGCGAATTAAACTCCTTTAATGCTAGGAACCATTATAAGTTCTGTAATAAACTTGTTGAACCAAACAATCTCCTTTACAGCTTCACTTAAAGTTATTTACTATGTCTTTTATCACTAAATCAACAACTCTTTGCTATTTGGAACCTTTCCAACTCACTGCAACACCGTTCAAGGTAATCATATTACTTAAAATGGATATACTGTTATCTTGGTTAGTCTGAACAAACTTAAGTTTGTTAAGTCCTCTAGTTTTAAATTAGACCCATCATTAGAAACTATTTTCAAATGTTCTTCTACATAAGTGAACTGATAGCTGTTTATCATACATAAGCAATATCAAGTCTAGTATATTTCAACAAATCAATGTGCGTCCTTTGGGTCAAGCCGAGCGTCCTTTATGATCTATCTCTATAGCCTTTTATCCTGAATAGAATGTTAGGATGCTTCTCCCAAGTCCTTGATGAAGAAGTTTTTAGACAACCACATCTTTACTGATTGTAGCGTCGGTATGTCATTCTTTATCGGTAGTATATCAACATATAATACTATGAATGTCATAGTGCTCCCACTAACCTTTGTACATACTTGGTTCATCCTTGTCTTTGATAAAATCAAACTTTTTTGATTGTCTCATCAAAACGGATGTTCCATCTTCGAGAAATTTGCTTCAATCCATAATTGAATCATTGTAATTTACATACTTGATTTACTCTATCATTATAGAGACAAATCCTTTAGATTGTATCACACATGCATCCTTTTGTATAGTAGGCTGCAACTGCAAGTAAAATTCGAATGGATATATGCATTTTCACTAGTGAAAAGTTTCATTATAGTCAACTATTTGGCCTTGTTTGAAATCTTTTTACCATTAGTTAGGTCATATAGGTATCCACCTTGCCATATGTTTTTGTCTTTCTTCAAAGACCCATTTCAAATTTTATGGTCATCGGCCATTTCTCTTGAGTATCTAATACTCTTGTCTTATCGTATGTAACTGGATCATCATCCACTATGTTGCGTACCTCATCATTATCATCTATGACAAATCCATACCTTTCAGGTATCTTCGGTACTAGACCAGATTTACGACTTGGTAGTGGTACAATAGGTTTATCTACTTGTACAGATTCCTTCACTTGATCTGTAGTGTTTTATGATTCTTGAACTTCTTCAAGATCTATTTTACTCCCACTAACCCTTTAAGGAAAAAACTTCTTTTCTTATAAGGTATTATGTTTCAACAAACACATTTTTAATTAGTCGGATTATAGAAGTGATACCCTAAACTCTCTTAAGGATATCCCACAAGTTTACACTTATCAGATTTTGTCCTAAGCTTATTATTGTCAAACCTTTTAACATAAGCTGGACAATTCAATTCTTAACATGCTTAAGACTTAGTTTTCTCCCTATCCATAACGCATATGAAGTCTTGAGGAAGAAATAAGAAGGTATCTTATTTAGTAGATATGCGATCGTTTCTAGAGCATAACCCTAGAAAGATACTGGAAGATCGGTAATATTCATTAGGGATCATCACCATGTCCATTCTGTGAGAATACCATTTCGCTTGAGATGATCTAGAAACTTACTGCTTAAGTATTCCCTTCTCGATCTAATCGAAGAACTTTAATACTTTTGGTTTTTAGTTTTTATACTTCACTTTTGAATTCTTTGAACGTTTCAAATGATCTGGATTTGTATTTCATCAAATACACTTATCGAAATTTAGAATCATCAGTAAAAGTAATGAATGAATACCCTCACCTTGCATTTCTTGTCATAGGTCCCACACACGACTATGTGTACCATCTCTAACAACTCTATAACTCGCTCTCCATGTCCACTAAATGGAGATTTAGTCATATTGTCCATGATACAAGATTCACAAGTTGTATTTGATTCATAATCAAAAGACTCTAAAGGCCTATCTTTATACAACTTGTTTAGTCTTGTTTCATTAGCATGACCGAGTTAATAGAATTGCATGAAGGTATGATTCATATCATCTCTTTGCATTTAGTTTGTTCAAATTGGAATATTTTTCATATAAGTCAAGTATAGAAAATCCATTAAGTAATCAACCAGTTCTAAATAAAACATTATCATTATAAATAGAGCAACGATTATTCATTATTATAATGCCAAAAATCCTTCCTTGTCATTACATGGAACTAAAATAATATTTCTAAGAACTGGAAACATAGTAACAACTTACTAACTTAATAGGCTTGCCCGTAGGTAGTGTTGAACTATAAGTTCCAATGGTTAATGCAGCAACCTTTGCTTCATTCCCCACGCACAGGATTACCTATCATTTGTTTAGCTTTATAATTCTACTTAGTCTCTGTAACAACTTGCATATGTGAGACCACCAGTCGATATTTAATACCTAAGTAGAACTTGACTTATAGAAAATTTTATTTCATTATGAACAAATATATATTTGTAGCTGAAGTTTCACTAAACTTTTTCTACTTAACTACTGCAACTCTCTTGCGATTGTTCTTCCAGTGTCCCAGCTTATCGCAATGAAAGCAAACTCCTTTGCCTTCGGGATCACTTTTATTTATGTCCATTGTTTAGCCTTTCTTTTGCCTTCTACTCTTTCTGACTTCTCAGAAATACCTTTGGTCATCTTCCTCCGCTTAGAAGATTCATCTTCGAGTAAGACTTGATTTTTCTTTGAAGGAAAATGACTCTCAACAATCTTCAACATAGTAAGCAAATCAGTTAAACTGACTTCTAGCTTATTAATGTTTGAAGTTCACAACATATTGTGAATTAGAGTCAGTGAGTGATCACAAGATCGAATCTTGACTCAACTCTCCATCCTTGACAAAACCTGTTGTCTAAATTGATCAATCGAATTAATCATCTTTAGGACATGTGTCTTTACTGTAGTGTCATTAGCTATTATAGATTGGAAGAGTTCCTTAGATATCTTATATCTAGTTGACCTATTTCCTTACCATACAACTATTTAATGTGCAGCAATATAGTATGTATATCTATTTCTCGTGTTGATACTGTAACTCGATACTTATGGATGCGAGCATGATGCATTGAGCCACCTTTACATCATCTTGACATTTAAAATAGCAATATCTTTCTCAAAGGCTTAGTCTGCAACGTTTGCAGGAATAGGCAAATTAAAGACATTTGCTAGCTTTTCAGCATTGAGAACTTTTCTCAAATTTGTTTAATTAATTCGAATAATTCAGTTCGATTAATTGTTAGTATTCATTATGCTATGCAGTGTTAGTGAATTAAACATAGCAATATTATTTAAGTGAATTAATAACAACATTAACATGCATTTATTTTATTAATTACCAAAATAAATTAGGTCTTTATTTAAAATGGTATCTCCACTATTTTCATCAAACTATAATACTCTCCTTCTATAGTTCGGCAAATCTAGTTAAAGATTTGCTAGTGAGAATAAGGATCCTATTTCAAATGTATATAGTTTTGTGTGACACAACAAACTATATATAAATAAATAGGTAGACAACTCTTTGTCAATTACATCAACATGTAACTCCTTTTATTTTGCCTCTTAGATTATTATGATCATGTGTGACACATCCAAATCAAAATTATCCTAGTTAAGTCCGACCTAGCACTTCCATATAAGTGAAGAGAAAAACACCGTCCTTGTGTAACATAACAAAGCAGCATCGTTCAATTCTTTTATAATCATAAAATGTGATTAAACAACATCTCAAAAAATTAATATAAGCCTTGTGTAACACAACAAACTTATAATGATTATTTGATACTCTATCGTTTTACCATGCTAGAAGGCAACGTTCAATATTTTTAATAAATATCTTTGAACGTTACAACTTAATATTATGACTAATAGAATAAATAAATTAAAATAATTCTAATTTTATTTAATTGAATTAAACTCATTTAATTCATGAATTAAACCTTTTAATTCATTTTATAAATAATATTTATTCTACATCATGAGGGATTTGTTAATATTAATTGTCTTATCTTGTTTAGCGCACATGCACACATATATATAAAATACGCATTATATTAATTAACATGTGAAGCATATTTGATAATATATATTATATATAAATAAGCATGCACATATAGAATACTATTTTCTACTTAGATTGATTATCGACTTTAATTCTAGTTTGGTTCACTAGAGCCACCATGTGAACCAAAAGGTCAAACCTAGGGTGCAAGAATAAATTAAATTAAATAGAACTATTATATTTAAATTTGTGCTCCATTACAAACGGGTCTTCATACGCTCCTTGCTTCTTTGCTCCAATTCTTCAAAATAATTCTAACTAATCCTATTACAAAACTATTTACAATAAATAGAAATATTGATCAACAGTCAAGGGGAAGTACATAGGAGCGAGATAGAATTATACATAAGAAAAATTAGAAAGACGAGGTACGCAAACCCCATTTATTAAAACTCATTCATTAATGCATTTAATTAAAATTAAATCCAATCATACTGGTCAATAGTTTATAATCAATCTCATTTATTATCATATATATCAACATATATATCAATAAATAATATTTATCTCATGAATTAAATAAATTATTCCATATATGTATTATTATTATTTAATGGGTAATTTAAAGTTGCATGAAATTCAATTTCATATTTAAAATAAATATTTTATTTTAATTATAAAATTATTAAAAAATAAATTATTTATTTTTATTATTTTAAAATTAATCAAAATAAACCCTTTTTATTTTGAAATTTTAAAATCTGCACAAAATTACCAAGCTGTTTGGCTAAATAATATATATATATATAATATATTGTTATAATATATATTATATTATAATATATATATATATATATATATATATATATATATATATATATATATATATATATATATATAATATATATTAGTTACGGAATTCAAACAATTCCGGCAGCTAACAATATATTATATATATTATAATATATATTATCAACTGATTCATCAATCACCTGTTAACATTATTATTATTATTATATATATATATATATATATATATATATATATATATATATATATATATAATCCGAAGCATTACCTGTTAACTTTTGAAAACCAAATGCTTGTGAATCATGAAACTAGTAATCTAATTCACATATATAATATATAAATATATTAGTTAATTCCGTGGAATCCATTTATGCTTCAGATTATCGAAATTCGCAAATCTTGATTTCTAATTCAGCAACAGAGATTTTTAGTTCCGACAATTAAATAATTGTTCATAAAACATAATAATTTTATACAATAAATTATGCCCAATAAATTGTTATAAACACATATCCATATATATACAGACTCAAAATAATTAATAATTCGCATAAAGTTTGACTCTGATACCACTGTTGGTTTACAAAAATATGACATACATATAATCAAATTATATAAGCGCAACGGAAACAGGAAAAATCATATTTTAAAACTTTTTACAAACTAATAACTAGGATCTTTCTTATGCGACTATTATCAATGTTAGCTCTCCAAGTGTGAAGCCTCTAGAGGTGATCCACCAAGAGATATATGAATTAAAGAAGTGAATTTTGATTTTTCCAAATCATAGGTGACTAGCCCTAATTCTCTCTTTCTCTAACCCCTTATATGTATAGAATTATGGAGTACTATCTATATTCTAGTGAAAGAGTGTTTAACCTTAATCTATGATAAGATTCCTCTTATTTATAGATATAGTCAACCCTTCTAAACTATTTAGGATTAGGGTTTTTAATTTAATTCTCAATTTAATTAAGAACTAAATTAATTAATTAAAATTTCTAAACCATTTAGGAACTTAATTATTTAATAATGAGAGTATTTCTTATTAATTAATTACTAAACCATTTAGTAACTTAATTAATTATTATAATTACAATTCCTAAACCATTTAGGAACTTAATTATTTACAATAATACTACTACTTATTACTTAATTCCTAAACCATTTAGGGACTAAATAATAATACTAGTAATAATAATAATGGAAGTAATAATAATAATAAGACTCCTTTTATTAATTTATAATTAGTATTTCTAAAATACTAAACTATAAATATTAAGCTATTTAATTTATTCTATCATCATAGTATAAATTAAATATACTAAATTTATTATTACGATTATGTCATCTACTTCTAAAATAAATATTGCTCTTTCGCGGTGTGACCCTTTAGGTTTTCTATATTAAATCGGTTATATAATAAACAAATTAGAACAATTCTAATTCATTTATTACGAATTAACTCTTTAATTCAGAATAAATAATTATTCCACAATAAGAGTAAGCCTCCTTAGCGATTAGTCAACATTACAGATAATATAGATTTCAACATTTGATCGTAAAAGAACCTTTCAGCGAATAGTTACCGTACAATTCAATTCTTCTACCATACAATGTCTCAACCAAATATAAGACATGGAATTTATGTCAAGTCTAATTTATTTGATCATATGCATTTTAATTCACAAATGCACAACTCTAGTTAATGTAAATTAGAAACTCCTTTCTAATTTCATATAACCCTGGCCAGGGGTTTCTGAGTTGTCACTTATTGAATCGCATAAGACATTTTCTCCCTTTACTGGAAGTGGTAGATCATTTGTTGATCATTCACCTATCTCCATATGTACCTTATTATACCCAAGCATATCCTTTGATATACCAATAAGTCTTAAAGAATATGTCAAAGTATAACTTAGTACACACAAGATACTAAGATGATCTCAAGTTCAAGGATCACTTGTATGACTATCACATAAGAAAATCCTATTGACAGACAAGTAAAACTCTATTAGGTGTTCCTTGAGCAAGCCACATTCAGTGAACTTATTCTCTAATAAGCACCTACATACTTGCTTTAGTGTCTCTACACAAATGATTATGAGATCAATCATCCTCTTCATAAAAATAAGCATAGTATGTACCAATCTATCCGGATCTACTAATCCCCTTTTTAGTGATCCAACGATTATGAACAATTTTAGTTTTGAGCTATCTTAAATTTAGATCTCATTAGCATGATCCTCATCATGGTTCTAAAAGCATTGCTCGAAAACTATGGGTTTATCCATTTGATTAATTTAAGTAATTAATCATAAATAAAGAAATGCCTTGATTCTTTTATTAATAAATGAACAAGATTACAAATGATATGTTTATCACATCAAATGTGATTAGCTTGAGGGCATACTACTTTCAATATCTTCGAGAATCAAGGAATTAAATGAACAATGACTAAATATCAACGAAAAATCTACAAGCCTTCTATAAAAGAACATCATAAATCAATTTAAGGAGAAGTATAAGGAAGAATGAACAAAAGGAAAAATTACAGTCAAAATACAAAGCACTCTACTTTTCGATCAACGAACAATTTGTTCAGCTACTAAGTCATTTACGAATTAGACTTAACGCTACTTAGCAAAAACTCATATCATACATTCTACTCATGATTACTGGTCTTAGTGACCTCATTGGTGCCAAGTCTGTAGGGCTTAAAGAGTTCTTAGTGAACTGGTCTTAGTGAACTTTTGTCTTCGTGACATATACCAAGTCTGCGAGGCTTGAAGAGTTCTTAGTGAACTGGAGGTGCCAATTCTGAGTGACTTGAAGGAATCTTAGCGATTCATTGTTGTAATAGTTCTTAGTGAACTCTAGTCTTAGTGACCTACATCCTTAGTGGATTCCCTACCAGAAGTGTAGAAGAGTGGACTAGGAGATCTTTGTGCTCCAAACCACTTAAAATCCTTATACCTCTTTTATATTTCTATACTATTTATATTTGTGTGTGTTTCCACTAGATTAACTAACTCTAGAACTGAAAATTTCATTAAATCTTTGAAGGGGGTTTTTCAAATCAATATTCCGTTGTGCTTAAATAAATTAACTTGTTTAATTTATAACCTAGTAAAACTCATTCAAAAGAAGAAGAAAAAATTCATAAGAGATCTATTCAACTCCCCTTCTAAATCTCATAGTACCTCTAGGAAACAACATATATATATATATATATATATATATATACATATGTAACTCCCCCAAATCCGGGTACCTTGAACCTTGGACTTGGTACGTCACAATACATCATGTTCATACATGTTCTATAACTAATGCGGAATATATAAACATAAATTTTTTATGTCAGAGTATTCTACAACATGTCCCAAGGTTTCTAACCTTAACTTACATATGTACCTTTAGATTCACAAAAAGCTTTACACAATTAACTTACATCAAATAACTAATTAGTTATCATGCATAAAACTATAATCTCGTCCTTTGCTTTTGTCTCTGTCTTTCCTCGAACATTTGTCTTAATCTGAAATTTGTTATCATGATATAGCAAGGGTGAGCAACGAATTTGCTCAGCAAGTTTAAATACAATAAAGATATATCATGATTGAAAAAAAGAATAAGCTTTCGGATTTTTAACAATATAATATAATATTTGTGCTTAGCTTCCAGGGGGCGCTGCCCCCTTCCACCCCCGCCAGCTCACCGGCAAGTTGGGCAGCCGCTCGCTCACCGGGGAGCGAGACCCCCCACCATCGTAAGCGTAGTGGCCATTAGTCGTCTTTTGTGATCAACTCAGGTTCTTCTGGATCAGCTGTTTGCCTTGCCTCAAGTAACCTGATGCTCGTTATTTATTATGACAGCTTTGACCATAAGTCGTTGGGGTGGCTTTGTGTTGGGGTCCACCTTCCTTTTCGCATGTTAGGTCAAGTAACGATTTTACCCTCATGTCAGGGTTAGTACAAAAGTGCAAAATTTGGGTGTCTACAATGCGGAGTACAAAACTGAGATGAATCATAGTCTATATAATCTGTCTCTATATCACCTTGCAGTGTCTGAGATGAAGACAGGATGTCACGTGGTTGGTATGTTGACGGGAAGTCGTCACGAGCTCTACCACGTCCACGTGTGCAGGGTGAACTAGATTGTGGAACAGGATCCATTGGTTGATGGTCTAACAAGTGTGATTGACCTATATCAGTAAGGGTCGTCGTACAAATCTTCATAGCATCACTAATATGAAGAAATACTTCAGAGTCTACGTTTGCACACTTGTATCCCTCTACCAATGTATGGTATACACGTGCAAGATTCTCAGTCTGTAAGATAATATACGTATAATATGTCATGTCATACGTAGAATATTTTTTTAGTCTATGCAAAGTTATAACAAATAATAATAATAATCATTTAAGAAATAACAGTGTAACAAGAAATTAATTATTTTCTAACATACCAAATAAGCTGTAGCTCCATGTGTCCCCTCGAACTCTCCCGTCATTTGCTGAGCCAGCCTAGGATTCAACATCTGACGTCGTGTAACGCTTCGATACCAAGGCATGTAATCAGGGTCACACTCTGGACACTCATGTGTATCCTCTCCAGTAACCACAAGAGTTCCCCTAGTACCCCGCAACGCTATGAAGTAATGGTGTTGTGCCTCCCAGTTTGTATGTGAGTGACCAATAATGCAATGAAGATACGTGCTATTTTCTGGTGCCCAAGGTATGAACTATCATATACCAAACTGTCGGAGCACTCTATCGGCATAATGCCATTCCACCACCTTAAAACATATCAATGGACATCTAACACGCCAAAGGCCTTGACCGGTACTACAATATGCTAGCAACAAAATCATCACATCTTCTATATATGGTTGCCAAACAAACTGATCATCTCTCAGTGTGTCTAAGCTATATCGATGGATTGGCACGGTATGTTGAGCAACATGGTCCAGCACACAGTGCACGTTCCACCTAGATGTAGTTATTGTTAATAGTTTAATTGTTTGCCCTACATCGACCTTACTTTATATAGACGATAAGTTTCATTCACCTTACACCCCACGGCCTGCGTGGCAGAGGAAATGGTGTAGATATGCTAGAATCTAATAGGATGTCTGTAACCATGTCAGCATCATCTGGTCGCCTACGCGGCGCTATGGATTTAAAGCGTTCCCAAGTCCATATCTGCAACCGTACAAAAATAATTTACACAATGTAGTTACAAATTTCTAAATATGTTATTAACAAATAAATAAAATTAATCATTACCTGTAATAATATTAAACAGGCCGCAACATCGCTGGTATTTGGATTAGTCCCACGACATAAATGATGGTATAAATAAGCTAGACATGCACTACCCCAACTATATGTATGTACCGTATCCAGATCCTCTAGTAAAAGTAAAAATTTTAACTTAACACGATTTTGTGTACAATCACAAAGTATATGGGTTATGAGTATAAGTAGGTGAGCCCTAATGTGGTATGATAATGTATCATTAGGAACATTCGTCCGTACTAAGTCTAACAGCCACCCCAACCTAAGACTATTAGAACTAATATCCACATTAGGAGTCGGTCTACTTCCGAGAAGATACTCAACTAAATTGCACCACTTCAGAATGGTTTCCATTGTTAGTGTGTGTCACATGAGATCCAAGAGTTGGAAGACCCATTAGTACCTCCACATCTTGGAGGGTGATGGTAGTCTCGCCAACTGAAAGATAGAATGTATGGGTCTCCACTCGCCATCTATCTACCATAATTGTTATCAAAGCACGATCAAATCTAATTTGTCCTACTCTATACACACCATAAAATCCAGCATGTGCAATACTATGACGAATACGAATATCTGGGTGACCTTCCCTCCACAACTGGAAATAACCACCATCGTCGTGCCTACATTTAAGGGGAGGCGGCTCCTGTCAAATGTAGAAACAACTTACAAAATACTTATGAATAAATACATTAAATACATATGTAAAAATAAATTACAAAATACATATGACACATCAGACGTTGCGTACCAATTCATCATTATAAAATACATATGAAATTATACACTAAATAAATAATATATACCTGACCCTGCCAAATGTTCTCTGAATGATGGGAAGATTGGAGAACCAATAATGATCTATCGATGGGACCAAGGTGGATCCAATCATCCTCAATCATAAGCCTATTACAAAAAAATGTTAACTTTTTTAACCAACTTTTTTAAGATAAATATTTTTCACTTTATTGCTCATCCATCATCATTCAAAATGAATATAGCCTTAATTTGTTGTAGAAAGTATATCTAAAATTAGTAAACTTATATGCCTGCAGTTACATCTCTCTCATAATTTTCTAAAAACAAAGGATTTGTGAAAATATCGTGGTTATCATTTTTCTCACTAGTGTGATGATGACGTAAATAAATAAAATTAAACAGTGTACACATGGGAGGTTTTTTGTCTGATGAATTGTTTACTGTTTATGATTCACTAGCAATAAATTTTACAAATTCTTAACACAAATTTTAAATTCAATATAAATATATATATATATATATATATATATATATATATATATTATCCAAGTGTGTTTTGATATTAAATAAATACACAAAAATTTATTAACTTAAATACTGGCATATATTTTTTTGGACGAGGTGGATAAATACTTGCGTTGTTACCAATCGGATGCCTTCAAAATCTGAAGTTTCTGTTTGCTTCTCATCATGGCTCATGTTTGTATGTTTACTATTTTGGATATGATGTCATTTTACTTGATTACACTAATATAAATAAGAGTTACATTTAACTTATGACCTCTCTTCTTCTTCTTTTTTATTTTTTTTAATATAAACTAATGAAACACGGTCAAAATCCCATTTAAAATATAATTCCCTTCGATTGAATATATAGAAAGAGTCTTGTTTTGATATTAAAAAATTACAAAATTTTAAAATTAATGTGAATTAGTAATAACTTTTAGATGTATATATAATAGTTTATAATTAATATTCTCAACTGTATTGATTTAAAATCAAATGAATCAATTCATATTGATTCTAAATTTTAAAATTTTGCAAATTAATTTCAAATACTCAGAATGAGATTAAAACACCACAAAATATGACTTTAATAAATCTAAATATTTTAGTAATAAGAGTTAAAAACTAAATTAAATCCTAATATTTTCTGCATGCATGCATAATGGCTACTTAATTGTAAGTTGTAACCACAAACCACAATAGCTTTTCGTGGCCACAATAGTTAAAAATATCATGTACTGGGTGTTGTGGACGTTTTGAAACTTGTGGCCACAATGGTTAAAAATATCATTTACTGGGTGTTTATATTAAACTTTTTATAGAAAAAGAGTGAGTGAGGCCAACAAAAAAAGTAGACTAACATTTAAATATCAATACTTGATTTTACAATAATTAAAATTAATGTAGACTAATGTACATACCTTTATGGATGCTTTGAAGAAAATTAATGGAGAAAAATATAGTTGAAGGGAAGTGGAGGGTAACAACAATGAAAAAATGAAGGAAGGAAAAAGAGAAGGCATAGAAGAAAATAAGAATGGAAGAAAAACTATTTAATAAGGTTGGTAGTAGTGGTGTCTGTTCAAGCATATTTGTCATTAAAATAATGCATTGCTATTTCAATTTCCTTTTTTAATTTATTTTTTGTTTGTACTTGATTCAACTTTTTTTATTGATTGTATTGGTAGTTAATGCAATACTTTTTTCAGTTTTTTTTGTTTAAACAGATGATTGTATTGGTACTTGATTTAATATTTTTTCAGTTTTTTTTTTCTGTATTTTATTCAATTGAATTGGCTTTTCAACTTTTTTTTTTCCTGTACTTCATTCAATTGAATTGACTTTTCAACTTCCTTTTTTTCGTAGTTGATTCAGTATTCCCCCCTTTAAAGTTGTGCAGTTTTGGACATCAATCAATTGAATTGGCTTTTCAACTTCTTTTTTTCGTACTTTATTCAATATTTTTTTCCTAAATTTGGACACCAATTAAATTGACTTTAGCTTTTTGCGGGCCATGTTCGTTGGGTAAGTAAGCAACATGCATCAGTCACATCTATTATATATTACTTTTTAAATTTTTTTGAAAAAAAGTTAACTAAAATTTAAAGCAAATTGATATTGCTTTAAAAAAAATAAGCAATTCGTTTTTATTTATAAAAATATCATTCAACACCATTCATATTGGCGTTGGAGTGTTAAAAAATAAACAATTTGTTTTTAAAAATTAAAAATTTAGGCGTTGAATGAGCATTTAAAAAAAAAAAAAAGTGGATGCCATTTTGATTGGCTTTGAAACATAAAATAAGTGCAGATTACTTTTTTGGTTGGACGCCATTTTGATTGGCTTTGAAACATAAAACAAGTGCATCTTACTTTTTTTGGTTCAACGCCGTTGATATTGGCATTAAAGTGTACTTTTTTTTTTTTTTTGAAATTTTGTTTAAAGAATAAATTTATTTTTAAAAAAACAAATTATTTTTTTAAAAATTAAACATTTTGTTTTTATTTATAATTATTTTTTTTACAAAAAATACGTTAAGATAAGTGAACTAATTAATTAATAGCTAATCATCCTACGCCACTTCAAATAGCATTGGAATTTGCAGTTAAGCTCCAACACCAATTAAATTGGCTTTCAGACTATGAATAAGAAACATTGAATTAATTAAATATAACTCAAAAAGTTGAACTTAAATTAAGCTATTGCCGGAAACTGCCCCAATATAGTAATACTTTTTATACAATACATAAAAATATAGGCAATTTTCAATGGAGGGGCTTTTTCAGGTTTAGGAGTTCCCGAGGAGGAGAATTGGCAAAGATTATACGAGGAAATGGCCACCCTCTTCAGGGCTCTTCTTCTGCTTCTCTCTTTAATCTCTATCAGGTTTCAGTTCAATCTAGCTTTAATTTAGTTGTATTTTTTACTTTTATTTATGTTTCTTGTTTTGGTACTTACTATGAACAAGCTGAAAAAAGACAAAATTATGGGTTCTTATGTTGTTGATTTAAAGGGAAATGTGAAATTAAAGTTGTAGATGTAAAGTAATTGTGTTATGCTCATTTGGGTCTTGCTTCTTTTGTTGATTTGGGTGGCAAGAAGTGAGATATTCAAGATTCAGAGTTTTGATGTCTTCTTTTGCCACTCTGCAATTTCTCAGAAATGGGAAATTCAATTTTCTAGCAACGTATTGATACCCATCATGAAAAATTAATATTAATGATTTGGAATCTTTTGATGTAATAGAATAAGAACTTTTACTTAATTTGTATGAATTTAGTTGGTATTGATTCTGGTGAATATGTTATTGATGTGACTTCCATTGTAATGGCGCTGGTCTTTTGAATTGAGCTATGGTATGTGTATCAATTTATGTGTGTTTTTCTTCCTTTATTGAATCGGTTTATGACCTGTTTAAATATTTCTTCTTAACAGAAAATTGATTTTGACATCCATTTTTGTAGTTTTGGTACATTTGAATTGATTGCATGTTGTAGGATGCTTTAAGGTTTTTCTTTCTATGATCAAATAATCATATCCTTCAACTAGTCATACAAGTTTTTCCATTTTCGAATGAAATTTTTGTTGCTTACTTTCTTCTTAATCCAATGTAATCTCTAATAAAAAATTTCTTTCACTTTTTTCCAATACATATTTAGATTTATGTGCTAAGATCCATAGCCTTGGAGTTGGAATTAACTATGGTCAGATTGCCAACAATCTCCCTTCTCCTTCTTGTGATTGTGCTTTTTTAATCTAATACCTAATAGTGGTGTTTCAGAAGTAGATAATGAGTGTAATGAATGGCTTAATTGAGTTTAATTTGTCTTTTTATAGCTTGATATTTAATTTTCTTGATCATGATGTGTGTTATTTGGGTTATCTTATAATGTTTCTGTTCTTCATGGATTTTGATTTGGGGGTTATTTTGAGGTTGAGTAGGTAGGATAGCATAGGGCTGGAGGGGATGGTGAATGGAATTGTCTTGGGATGTTTTGATATTTTTGTCTTGAGATCTTGATGTTTCGTTTCACTTTGGGTGGTGGCAAGAGGATTGCTTACAAAGGCTACAGAACCGTATAGATGTGGCCTATACGATAGTTCCCTCTCTGAACATCAGGTACTCTTTTAAAATCTGGAAACTAACATTTTATAATGGGAGGAACCAAGATACTGAGGAAATGACCTGGGAGCTAGAATCTGAGATGAAATCTAAGTATCCTTACCTCTTCGATATGTCAGGTACGTCAATTTCGGGGACGAAATTTCATAAGGAGGGGAGGTTGTAAGACCCCGAATTTTATGAAATACAAAATTTAATTTTTCTTCATATAGATATTTTTTTTTTAACAGTAAGTGGTTAAATCGATAAAGTTAAAAGTTAAGGATGTTATGCGTAAATTTTATTTTGTCGGACAATATTCGCTTTGTCGGGGAATATTCGTTTGGTCGGGGAATATTCGTTTGGTCCGACGGCGCCGAAATAACAAATTATTGGTGGACCCCACAACGGAATATTTGTCGGATATAGAAAACGACAGAAATAACCTTTTTAAATAAAAATAGTCAACGGAACTGTTAAAATACCGGTGATAAAAGAATAGTAGCATACGGTAGTTATTGGTATTTTCTGTAGCACTCGGTACTCTACAGTAACACACGGTATTGCATAGTGTCTCATATTTTTGGTCTGATAATTGACACCGTAACTGTTACGCATCATTTCATCGATAATTGTCACTGCATAATATTTTATATTATCAATTCAATAATTGTTGTTACACAGTATTTTGCATTATTTATTTAATAATTGTCATTACACTGTATTTTATATCATTGAGTCAATAATTGTTGTTGCACTGTTTTTAAAATTATTGAACCTAATAATTGTCACAGTAACATATGCACAGTAATTCACATTATTGAATCAATAATTGTCATTACACAGTAACGTATGCTTTATTTTACATTATTGTTATCTCTATTATGATGTTATTTAAACAGTTGTATTTCATTAATTTATTGACTTGATATCTAAGAGCTAACTATACTGTATTTATAACAATTAGTCATAATAATTGAATTGATAAAGTTATTTGTTTATAATATAAAGTTAGGTGATTATTAGGTGATATGAAATGAATGGTGTAGATTAAAGTGTGAATTATTGTTGAATAATTGAATTGATTTGTTTATAATATAAAGTTAGGTGATTATTAGGTGATATGAAATGAATGGTGTAGATTAAAGTGTGAATTATTGTTGAATAATTAAATTGATTTGTTTATAATATAAAGTTAGGTGATTATTAGGTGATATGAAATGAATGGTGTAGATTAAAGATAATATAATATTTGAAATGGATGGTGTAGATTAAAAGGTGATCTTTAAATGAATGGTTTAGATTAAATGAATGATAAGATTTTTGGCTATAAATAGAAGCCTTAACTTAAGGATTTTTCATGAACTTCCTTACTTGTTCTTTCTTTCTCTCTCTAAATACTTCTTGTGAAAGTTCTCTCTAAGTGTGCTTAAGTCATCTTGAGTATTTGTGAAGATCTATAAGTATACGTGTACTGTTCAAGTTAATCAACCTCATTTAAATCAATATCCAGTCACGTGTTACGGTAAGGGATACCATCTTTTTCATCTTCCATTATTCAAACATACTATGGTAAGGGATTATCATTATTTGATTCTCGATAATAATATTGTTTATTCCTTACTCATAAGACGTGCCTTTTATTTCCATGTATTAAATTGTGGGAATAACCTTACGGAGCGGATTGCCGCCTGTTGGTGAATAACCTTTCGTATTCATTCATTATTAATCTCTGAGAATAACTTTACGGAGCGGATTGCCGCCTGTTTGGTGAATAACTCTTTGTACTCAAATTCTATTAAACTGTGGGAATAACCTTACGGAGCGGATTGCCGCCTGTTTGGTGAATAACTCTTTGTACTCAAATTCTATTAAACTGTGGGAATAACCTTACGGAGCGGATTGCCGCCTGTTTGGTGAATAACTCTTTGTACTCAAATTCTATTAAATTGTGGGAATAACCTTACGGAGCGGATTGCCGCCTGTTGGTGAATAACCCTTTGTATTAATTTCCTTCACATTTTGTTAATCAAACCTGCTACGGTAAGGGATATTATTTTCTTTCATACTTCTAAATCGAAATTTATTATGGAACTATTGCTTTTATAATTCCTGAAAATATTATATGTTCCATAATAGTTGAACTTCATTATTTCAACTGAACCTTCCTATTTACGTGAACCTTTCTATTGAATTGTAACCGTTATTCTGAACTGTGGATCTTGAATATCATTTTTAAATTTCACTCCACATTATGTTGACAATTTGGACATTATTTGAATCTGTACAAAGTAAACTTCCGATACTTATTGTTATCCTATTTCTTCTGTTCATCATTTATATCATTCTAATCATCCAAAAATCAAGCTGTTGTGAATATCTGTGGCCGGGGGCACAGATGTGATATATTTGTTGAACAGATGATAGGTTAAAGGCGATATAATAGGTTAAAGGCGATACATCTGTTCGGTGTCTTTTATGGCACGTGGTGAATGTTCTCTTTGGCCCGTAGTGCAAAGATGAACTGTTGTTTGGTATGATTATGACCAAAGGCTGAATCTGGTATAATCATGACCGTTGGTGTTATATTGAATGTCTTTGGCCCGTAGTGCAAAGATGAACTGTTGATCTGCATGATTATGATCAGGAACTGTGAATTTGTATTATCTTGACTAATGATATTTCAGATGATAAAAGTTGATGATGTTTTTCCTAAAAAGAGAACCGAGTGGACATTATAGTCTGCATTATTCTTCAAATAGATTACTCATTCTGCTGCTATTATTGATCTGAACGTTGTTTAAGAATTTAACTGCAGTTTTTGATATAAACCTTGTAGTCTATTGTATTCTATCAAGAACTCAACTGTTGAAGACTAATGATAATTTATTCGTCATTATCTTAGTCATGATATTCTTTACTGGGCTATTTGAGCTCACCCTTTCTTTTGTTCCATTGTTTTTCAACAGGAGATGAAAACATGACAGGGTCTAGCCGGGGAATGGAGTGAGGGTCCGAGGAATAGTTATCATAGTTTTCACGTTTTGTAAAATAGTGTGGCAATAATAGTGAAGACTTAGTTGTGTATTATTATACACTGTATTGTTGTACGTTGTGCTTTGTTGTAATAATTTTGTTGTAGTCTTTTGACGACTCAAGTATGGGCTGTGTGGGCCCAGATTTGGGGGCGTCACAGTTGGCATCAGAGCTTAGGGATATGGTCTTTAATGGAGATCTGGGGTAGAACTAGGAGGGGAGAGACGAATAGAATCAGTCACTAGTGTGTCCTACCTAAAATAGATTTTATTATCTAATGAGTCGATTTGAATGTAGGAACATGAAGTGATGAGTCAGTTTATTTGAACTAACATTTATTTTGTGACCACAGTTTAGTATGGCATCTGGAAATCAAGAGGTTAACTATGGAATGCCTGAAGCAAATGTAGCCGAGAATCAAGAGGCCCCAAACAATCCTCCTGCCAACTCAGGAAATAATGTTCCTGATAACATGATGAACGATGGATTCTTTAGGAATTTCATGCAGTTCATACAGAATCAAGGAAGAGGAAATCCAGTCAATAATAACGGTAGAAACGCTGGTAATTTGAGGATGGTCACTGTTAAGCAATTTAAAGAATTAGGACCACCTGAATTCCACGGGAAGCCTGACCCACTCAAAGCGGAGGCATGGCTGAAGCAGACGACAAAAATACTTGATGTCTTATAATGCGCTGATGATCAGAAGGTGCCATTTGCCACTTTTATGTTACGAGGTGAGGCGGACCATTGGTGGGAAGCGGTAAAACGTATCCAACCTTCAGCACTCGAAATGTCTTGGACAGAATTCGAAGAACTGTTTAACGAGAAGTACTTCCCAGAAAGCATCCGCCATATGAAGGAAGTGGAATTCATTAAGCTGGAGCAGGGAAACATGACAGTTTCTCAATATGAAGCTAAGTTTGCTGAACTGTCTCGTTTTGCGACTCATCTAGTAGATGACGAAGCACGAATGAGTCGAATGTTCCTGAGAGGTTTGAGACTCAAAATTCGTCAACAACTTAGTTCTCATAAATTTAGTTTGTATTCAGATGTTGTAGATAGGGCTCAAAGGGTGGAGCAAACAGATGAAACATTGCAGCCAAGAGTTAATGATCAGCATAGAGAAAGGAGTGACAACAACCACAGGAACGAGAACCATCGAGGAGGTAACCAACACTTCGGTGGTAATTCCATACCAAATAACAGAAGAGGAGAATCTAGTGGGAACAATTTCAAAAGAAAGAGATTCCATAATAATTATGGAAGGGCACCAGCACCAGTACCAACACCAGCACCGACCCCAGTTTCAAGGGGAGAAGATCGACCACCAGTGAGATGCTATAGGTGTGGTCAGGAAGGTCACATCAGCCCAAACTGTACACTGCAGTCCAAAAAGTGCTACAGTTGTGGGAAAGAGGGTCATCTTGCGCGGTTCTGTCCTGCCACAAAATCAAGTCCAGCTGCAATGATGATACCAAAAGCTAGCGCAGATAAGGGAAAATCTGTAGTTCAAGGGAGAGCTTTTGTTGTGACATCCCAAATGGCGCGAAACTCGAACGAGGTGATAACCGGTAAGCTATTCATAAATTCTCGTGAAGTCTACGCTTTGTTAGATACTGGCTCTACCCATTCTTTTATCTCACCTGCATGTGCTCAGCGTTTAAACTTAACTCCTGAAAATTTGGACTTTGACTTATCAGTTGAAACCCCATTAGGAGAAATGACCATTACATCTACTGTCTATAAATCCTGCCTAGTTCAAATCAACAACCTCACATTACCTGTTGACCTTATTTCTTTGGAGATGCATGAATTTGATGTGATTTTAGGAATTGATTGGTTGACTACCCATCATGCTAAAATTGATTGTTTTCATAAGATTATTAGTTTTCATATTCCTAATCAACATGTCATGCAAATTCAAGCAACTAAACCATTGAAATCTATAACTGTTATTTCTAGCCATAAAACCATTCGTTTATTGAAAAACGGATGTCAAGCCTTTTTAGCTCATGTCACTGATTTGAACAAAAATACGTCAAACTTAAATGATATTCCCATTGTTAATGAGTTTCCTGACGTTTTTCCTGAAGAACTTCCTGGCTTACCCCCAAACCGTGAAATTGATTTTTATATTGATCTTGAACCCGGTACCAAGCCCATTTCCAAAGCTCCCTACCGAATGGCTCCCATTGAACTTCAAGAGTTAAAAGTCCAACTACAGGAATTGTTGGATACCGGTTTCATTCGTCCGAGTGCATTACCTTGGGGTGCTCCTGTTCTATTTGTGAAGAAGAAAGACGGGAGTATGAGATTGTGCATTGACTACCGAGAATTGAATCATGTCACCATCAAGAACAGGTACCCGTTACCTCGGATTGATGACATGTTTGATCAATTGCAAGGCGCTCAACATTTCTCAAAGATTGATCTCCGTTCTGGATATCATCAGTTAAAGGTTAAAGCTGAGGACATTCCAAAGACTGCTTTCAGAACTCGTTATGGGCATTATGAGTTCTTAGTCATGCCTTTTGGACTAACTAATGCTCCTGCAGCTTTCATGGACATGATGAACCGGATATTCAAGGAACATTTGGATCATTTTGTGGTTGTCTTTATTGATGACATCCTCATATACTCCAAGAGTCGCGAGGATCATGAACAACACCTGAGATTGATACTACAAAAGCTCCGTGAAAACAAATTATATGCCAAGTTGAAGAAATGTGAGTTCTGGCTTGAGGAGGTCGCGTTTCTTGGGCATGTGATTTCTAGTCAAGGAATATCAGTCGATCCTGCG
This sequence comes from Hedera helix, assembly GCA_947179155.2. NCBI lineage: Eukaryota > Viridiplantae > Streptophyta > Magnoliopsida > Apiales > Araliaceae > Hedera > Hedera helix. Next base: position 14,075,137 of record OX359267.1, on the reverse strand, counting down.
AAGATTGAAACGGTACTAAATTGGGAACAACCCAAAACAGTAACCGAAGTCCGAAGTTTTCTGGGTCTAGCTGGTTATTATCGGAGATTCGTAGAAGGATTTTCTCGAATCGCCACTCCATTAACGCAGCTTACTCGTAAAAGCACAAAATTCATATGGAGCGAGGAATGCGAGAAAAGTTTCCAAGAACTCAAGAAGAGACTGGTTTCAGCTCCTGTTCTGACCATATCATCAGGATCAGGAGAATTTGTTATCTACAGCGATGCTTCTGGCAAAGGTCTAGGCTGTGTCCTTATGCAATATGGAAAGGTTATAGCCTACGCCTCTCGACAACTCAAAGATTATGAGAAAAATTATCCTACTCATGATCTAGAGTTGGCAGCAGTCGTTTTCGCGTTGAAAATCTGGAGACACTACTTGTACGGAGAAAAAGTGGATATCTATACGGATCATAAAAGTCTCAAGTATTTCTTCACCCAGAAGGAACTCAACATGCGACAACGACGTTGGCTTGAGCTGTTAAAGGATTATGACCACACAATCCAGTATCACCCGGGAAAGGCGAACGTTGTAGCTGACGCTTTGAGCAGAAAATCTTATGCAAGTACAAGTGCACTGCTGACAACACAAAAGTGTATTTTGTACGACTTGCAAAAGATGGAGATAGAGCTAAAGACACCAGGGACCCACTCGAAGATTGCTCACGTGCGAGTAGAACCAACTTTAATCGATAAAATTAAAGCTGCTCAAGCTACCGATCCGGAACTGATAAACATGATAAAGAAAGTACAAGAAGGTGCCATTCCCGAAGCAAGAATCGACGAGAAAGGAATACTTCGAGTCAACTCTCGATTCTGTGTTCCTAACGATCCTGAATTAAAGCATAAAATCATGATGGAGGCACACAACACGCCGTTTGCAATCCACCCAGGAGGTACCAAGATGTATCGAGATCTTCGACATACATTTTGGTGGAACAATATGAAAAGAGAGATTGCGGAGTTTATCTCAAGGTGCCTAACTTGTCAACATGTCAAGGCAGAGCATCAAGTTCCTAAAGGTCCATTACAATCACTTGAAGTTCCCGAATAGAAGTGGGAACACATCAATATGGACTTCGTGACGGGTCTTCCAAAAGTTTCTCAAGGCTTAGATGCAATTTGGGTGATCGTAGATAGATTGACCAAATCTGCTCATTTCTTGCCTATACGAGAAAACTTTTCACTTGAACGTCTTGCCGGTATGTACATAAATGAGATCGTGAGATTGCATGGCATGCCAGTTTCCATAGTTTCTGATCGAGATCCTAGATTCACTTCACGCTTTTGGATCAGTCTACAAAAAGCTATGGGCACTGAACTACGTTTTAGTTCTGCATACCATCCTCAAACGGACGGACAATCGGAAAGGACGATCCAGACCCTCGAAGATCTTTTGAGACTTTGCGTATTGGACTTCAAAGGAAGTTGGGATAAGTACTTGCCGTTGGTGGAATTTTCTTACAACAACAGTTACCAAGCAAGCATAGGCATGGCTCCATTCGAGGCATTGTATGGAAGGAAGTGTCGCTCTCCAATATGTTGGAATGAGGTAGGAGAAGCAAAATTGTTGGGACCCGAGTTGGTACGCTTGACGACCGAAAAGATCCAAATGATCCGACAACGAATACAGACCGCACAAGAACGACAAAAGAGTTATGCTGATCTTCATCGGAGAGACGAAAGTTTCAACGTCAGAGATCATGTATTCTTACGTGTTTCTCCATGGAAAGGGGTTACGAGATTCGGAAAGAGAGGAAAGCTCAACCTTCGATTTATTGGCCCATTTGAAATCCTCGATCGAATAGGAACCGTAGCCTATATACTAGCCCTACCACCAAGTATGTCTCGCATCCATAACGTTTTTCACATATCTATGTTACGTAAATATGTGAAGGACCCAAACCACGTCATTGAGTTGGAACCAGACGTTATAGCAGAGGATTTAACATACGAGGAGGTACCTGTTAAGATCCTGGATATGAAGGAGCAGATCCTACGCTCAAAGGTTATACCTCAAGTTAAGGTTTTATGGAGGAACCAAGATACTGAGGAAATGACCTGGGAGCTAGAATCTGAGATGAAATCTAAGTATCCTTACCTCTTCGATATGTCAGGTACGTCAATTTCGGGGACGAAATTTCATAAGGAGGGGAGGTTGTAAGACCCCGAATTTTATGAAATACAAAATTTAATTTTTCTTCATATAGATATTTTTTTTTTTAACAGTAAGTGGTTAAATCGATAAAGTTAAAAGTTAAGGATGTTATGTGTAAATTTTATTTTGTCGGACAATATTCGCTTTGTCGGGGAATATTCGTTTGGTCGGGGAATATTCGTTTGGTCCGACGGCGCCGAAATAACAAATTATTGGTGGACCCCACAACGGAATATTTGTCGGATATAGAAAACGACAGAAATAACCTTTTTAAATAAAAATAGTCAACGGAACTGTTAAAATACCGGTGATAAAAGAATAGTAGCATACGGTAGTTATTGGTATTTTCTGTAGCACTCGGTACTCTACAGTAACACACGGTATTGCATAGTGTCTCATATTTTTGGTCTGATAATTGACACCGTAACTGTTACGCATCATTTCATCGATAATTGGCACTGCATAATATTTTATATTATCAATTCAATAATTGTTGTTACACAGTATTTTGCATTATTTATTTAATAATTGTCATTACACTGTACTTTATATCATTGAGTCAATAATTGTTGTTGCACTGTTTTTAAAATTATTGAACCTAATAATTGTCACAGTAACATATGCACAGTAATTCACATTATTGAATCAATAATTGTCATTACACAGTAACGTATGCTTTATTTTACATTATTGTTATCTCTATTATGATGTTATTTAAACAGTTGTATTTCATTAATTTATTGACTTGATATCTAAGAGCTAACTATACTGTATTTATAACAATTAGTCATAATAATTGAATTGATAAAGTTATTTGTTTATAATATAAAGTTAGGTGATTATTAGGTGATATGAAATGAATGGTGTAGATTAAAGTGTGAATTATTGTTGAATAATTGAATTGATTTGTTTATAATATAAAGTTAGGTGATTATTAGGTGATATGAAATGAATGGTGTAGATTAAAGTGTGAATTATTGTTGAATAATTAAATTGATTTGTTTATAATATAAAGTTAGGTGATTATTAGGTGATATGAAATGAATGGTGTAGATTAAAGATAATATAATATTTGAAATGGATGGTGTAGATTAAAAGGTGATCTTTAAATGAATGGTTTAGATTAAATGAATGATAAGATTTTTGGCTATAAATAGAAGCCTTAACTTAAGGATTTTTCATAAACTTCCTTACTTGTTCTTTCTTTCTCTCTCTAAATACTTCTTGTGAAAGTTCTCTCTAAGTGTGCTTAAGTCATCTTGAGTATTTGTGAAGATCTATAAGTATACGTGTACTGTTCAAGTTAATCAACCTCATTTAAATCAATATCCAGTCACGTGTTACGGTAAGGGATACCATCTTTTTCATCTTCCATTATTCAAACATACTATGGTAAGGGATTATCATTATTTGATTCTCGATAATAATATTGTTTATTCCTTACTCATAAGACGTGCCTTTTATTTCCATGTATTAAATTGTGGGAATAACCTTACGGAGTGGATTGCCGCCTGTTGGTGAATAACCTTTCGTATTCATTCATTATTAATCTCTGAGAATAACCTTACGGAGCGGATTGCCGCCTGTTTGGTGAATAACTCTTTGTACTCAAATTCTATTAAACTGTGGGAATAACCTTACGGAGCGGATTGCCGCCTGTTTGGTGAATAACTCTTTGTACTCAAATTCTATTAAACTGTGGGAATAACCTTACGGAGCGGATTGCCGCCTGTTTGGTGAATAACTCTTTGTACTCAAATTCTATTAAATTGTGGGAATAACCTTACGGAGCGGATTGCCGCCTGTTGGTGAATAACCCTTTGTATTAATTTCCTTCACCTTTTGTTAATCAAACCTGCTACGGTAAGGGATATTATTTTCTTTCATACTTCTAAATCGAAATTTATTATGGAACTATTGCTTTTATAATTCCTGAAAATATTATATGTTCCATAATAGTTGAACTTCATTATTTCAACTGAACCTTCCTATTTACGTGAACCTTTCTATTGAATTGTAACCGTTATTCTGAACTGTGGATCTTGAATATCATTTTCAAATTTCACTCCACATCATGTTGACAATTTGGACATTATTTGAATCTGTACAAAGTAAACTTCCGATACTTATTGTTATCCTATTTCTTCTGTTCATCATTTATATCATTCTAATCATCCAAAAATCAAGCTGTTGTGAATATCTGTGGCCGGGGGCACAGATGTGATATATTTGTTGAACAAATGATAGGTTAAAGGCGATATAATAGGTTAAAGACGATACATCTGTTCGGTGTCTTTTATGGCACGTGGTGAATGTTCTCTTTGGCCCGTAGTGCAAAGATGAACTGTTGTTTGGTATGATTATGACCAAAGGCTGAATCTGGTATAATCATGACCGTTGGTGTTATATTGAATGTCTTTGGCCTGTAGTGCAAAGATGAACTGTTGATCTGCATGATTATGATCAGGAACTGTGAATTTGTATTATCTTGACTAATGATATTTCAGATGATAAAAGTTGATGATGTTTTTCCTAAAAAGAGAACCGAGTGGACATTATAGTCTGCATTATTCTTCTAATAGATTACTCATTCCGCTGCTATTATTGATCTGAACGTTGTTTAAGAATTTAACTGCAGTTTTTGATATAAACCTTGTAGTCTATTGTATTCTATCAAGAACTCAACTGTTGAAGACTAATGATAATTTATTCGTCATTATCTTAGTCATGATATTCTTTACTGGGCTATTTGAGCTCACCCTTTCTTTTGTTCCATTGTTTTTCAACAGGAGATAAAAACATGACAGGGTCTAGCCGGGGAATGGAGTGAGGGTTCGAGGAATAGTTATCATAGTTTTCACGTTTTGTAAAATAGTGTGGCAATAATAGTGAAGACTTAGTTGTGTATTATTATACACTGTATTGTTGTACGTTGTGCTTTGTTGTAATAATTTTGTTGTAGTCTTTTGACGACTCAAGTATGGGCTGTGTGGGCCCAGATTTGGGGGCGTCACATGAGAAATGTTTATTGTTTCCTCTGTATAATTGATTGATTAGGTTCTATGATAAAGTAATATTTTTTGTTTTAAGATGGTACATCAATAAGTTCACATGTTTTATTTATTCCATTTATACAAATTTTAGTTGAACATGTAAAATGACTTAACAATAATTACTTTTTTTTATAATTCATTTTTTATTGTGTTTCTTTATGATGAATACTAGTAGTGATTTATTTTATATAGATATATTTAATGATGTTGAATTTTTTATATTGAAAATAATACAAAAATAATAATTATCCAAACAATAATTTTTAAATTTTAACACAAATATAACATGAATTTAATATGTTAATAAAATAAAAGAATTGTGTTATTTTGATTTTGTAAATCAATGAATTATAACTCTATAGAGTTACAAGTCAAATTGAATTTTAAAACAAATTATCTAAACGGACTCTAAGTAAAAATACAAGTCTCACAATAAGAAGAAATATATAGCAGCCCAACACAATTTCGGATAGTATTTATGATTCTAATTTTTTTATGGGTCCATTACAGTTATATACAACAATTAGAAAGTAATTACAAAATTAGTGCACAAATAAAATAATTACAAAAAGAGTACAAATCAGATAAATTAATTCCACAATTTATATTCAAAATCCTGAAATCAAGGGAAAACTGCTATATCCGGCAGTTACTAAACAAATCCCTCCATAACTGCAACAACTTGATATACATTCAAACTGAGAAAACATGCAACATTGATATCGGAATAACAGTTCAACGCCAAATCAATCAGAGAAGACAAAATATCCTGTCGAGGCTCAACTCTGTTATCGGATAAAACGAAGCATCCCGTCGCGACGCATCTATAAGATCGAAAATATCATACAAAATCAACAACGCCTTCAACTTCGATACAAATACTGAGGTATGTCAGTTCAAAATTTATAAGCATATAGTTACCTATAGTTACTATGGTTACTATCAATTACTATATTCATTACCTTTATTAAGTTTTTCTATCTTATAATTGTAACCAAATTTGAATACTGAATGTTGTTATTGCAAAATGTATTGAAAACATAATTCATATTATGGTTACTAAGGTTATATAAATTGTTTACTGTCTAATGTTGTCTTGGTTACTGACTATTTTGTATTATTTACTGTCTAATGTTGCGACTAATAATCACTATAGCTAAATTGGTTACTTACTAAAGCTGAATTGGTTACTTATTAATAGCTGAATTGGTTACTTACTAATGCTGAATTGTTCTCTGACTAATGCTTAATTGGTTACTTTCTAATGCTGAATTGGTTACTGACTAATGCTTAATTGGTTACTGACTAATGCTGAATTGGTTACTTATTAATACCTGAATTGGTTACTTACTAATGCTAAATTGGTCTCTGACTAATGCTTAATTGGTTACCGACGAATTCTAGCTTGGTTACTGACTAATGCAAACTTAATTACTTGTGGGTTTTATATTAATGTTTACTTGTTAGCTGACTTGGTTACTGATTAATTCTGAATTGGTTACTGTGTAACATTATCTTGGTCTATGACTAATGCTTAATTGGTTACTGACTAATGCTGAATTGGTTACTTATTAATACCTGAATTGGTTACTTACTAATGCTGAATTGGTCTCTGACTAATGCTTAATTGGTTACCGACGAATTATAGCTTGGTTACTGATGCAAACTTAATTACTTGTGGGTTTTATATTAATGGTTACTTGTTAGCTGACTTGGTTACTGATTAATTCTGAATTGCTTACTGTGTAACATTATCTTGGTATCTAACTAATGCTTAATTGGTTACTGACGAATTCTAGCTTGGTTACTGACTAATGCAAACTTAGTTACTTATGTTTTTTATCTTATGGTTATTAACATCATGTAGTTTGGTTACTGCCTTACATTTATTTGGTTACTTTACCAATGCTTATTCTGTGGCAAGGCAATGGATATGATTCCAGTTGTACTTTATTTCAACGGTACATGGACTGATAGTAACCAATACACCAAATTTGAAGTTACCGGCATACTAGTTCAATCAACTTGTACGTTCAGAGAAATGCGGAACATGATATGCAGTGCATTACGGCTAGACACAAATGCAACAACAATGTCAATAAAATTTCAGATTAGAAGCGATATTCCACCAATCAGTATATCAGATGAAGCAACCTTCAGATTCTTTATTGAAGTTAGTAGAAAATCTGATGAGCAAGGTAAATTCCCAGTGATTATAGAAACTGAACACCGAAGGGAACGCACAACAATTTTGACAAATGTAGAAGAACATGTGATTCACAATGTAACGCCAATCAGATCAACACAAGGGGATTCAGCACTAGTCCCACTACCAACTCACGATTGCCAAATTGGAATGCAGTATGTCGATCACCTTGCAATGGAAATTATTGAACAACAACGAGATAGACAACATGACAGATCATACACAGAAGAACGACATGATGATGTAATAACAGATCCGAATGAACGTGAAGTACAATTACATCAAACTTACAAAGACAAAAAAATCCTATCACAAGCTATAAGGCTGCATTCAATCAGGAAAAACAGACAACACAAAGTTCAACGAACAGGTCGTAGAGACTTTGTGCTAGTGTGCGTACATGACGAAAATTGCAAATGGAAGATGAGAGCATCAACTTTTCGAAAAACCAGTATGTTCAAGGTGAGAGAATTCAACGACATCCACACGTGTTCAGTCAACGTATTGCTGGGAGATCACAGACAGGCAAATAGTGAGTTGGTCAGTGAATGCATAATGCACAAATTAACAAATCTGAAAAAAATATACACACCAACCGATATTGTGGAGGACATGATGACAGAATATAATGTGTCTATCTCTTACCAAAAAGCATGGAGATCGAAGGAGAAAGCGTTGGAAAAGGTAAGAGGAAATCCACACGATTACTGAATGATCCCATCATGGTTACACATGCTGAAGAAAACAAATCCAGGTAACAATTAAAAATTTATAGGGTTTTCATAATTACTTGGTTGCGTAACAAAACTGATTTGGTTACCCAACTCAACTTATTTGGATACCATTAATCAACTGAATGGTTACCATTAATCAACTGAATGGTTACACACTACTAGTATTTGTATACTGTATTCTACTTGGAATTCTAATGGTAACGTTCATGTTAATCAACCATCAGGTTCTGTCACATCCCTTGAGTTGGAAACAAATGGTCGTTTCAAGTATTTATTCTTTGCCATTGGAGCTTCCATTCAAGCATGGAAACATTACTTTCCAATAATTGTAATCGATGGAACATTCATACAATCAACTTACGGGGGGACACTACTGATAGCAAGCACACAAGATGCAAACAGAAAAATTGTACCGATTGCTTTTGCAGTGGTTGACAGCGAAAATGAATTATCTTGGAAATGGTTTTTCGTAAATTTGAGAATTGCTTGTGGAGTTAGGGAAGGCCAATGCATTGTCTCAGATAGACATGAAGCCATTATACAAGGACTGAATTTTGTGTTTCCGGACGTCATGCATGGTTCCTGCACATACCATGTATTGAAAAATATAAAAAATAGATTCAAAAAGAGAGAAGAGGAACTTAAACAGGCTTACAACGGGGCTTGTAGAGCTTACACTATTGAACAATACAACAAACACATGGCTGAACTTGATGCCATTGATCCTCGAATAAGGACATATTTGGAGGAAGATGTCAAGTTGGAAAAATGCACCAGGCTCCATGGGACTGTAAGCAGATACTCAACAATGACTTCAAACACCGCCGAATCTATTAACAACGCAATCAAGATGATCAGAGATCTTCCCGTTGCATCAATGATTGAATGCCTACGTTGTCTGGTTCAAAGATGGTATTTCACAAACAAACAAGCAGCCATATCAACATTCACAACACTTTCCACAACAGCTGAAGGAAGGTTGCAATCTAATATCATTAAATCAAAGAAACTTAAGGTAACTAATACAAATTTTAAATTATTGCATCAAAAGTTGCATTTGCATTTTATATAAACCTATTTGTTAACTATTAGTTACTGTGTTTCATTATACTGTCTAATGATGTCTTAGTTACTGATTAAATCTAACTTGGTTACTGTGTAACATTATAATGGTTACTGACTAATACTGACTTATTTCCTGACTAATGGAAACTTGTGTACTATGTAATATTATTTTGGTTACTAACTAATACTCAATTGCTTATTGCACAACATTATAATGGTTACTGACTACTGATGAGTTGTTACAGTGTATCATTGTACTTCTTACTGACTGATGCTTGTTTGGTTACTATTTATAATTATAATGTTATTGTGTTTTGTAATTGTAACATTGAGTTCTTTACTTCACTATATTTATTCTGTTTTCAATCAATGAAAATGATTCCAGATGTACTTTATTCTAACAACACTTAATTTGTGTTGTAGGTTGAGACATCAAACTTAGTGATTTTCACTGTTTACGATGTCGCCAAACAATATATTGTGGACATCGACCAAAAGACATGCACATGTCGTAAATTTCAGTACCATGAGATGCCTTGTCCGCACGCTACTGCTGTTATGAACAAGCGAAATTTGAGCTGTTATGATTTTTGCTCTAAAAAGTACTCTAAAACAACTTTGGTCGACACATATTCAGCTTCCATCATGCCGTTAGATGACAAAGAAAACTGGGATATACCGGACGAAGTAAGAAACATATGTGTAAAACCACCGAACACAAGAAGACCAGCGGGAAGACCAAAAATAGGGAGGTACAAACACGGGTCTGAGCTTAAAATTCAAAACAAATGCAGCAGGTGCCAAGAAAAAGGACACAACAGGAAAACATGCAATAATCCACCTGTTTTAAGACCAAAAAAGGTCTGATATAGTGCAATTACATTAAGAGTGAAAATACATGTATATATAATCGTTTACTATGAGTAACCATTATCCATATCGTTGGTAACATTTTTTATTGTTTACAATAAACAAAATTGTTATTGATTACTATTTTGATTTCTGATTTCATTATGAGTTTCCAATATAAAGCACACATATACATTATGAAATTGATATTGTTTGTTTAGGCAACCCAATTATACTATGACATGTACATTTCACAATCGATACATCTTTACACAAGCTTGTCACTCTCTGGTTACTATCAAAACAATAATTGGTTACCATGGTATACCTATTCGGTTACCAACTGTATATGTCAAACGATATAGCGAGCACAACTTAAAAGAAACAAAAACCAACCAACAAACAATGTTACTTTCATTACTGCTAGAATTATAAAATATGTAACCCCATTTACATATGATTTAAGGCAACTGAGTAAACATGCAATTTTGATCTGCAAAACTGAGTAAAGCTGACTCCAGTAAAACAAATATGATAAATAAGTAACCAAACAGTTACATAACAGTAACCATAATATGTTTTAATGGTAAACAACACTTGTTTTAATGGTAACCGTAACATGTTTTAATGGTAACCAAAACATAACACAACCTGTAATGAAATTGATATTGTTTGTTTAGGCAACCCAATTATACTATGACATGTACATTTCACAATCGTTACATCTTTACACAAGCTTGTCACTCTCTGGTTACTATCAAAACAATAATTGGTTACCATGGTATACCTATTCGGTTACCAACTGTACATCTCACACTACTACAAAATAGTAAAAAGATAACACTTAAACAACAAGGTTTTTATAAAAAACGTTGTGGTATTTTTTTTCATAACGTTTTTTCAAAAAACGTTATAGATACATATACAAAAACGTTATGTATTTATAAGGGACAATATTTAGCTTTAAAATTATAATGTTTTTTTAAAAAAACGTTGTCTATTTCAAAAACACGGAGCTTAAAAAATAGCGCGGAAGTAAAAACTTGAAATTAAAACACGGACGACGATGCAGATTTAAAAAGCATTAAAGAGAGAGACAAAGTACGCATTTTGTCTGGCTGTCTTTCTCTCTCCTCTTTTTCTCCCTCGTCTCACCATCAAAATTCTATAGCCCAATCACACCCCTCTCTCGCACATATATCTCTTCCCTCAGACTATATCTCTTCGATCACTCTCTCTCTCCATGTGAATCTCAATCAACGATCCATAATGAATTCGGCTCCTGCTCTCTGTTTTCTGAGGTTTTAGTCCCTAAATTCCCCAGATCTACTTCATTCGTGTCCAGATATCAAGTTCTGGTAAATTTCTCTAATTTAGTTCCTCAATTATGATGTTTAATCAGTGTAATTCTTTGAATTTATGAAGTTTAAGCTTGATCGGAGACTTTTATGGTAATATGTTCTTCTTCAAGCTAGGTCATTTATATATTTTCGGCTTCTACTTGCTCAAATTAGACCTTAATTTTTCGTATTTTGGTACTTTTAGCTAAATTTCGCCAGAATTTTCTTGTTTCCTTATACTTTCTCGAAGGAAAATTTTCATTTCAACGTGGAATATTTGCAGGCCGAAAGTAGTGTTTTGTCTTTTCTTCTCCTACTACTGTTTTTAAAAATCCTACCACTTCAGTTATTGTCGCTTCACTTGAACAGAGTGTGCTAACATGAGCCGGGGAAGCTTTGTTAGCTATTTCGCTCGCGGCTCTTCAACTTTCAGCTCTATCTCAGGTTAGTTTTTATATATTTTAACCTTCAAAAAAATCCCTCCGCACCATAGTAGTTTACAGTTTTGTTATTGTTAGTCTTATGCCAAACTTAAAATGCAGAAAATGGATTATCTGTTTTAGTTATTTGAGCTCTAATCTATTTGTTTTAGTGTATGGTATCTTGATTTAGTATTGGTTTTGATAGTTAATTTTCTCTAAACTTCTTTTTTTTTTCTTTTCTTGTTCTTTGACCCTCTTTTCTTGGAGGGAAGTGTACTCTTGTTGCTTCATGGTTGAGAGAGTTGGTACTGAGAAGAAATTTGGGGAGAATTAATGAGAAGATGATGAATGGGGATGATACTTTTTTATTGTGTTCTGTACTATGTTATGAGGATAAATTTCTTGATGAATTTAAACAAAAAAAATATTAGTTGATGTATTAGTCAGTCATAGAGGAGTAATCAGTATGCTACTGAGTTCTGCGTGTACATGGAGTGAATCCCGATGAATGAGGTCGATTGTGTTGTTTTGTGGTGTTTGTATGAATGGTTTCAGTTAATAATTTTGTTGCATAACTTTTACCACCTACCACCAAAGGCAGCCTTCTCTTTTTCTTTTTATTTTATCGAGATTCAAATGAGTTCCCTTTGTTTAATCAAATTGGCTACTGTTGTTTTATCTATTTTCTTAGTGTGCAGTGTGTAAGTTATGTTATTCATGCAGCTTGAAAGAATTAATTTATTGATCTTGCGCTACTAACTTTATTTGATGAATCATCTACAATCAACATTCAATAGGTTACACCATTTGCGATGCTCTCACGCTCCACAGTTGGAATAAGAAGATCTACACTGGTAAGGGCAGAATATTATTTCTATAGTTGATATCTTCCAGATGTTAAGAGCACTGGATAAGTGTAAAATCTGTGAAGAACTTTTGTACACCGAATATATGGATTCCTTCTGGTAGGCAGTCGTTGATGTATACGCACAAGTCTAGTGTTTGGTCTTTCTAAGTTCTCATCCTTTCTCGAACCTTAAATTTTTGATAGGTTATCAGTTACTAGTCGAAGGAATGGAGAAATATGGAGACCAATTTTCCCTTGTAACCCGGGAGCATTCCTCAACCTATGAATCAAAAATTTATATGCTTCTCCAAGGAAGAAGTAAGTCTCTCTCTTTCACTCGTGCGTATAAACTAAAATAATAAATTTATAAATTTATGTTGTGTGTGTGTGTCTATATATATATATATATATATATATATATATATATATATATATATATATATATAATGAATATTTGTTTTGCTTGTGGGTTCTGTTGTTTATAAGTTTATGGTTGTTCTTGTTATTGAGTTTTATATGTATTTCTTCAATTTGATATAGATCATTAGATTGTTGTTTTAAAGATTCCTACTTTTATGTTGTATATATGACTATATGTAGATTTATGGATCTGTTTGGATAATGTTGTTTAGTTTATTCTCAAATAGATTCTAATTTGTCATTTTCTTTTCCGGTCTTGGTTGCAGTATTGTCAAGATATGAAGTGATGTTTGTTTATTGCTTTATTCATTACTCATTTTTGTCCTGTAGCTGTCTATGGTGTTTGAAGCAAAGCATCACCTTTTGTATTCCTGTTCCTTGGCCTTCTTTATGATTGAAATAATTTAAGGAGTAATCCTATGAGATTATCGAACTTCTCTCCACGTACTTTTCTTAATTATTGATAGTTATACAAAATGCACTATATTTAGCATTGTGATACTAATAGAGTGTTTTGATCTACAATGCATGAACACAACATCTTATGACAGTTATCATCTCGGCGAAAACCTATGTGGTACCTGTAAAATTTGTGGCATTTGAATGAATTCAAACATTTAAAAACATGATTTGGATCAGGAAAGAAGGATAGAACTAATGTACCCTATTGAGAGCAATATAATGCTCCTACTGTTAACTATTTGAAAGTTGAAGAAAAAACTGCTTACTTAATCAATTTAATCAGGACATGTGCGTAACTTTATTGTCATTTGGCTATTTTCTCTTTTTTTCTGCCTTTTGTGTAACCTGAACTATTGCTCTGTATTCTGATGTTTTCTTGTGATATGTTGCTTTTGGTCACAACTCACAAGTTTTCGTGTATAGGCTTGGAGAAATCAAGCAGTACTTTATGTCTATTATATGTATGAATCAAATTTCTAGAATTCAGGATTGTTCTTTCTCTAATTATGGCAGTCCTAAGGCACAATATAACTTGCTGTAAAATTTCCTACTCTCTCCCTTCCTCTGTAGCACTCGCTCACTCTCCCTAGCTCCCTTGCTGTTATGCTTCACGTGCTTATTGCAATTAAAAAATGCTTGCTCTGTTTTGATGTGCTGTTCTATCTTTGTGACAGGAGGAAGTTAGTATATGTTTTGTAATCTTCTTGCTGTGCTGCATTTACAAGCTCAGTGGTTATCATTCATTTGTATATTAGAACACTTGATGCCTTATAAAAGAATTTTATTACACATTATAAGAGACATTGTGTTATGCTATCTTTTTAGGCATGAGATGTATAATAAATTTGTATGCACATCAAATGAGCTCTTCTTGAGTGAGACTGAATTGATTTGAAAGAGTTTTCAAGATTTAGTGTTGTTATAATTATTAATTTCTTAAATCTTAAAAGAATATAATACTACAACTGGTTGTGTCTTACTGATAGATGATAGTAGTAGTACTACCTATATGAAACCTATATGAAGTTGTAAATTATATTGTCTTACTGGTTATTGTGCTGGACAGGTTTTGTAAGTTTTGGATTTGCTGGTTGTTGTTAATGTGAGGCTTTGACCCACAGAAAGATTTGTTGAAGCAAATGAATGCTATTTTAATTTGTGGGAGAGAATCTACATGGACATTTGCAACTTTGTTTATCTAGTTAATAGGGATTTTGGTGTTGGGTTGAATCGGCGTGTCAGAAAATTTCTTGATGATTTGCCTGATATATAGTATCTCTTAGATCTTATTTTATTGTTATCTTAATAATCAAAACTTTAGCTGTTTTTTTTTTTCTTTCTCCGAGACTGTTTTGAATTGCAAACTTGATTTGTCATTTGGAAATCAGATAATCAAACTATAATCCTCCATTTATTATTGTTCAGTCCATGATGATGACTGAGTTTAGCTTGGAGATGCAGTTTAGTTGTTCTGTTTTGCAATTTTGGGTTGATTGTGGGTTTATTTGTGGGTCTGCTGTGATTTGTTAACAATATAATTTGTACTAAACTTGGCCAATTAGTCTACAGTGGGAGACTAAACTCTTTGTTATTTTATTTCAGTGGGATAAGACAAATGGATTAACGTACACATAAGAACAAATTGACGAAGTACGGGGTGAGTGGGCAGCTTATGTGAGCAGCTACATGTAAGCCTCGAGTTAACAGTGGATGTACATGTTTAGATGAATGTATTTTGGGAGTTAACGGTGGGTATATAGGTTAATTTAGATGAATGTATTTTGGGAGAAGATTTTTTTGCACATGATTAGGTAGTAGTGCACCACAGTTAGTTTGGTATATTTTGTGGATAGTTGGTATATTTTGTGGATGTAGTAATTTAAAATTGTAAACGTATGGTATTGTTGGATTTATTTTGAAACTGAGAATGGTTGATACATTTTGGTTTTAAATGAGAATTTAGAGTTTTTTTTAGCTATATATCATTGCATTAATGAGAAACTGTGTATGTATTTTCAAATATGGGTGAACTACAACGGTTTTTCAGTTAAACTACAACTGTCTGAAAACGTTGTTTAAATGTTACCAAATAGATGACATTTTATAAAACTTGTATAAATTTGTTTAAATGTTGTATGATGTAACAAACTATAACATTTTAAACCAGAAATGTGCTAAATAGATGACACCTTTAAAACGTTATATAAATGACCCTAAACGTTGTGTAATGTATTAACAAAGATATATTACAACATTTTTATGTTACACTACAACATTTTAAAAACGTTGTCTAAACGTACTACAATAGATGACATCTTATAAACGTTGTATAAATTAGTCTAAAGGTTGTGTGATGTATCAAACTACAACGTTTTATACCAGAAAATGTTGTTGAATGATACCATCTACAACGTTTTCAAGTATCTTAGTATTTATTTAAAGACAATCTACAACGTTTTTTAGTAAAAAACGTTGTATTATGAGCCAACTATAACGTTTTAAAAACGTTGTATAAAATGTGTCAAATAGATGACACCCTTAACCTCGACGTTTTTGGGAGAAAATTACAATGTTTTTTAAGTGTTATCTTTTTACTATTTTGTAGTAGTGTCAAACGATGTACCAAGCACAACTTAAAAGAAACAAAAACCAACCAACAAACAGTAACCAAACAGTTACATAACAGTAACCATAATATGTTTTAATGGTAAACAACACTTGTTTTAATGGTAACCGTAACATGTTTTAATGGTCTGGTTACTATCAGAACAATAATTGGTTACCATGGTTAACCTATTTGGTTACCAAATGTACATCTCAAACAATGTAACAAGCACAACTTAAAAGAAACAAAAACCAACCAACAAACAGTAACCAAACAGTTACATAACAGTAACCATAATATGTTTTAATGGTAAACAACACTTGTTTTAATGGTAACCGTAACATGTTTTAATGGTCTGGTTACTATCAGAACAATAATTGGTTACCATGGTTAACCTATTTGGTTACCAAATGTACATCTCAAACAATGTTACAAGCACAACTTAAAAGAAACAAAAACCAACCAACAAACAGTAACCAAACAGTTACATAACAGTAACCATAATATGTTTTAATGGTAAACAACACTTGTTTTAATGGTAACCGTAACATGTTTTAATGGTCTGGTTACTATCAGAACAATAATTGGTTACCATGGTTAACCTATTTGGTTACCAACTATACATCTCAAACAATTTAACAAGCATAACTTAAACAAAACAAAAACCAAAATATGTCCTTGTCTCAAAAAATGTTGTGTATATACCAAAAATGTTGTGTATATCCCAAAAAATAAAATACAATACACATTTCATAAATACAAAACACTATATCTGAACTAATCAAAATCTGGAAAAAATCTTCCTGGAAATTCTTTGTCAGTCTCATATCCCTCCAACTGTTTCTTCCTTGCATGCATATATAGGTTTGTGCATAACTTCTTCCGATACTGCGCAACAGGAAATGGAATAGGAATTTCAACAATTTTCTGATGAATGATATGCTCAGCGAAACATATTGTGAACATCCCGCAATCACTACACAAACAGAAAAAAGATAACAAAAATCAAAACTAAAATCAACCTATATGTAATAATTAAAAAAATCTAAACAATGTAAACCTTACCCCTCGACTTGTTCAGGAACCGCCTCTGCAAATTCCAACTCAATTATATCATCTTCTTCCTTGTTGCGATACGGTTCACTGCTAAAGTCAATGTCAGACCTATCCCTCCAAAAACCACTCTTGCGCAATAAAGTGGGAAGAATGAATATGTATGGCTCACAAACATCCATAATTTTTGTTTGCATGGATAGTAACCAAAACACCTTTTACTGGTAACCAAAAACATACTAACTGGGATATCCCAACAGTTATATGATCATAAAATAACAAAAATTAAATTGACAAACCTTTAAAAAAATTTTTGTTAAAATTATATTCTGGCCAAGCACTTGTCCTTCTGACTTTGCTACATCGACATCAAAAACATCATCTAAAACAACTTCAGAATGCTTGCTATCACTATGAATAACCAACCTATCCTCACTTTTACTGGATTTCTGACCTGCATTCTGCCCCTTCCCCTTACTATCCACAACAACCTTCTTCAACCCCTTAGCACCATCCCCCTCCGTGATTCTCTTCCTCTTTACTTACTTCTTCATTTTATCAACCATTCTAAATAGCAAGTCCAACGATCAGATGACAACGATAACAAACAACGACAACAAATAACACACTGATACACGATCAACCGAGTGAGATGAAAGCAAAGACAACGAACAGAGATAGATGAAAGCAAGGAATACGAACAGAGAGAGATGAAAGCGAAACACACGAACACAGATGGAAGAAAGGAAGAGTCCTAATGGCGGTTATCACGTCTTTCAAAAAAAATCTATTTTAAATTAGACAGTAATTTATCATATCAGTTATTAATGTTAATCCCTTAAATTAAGGACTTATAATTACATTAGTATTATAAATAAAAATAAAAAATGTAATATTTTTGTAAATATTTTATAGACGTATGATTTTTGTAATTATTTTTAAAAAGGTACTAATATATGTAATTTTTCCTTTTTTTATCGAGAAGTTTTTATAGGTCTCAAGTGATTATAAATCAAACTTAAAGTCTAATAGTTACATGCCATCAGCCTTAACCATTTGAAGTTTATTAAAAAATTACATATTTATGAAATGCTAAAAAAATATCTCATCTCTCTTTGGTGCAATGCTACTACTCAATATTATAGATAAATGATGATGTAGCCCATGTTCTTGGTAGTTTAGTTTTCTAATTCGTCCTTTCCTATTTTCCAAATACATCACTTTTCTCTGGGCGTAGCAGGTTAACCGGACTCACCTAAATTGGGTTGGATACCTATATTATTCACGAGTGATGACTCGTGATTAATATGGGTTCAAAACTAGTTCAATTGAATAATCGTCAAAATTAATTAAAAAAAATTTAAACATATAACGCACTTTAATTGTATATATATTAGCTGTACTTTTTTTTTAATGAATTAGTGTTATAATTAAATTAAAATTTAATTCTATTAATAATAGCAATTAATTTTGATGAATAGTAATAGTGGACTCACTATTAAATTATTGTCGTAACTAATTAAAATTTGAACTAGAATTTCAAACGAGTTCCTTATTAGATTTTCAACATAAATCATAATATATAATTCCATTGTTTACCTAAAAAACATATAATAATTATTTACTCAAATTTTTAACTAAATCAATCTATACTACATTTAATTATATGCCTTAATATATATTTAACTGAATAAACCTACAATATATAATTTAATAATTTAATATTCAAATAAATGTTTAATAGTTTAGTAATTATCTTCTAATTGTCCTAATTGAGAAAATATGTATACTCTCCATTCAATTATTATTTTAATAGTAAACTGAATAAGTCTATGTACATGACTTTAATTTGTTCTTCACATAAGTTTGGTGAACCTGTTATATATAATAGAGTATGGACAAAAACCAACATTTACACCCCTGTCAAACAGAAGAGATTATTTCGTTCTCTTAGAGCAAGTAAATAGTATATTTATCTCTTTCACATATTTATGAGATTTGTCTATGATGAAATCTATAAGTATGTGTGAAAGAAAAAATACTGTTTACTTACTCTAAAAATATTCTATTCACTTACTTCGGAAATATCAAATAATTTTTCGGTCAAACAGAGAAACTTGTAACAATTGAATCAAATTTATGAATCATATGGTTGATCATCCTTTAATATTTACACTCATATATGAATACAAAAGACTACTATTAGTTAAGATAATTTTCATAAAAAAAATGTTCCCTTCTAAAATTATATTATCTGCTTTATAATGATGTATTAAATATAATTAAGACCTATTTAATAAAGGTTCATAAGATAGTTAGAATTTTCATCCGTTAATAAATGTTTTTGCTCATCCAATAAGTATATCCGTAAATGGGCTAAGAAATTTATTTCAATAACTTATTAAATGAAAAGAAAACTTTTTGTAAAAATTTTTTTTGCATTATATATATATATATATATATATATATACACACACACACACTTAATTGATAAAAACAAAGTGGACTTAAAGGTTCATAAGACTTGTTCATAGTGAGAATTTTCATCCATTAATAAATGTTTTTGCTCATCCAAAAAGTATATCCGTAAATGGGCAAAGAAATTTATTTTAATAACTTATTAAATGAAAAGAAAAATTTTTGTAAAATTCTTCTTGCATTATATATATATATATATATATATATATATATATATATATATATTATTACTAATATAATGGCAATATTGAGTGTGATGTTATTCATAAGAAAATTATGTCCTTTTACAATTATATTATTCAAATAATAATAAACTTTTAGTGAAACTCAAGTAGTTATACTTGTATTGTGAAGCCCCCAAATCTGGGCCCACACAGCCCAAACTTGAATTGTCAAAAAACTACAACAAAATTATTACAAGTAGTGCAACGTACAACAATACAGTGTATAATAATACACAACTAAGTCTTTCACGATTATTGTCACATTATTTTACAACACGTAAAAACTACGATAACTATCCCTCGGACTCTCACTCCATCCCCCGGCTAGACCCAGCTACGTTCTCATCTCTTGTTGAAAAACAATGAAACAAAAAGAAAGTGTGAGCTCAAATAGCCCAGTAAAGAATATCATGACTAAGATAATGACGAGTAAATTATTGTTAGCCTTCAACAGTTGAGTTCTTGATATAATACAATAGACTACAAGGTTTATATCAAAAATTGCAGTTAAATTCTTGAACAACGTTCAGATCAATAATAGCAGCGGAATGAGCAATCTATTAGAAGAATAATGCAAACTATAATGTCCACTCGCTTCTCTTTTTAGAAAAAACATCATCAACTTTTATCATCTGAAATACCATTAGTCAAGATAATACAAATTCACAGTTCCTGGTCATAATCATGCAGATCAACAATTCATCTTTGCACTACGGGCCAAAGACATTCAATATAACACCTGAAAGTAATATGCCCTCAAGCTAATCACATTTGATGTGATAAGCATATACTTTGTAATCTTATTCATTTATTAATAAAAGTATCAAGGCATTTATTTATTCATGATTAATTACTTGAATTAATCAAATGGATAAACCCATAGTTTTCGAGCAATGCTTTTAGAACCATGATGAGGATCATGCTAATGAGATCTAAATTCAAGATAGCTCAAAACTAAAATTGTTTCTAATCGTTGGATCACTAAAAAGGGGATTAGTAGATCCGGATAGATTGATACATACTATGCTTGCTCTTATGAAGAGGATGATTGATCTCATAATCATTTGTGTAGAGACACTAAAGCAAGTATGTAGGTGCTTATTAGAGAATAAGTTCACTGAACGTGACTCGCTCAAGGAACACCTACTGGAGTTTTACTCGTCTGTCAATAGGAGTTCCTTATGTGATAGTCGTACAAGTGATCCTTAGACTTGAGATCATCTTAGTATCTTGTGTGTACTAAATTATACTTTGACATATTCCTTAAGACCTATTGGTATATCAAAGGATGTGCTTGGGTATAATAAGGTACACATGGAGATAGATGAATGGTCAACAAAGGATCTACCACTTCCAGTAAAGGGAGAGAATGTCCTATGCGATTCAATAAGTGACAACTCAGAAATCCCTGGCCAGGGTTGAATGGAATTAGAAAGGAGTTTCTAATTTACATTAACTAGAGTTGTGTATTTGTGAATTGAAATGCATATGATCAAATTAATAAGACTTGACAGAAATTCCATGTCTTATATTTGATTGGGACATTGTATGGTAGAAGGATTGAATTGTACGGTAACTATTTGCTGAAAGGTTCTTTTACAATTAAATGTTGAAATCTATATTATCTGGAAAGTCGACTAGTTGCTAAGGGGGCTTACCCTTATTGTGGAATAATTATTTATTCTGAATTAAAGAGTTAATTCGTAATAAATGAATTAGAATTGTTTTAATTTATTTATTATACAACCGGTTTAATATGGAGAACCTAAATGGTCACACCGCAAAAGAGTAATATTTATTTTAGAAGTGGATGGCATAATCGTAATAATAAATTAAGTATATTTAATTTATACTATGGTGATAGAATAAATTAAATAGCTTAATATTTATAATTTAGTATTTTAGAAATACTAATTATAAATTAATAAGAGGAGTCTTATTATTATTATTATTACTATTATTATTATTACTACTAGTATTATTATTTAGTTCCTAAATGGTTTAGGAATTAATTAATAAGTAGTAATATTATTATTAAATAATTAAGTTCCTAAATAGTTTTGGAATTATAATTATAATAATAATTAATTAAGTTACTAAATGGTTTAGTAATTAATTAATAAGAAGTACTCTCATTATTAAATAATTAAGTTCCTAAATGGTTTAGGAATTGTAATTAATTAATTTAGTTCCTAATTAAATTGGGAATTAAATTAAAACCCTAATTCTAAATAGTTTAGGAGGGTTGACTAGATCTATAAATAAGAGGAGTCTTATCATAGATCAAGGTTACACACTCTTTCATTAGATTAGAGAGAGTACTCCATAATTCTCTACATCTAAGGAGTTAGAGAGAGAGAGAATTAGGGCTAGCCACTCATGGTTTGGAGAAACCATAATCCACTTCTTTAATTCATAGATCTCTTGGTGGATCACCTCTAGAGGCTCAACACTTGGGGAGCTAACATTGATCCGTGGAATCTAATCGGTGAATTTGAAGAAGAACGTGAAGGATTAAAGGGAGATGAACTTGTACCCGTGGAAGCTTGGTTCTACAAAGGTATAAATTCTTTTATCCTTCCTCAATTAATAATAGTCGCATAAGAAAGATCCGGGTTATTGGTTTGTACAAAAATTTTAAAATCTGATTTTTATTGCTTCCGTTGCGCTTATATAATTTGATTATATGTATGTCATATTTTTGCAAACCAACAACGGTCATGATTATACCAGATTCAGCCTTTGGTCATAATCATACCAAACAATAGTTCATCTTTGCACTACGAGCCAAAGAGAACATTCACCATGTGCCATAAAAGACACCGAACATATGTATTGTCTTTAACCTATTATATCGCCTTTAACCTATCATCTATTCAACAATTATATCGTATCTGTGCTCCCGGCCACAGATATTCACAACAACTTGATTTTGGATAATTAGAATGATATAAATGATGAACAGAAGAAACAGGATAAACAATAAGTATCAGAAGTTTACTTTGTGCAGATTCAAATAATGTCCAAATTGTCAACATGATGTGGAGTGAAATTCAAAAATAATATTCAAGATCCATAATTCAGAATAACGGTTACAGTTCAATAGAAAGGTTCACGTAAATAGGATGGTTCAATTGAAATGATGAAGTATAACTATTATGGAACATATAATATTTTCAGGAATTATAGAAGCAATAGTTCCATAATAAGTTTTGATTTAGGTGTATGAAAGAAAATAATATCCCTTACCGTAGCAGGTTTGATTAACAAAAGGTGAAGAAAATTAATATCCCTTACCATAGTAAGTTTGAATAATGGAAGATGAAAAAGATGGTATCCCTTATGAGTATAAAAGAAAATAATATCACATACGAATATGAAAGAAAATGATATTACAAACGAATATGGAATAAAAGTGTCATGTGATAATTCGTGTAAACAAATTATTTCCACAAGAGACAAATAAGAAATGAATACAAAGAGTAATTCATCAAACATGCGGTAATCCGCGTAGTTAGGTTATTCTCAGAGATTAATAAGGAATGAATACGAAAGGTTATTCACCAACAGGCAGTAATCCGAGCCGTAAGGTTATTCCCACAATTTAATAAAAATTGAATACGAAGTGTTATTCACCAAACAAGCGGTAATCCGCGCAGTAAAGTTATTCTCAGAGATTAATAAGGAATGAATACAAAAGGTTATTCACCAGCAGGCGGTAATCCGCGCCGTAAGGTTATTCCCACAATTTAATAAAAATTGAATATGAAGAGTTATTCACCAAACAGGCGATAATTCGCGCAGTAAGGTTATTCTCAGAGATTAATAAGGAACATCAATAGGCGGTAGTCCGCGCCGTAAGGTTATTCTCACAATTTAATACATAGAAATACATGGCACATCTTATGAGTAAGAAAGAAACGATATTATTTTCGAGAATCAAAGAATGATAATCCCTTACTGTGGTAAGTTTAAATAATAAAATATGAAAGAAGATGATATTCCTTACCTTAACACGCGACTGGATATTAATTTAAATGAGGTTGACTAACTTGAACAGTACACGTACACTTATAGATCTTCATAAATACTTAAGATGACTTAAGCACACTTAGAGAGAACTTACACAAGAAGTATTTAGAGAGTAAAAGAAAGAACAAGTAAAGAAGTTTATGAAAAATCCTTAAGTTAAAGCCTCTATTTATAGCCAAAAATCTTATCATAACCAAGATTTCCTAATTTAATCCAAACCGTTCATTTCAAGATAATGTTTAATCCATACCATTCATTTCACCTTTTAAGATTTCTTTAATCTAAACCATTCATTTAAAGATCATCTTTTAATCTACACAATCCATTTCAAATTCTATATTATCTTTAATCTATACCATTCATTTCATCTTTTAAGATTTTCTTAATCTAAACCATTCATTTAAAGATCATCTTTTAATCTACATCGTCCATTTCAAATTTTATATTATCTTTAATCTATACCATTCATTTTATATCACCTAACTTTATATTATAAACAAATAACTTTATCAATTCAATTATTCAACAATAATTCACACTTATTCATTATTATGACTAACTGTTATAAATACAGTGTAGTTGGCTCTCTGAGTTAGATATCAAGTCAATTAATTAATGAAATACAACTATTTAAATAACATCATAATAGAGATAACAATAATGCAGAAAGTATGTAAAAGAAAGAATACGTTACTGTGTCATGATAATTATTGATTGAATAATGTGAATTACTGTGCATATGCTACTGTGACAATTATCAGTTTAATAAAGTCAAATATTGTACGATAACCACTTTATCAGTTTAATAATACGAAACGCTGTGCAATGTCGTGTGCTACTGTGCAATACCGTGTGCTACTGTGCAATACCATATGTTACTTGTAATACCGTATATTACTATTCTTTTACCACCGGATATTTTAACAATTAAAAGTGATAGTACTATTGACCATTTAAAAATTGTTTATGTTATTTTCTATATCCGACAATTATTCGTTGTGGGGTCTACCAATGATTGGTTCGTACGGCGCCGTCGAACGAATATTCCCCGACCAAACGAATATTGTTTGACATAATATAATTTACACATAACATCCTTAACTTTTAACTTTATCAATTTAACCACTTACTGTTTCATGAAAAAAAATATATATGAAGAAAAATTAAATTTTATAATTCATAAAATTTGGGGTCATACAACCTCCCCTCCTTATGAAATTTCGTCCCCGAAATTGACGTACATGGCATATCGAAGAGGTAAGGATACTTAAATTTTATCTCAGATTCTACCTTCCTGGTCATTTCCCCAGTATCTTGGTTCCTCCATAAAACCTTAACTTGAGGTATAACCTTTGAGCGTAGAATCTGCTCCTTCTTATCTAGGATCTTAACAGGTACCTTCTCGTACGTTAAATCCTCTGCTATAACGTCTGGTTCTAACTCAATGACGTGGTTTGGGTCCTTCACATATTTACATAACATAGATATGTGAAAAATGTTATGGATGCGGGACATACTTGGTGGTAGGGCTAGTCTGTAAGCTACGGTTCCTACTCGATCGAGGATTTAAAATGGGCCAATAAATTGAGGGTTGAGCTTTTCTCTCTTTCCGAATCTCGTAACTCATTTCCATGGAGAAACACGTAAGAATACATGATCTTCGATGTTGAATCTCTTATCTCTCCGATGAAGATCAACTTAACTCTTTTGTCGTTCTTGTGCAGTCTGTATTCGTTGTCGGATCATTTGGATCTTTTCTGTTGTCAAGCGTACCAACTCGGGTCCCAACAGTTTTGCTTCTCCTACCTCATTCCAATATACTGGAGAACGACACTTGCATCCATATAAAGCCTCGAATGGAGCCATACCTATACTTGTTTGGTAACTGTTGTTGTAGGAAAATTCCACCAATGGCAAGTACTTATCCCAACTTCCTTTGAAGTCTAGTACACAAAGTCTCAAAATATCTTTGAGGGTCTGGATCGTCCTTTCCGATTGTCCGTCCGTTTGAGGATGGTATGCAAAACTAAAACGTAGTTCAATGCTCATAGCTTTTTGTAGACTGATCCAAAAACGTGAAGTAAATCTAGGATCTCGTTCAGAAACTATGGAAACTGGCATGCCATGCAATCTCACAATCTCATTTATGTACATACCGGCAAGACGTTCAAGTGAAAAGTTTTCTCGTATAGGCAAGAAATGAGCGGATTTGGTCAACCTATCTATGATGACCCAAATTGCATTTAAGCCTTGAGAAACTTTGGGAAGACACGTCTCGAAGTCCATATTGATGTGTTCCCACTTCCATTCAGGAACCTCAAGTGGTTGCAATGGACCCTTAGGTACTTGATGCTCTGCCTTGACAAGTTGACAAATTAGGAACCTTGACATAAACTCTGCAATCTCCCTTTTTCATATTGTTCCAGCAAAATGTATGTCGAAGATCTCGATACATCTTTGTACCTCCTGGGTGGATTGCAAACGGTGTGTTTTGTGCCTCCATCATGATTTTATGCTTCAATTCAGGATCGTTAGGAACACAGAGTCGAGAGTTAACTTGAAATATTCCTTTCTCGTCGATTCTTGCCTCAGGAATAGCACCTTCTTGTACTTTCTTCATCATATTCATCAGCTCCGGATCAATAGCTTGAGTAGCTTTAATTTTATCGATTAAAGCTAGTTCTACTCGTACATGCGCAATCTTCAAGTGGGTCATTGGTGTTTTTAGTTCTATCTGCATCTTTTGCAAGTCGTACAAAATACGCTTTTGTGTTGTCAGCAGTGCACTTGTACTCGCATAAGATCTTCTGCTCAAAGCATCAGCTACAACGCTCGCCTTTCCCGAATGATACTGGATTGTGTGGTCGTAATCCTTCAACAGCTCAAGCCAATGTCGTTGTCGCATGTTGAGTTCCTTCTGGGTGAAGAAATACTTGAGACTTTTATGATCCGTATAGATGTCCACTTTTTCTCCATACAAGTAGTATCTCCAGATCTTCAACGCAAAAACGACCGCTGCCAACTCTAGATCATGAGTAGAATAATTTTTCTCATAATCTTTGAGTTGTCGAGAGCCATAGGCTATAACATTTCCATGTTGCATAAGGACACATCCTAGACCTTTGCCTGAAGCATCGCTGTAGATAACAAATTCTCCTGATCCTGATGGTATGGTCAAAACAGGAGCTGAAATAAGTCTCTTCTTGAGTTCTTGGAAACTTTTCTCACATTCCTCGTTCCATACGAATTTGGTGCTTTTTCAAGTAAGCTAAGTTAATGGAGTGGCGATTCGAGAAAATCATTCTACAAATCTCCGATAATAACTAACTAGACCCAGAAAGTTTCGGACTTTCGTTACTGTCTTGGGTTGTTCCCAATTTAGTATTGCTTCAATTTTCGCAGGGTCAACCGATATTCCCTGTTTTGAAATTACATGCCCAAGAAATGTGACTTCCTCAATCCAGAACTCACATTTCTTCAACTTGGCATATAGTTTGTTCCCACAGAGCTTTTGGAGTATCAATCTCAGGTGTTGTTCATGATCCTTACGACTCTTGGAGTCTATGAGGATGTCATCAATACAGACAACTACAAAATGATCCAAATATTCCTTAAATATCCGGTTCATCATGTCCATTAAAGCTGTAGGAGCATTAGTTAGTCCAAAAGGCATGACTAAGAACTCATAATGCCCATAATGAGTTCTGAAAGCAGTCTTTGGAATGTCCTCAGCTTTAACCTTTAACTGATAATATCCAGAACGGAGATTAATCTTTGAAAAATGTTGAGCACATTGCAATTGATCAAACATGTCATCAATCCGAGGTAACGAGTACCTGTTTTTGATGGTGACATAGTTCAATTCTCGGTAGTCAATGCACAATCTCATACTCCCCTCTTTTTTCTTAACAAATAGAACAGGAGCACCCCAACGTGATGCACTCAAACGAATGAAACCGGTATCCAACAATTCCTGTAGTTGAACTTTTAACTCTTGAAGTTCAATGGGAGCTATTCGGTATGGAGCTTTAGAAATAGGTTTAGTACCGGGTTCAAGGTCAATACATAATTCAGTTTCACAGTTTGGGGGTAAGCCAGGAAGTTCTTTAGGAAAAACGTCAGGAAATTCATTAACAATGGGAATATCATTCAAGTTTGACGTATTTTTGTTCAAATCAGTGACATGAGCTAAAAAGGCTTGAACATCCATTTTTCAATAAACGAATGGTTTTACGGCTAGAAATAACAGTTATAGATTTCAATGGTTTAGTTGCTTGAATTTGCATGACAAGTTGATTAGGAATATGAAAACTAATAATCTTATGAAAACAATCAATTTTAGCATGATGGGTAGTCAACCAATCAATTCCTAAAATCACATCAAATTCATGCATCTCCAAAGAAATAAGGCCAACAGGTAATGTGAGGTTGTTGATTTGAACTAGGCAAGATTTATAGACAGTAGATGTGATATATATTTCTCCCAATGGGGTTTCAACTGATAAGTCAAAGTCTAAGTTTTCCGAAGTCAAATTTAAACATTGAGCACACGTATGTGAGATAAAAGAATGGGTAGAGCAAGTATCTTACATGGCATAAACTTCACAAGAATTTATGAATAGCTTACCGGTTATCACCTCATTCGATTTCTTGATTGTTATCGTCAAATCGAATCCCGAGTACTTCATTCGGATCTTCACGTATTTAAACCATGGGAATACCACTAAATAATTTTCTAGCAAATTGTTTCTCGGATTCATCAACTTCATCAATAGTAACGTACCAATGATTTCCATTAAAATAGTATTTTCGATAGACAGCAGTTTCCACGATAGTGCCTGAATTCCTCTAAATTGTAATGCCCAAAAGTATAGAAACATCATTTTTAAATAATCTTGAAAATCATAGCTGGAACACCACAAATCTCAAAGACTGATATGAAAAGTCCATATATTCTGATCCTTTGTTATAGAGCATAATCAGGTAATATGACTTTCCCAATTAGTGAGCAGATTAAAGGCAATAATTTCCGCAAGTTCATTACATCCTTTAATTGCTTCTAAGAACGGATCTGAAACGACTGTAGTAGAGCTTTCACCTTCATCCTTCTTGGATAGAATACGAATAAATTTTGCCTTAAGCAAAAGATTCAATTCTGAGTTTGTAGGAGAATTGTTTGTAGCCTCTTGATTCTCAGCTACATTAGCTTCGGGTACTCCATAGTTAACTTTCTGATTTTCAAATGTCATACTAAACTGTTGTCACAAAATAATTGTTAGTTTAAATAAATTGACTCATCGCTTCTTCTTCTTCCTACATTCAAATCGATTCATTTATATAACAAAATCTAATTTAGGTATGACACACTAGTGACTGATTCTATTCGTCTCTCCCCTCCTATTTCTAACCCCAGATCTCCATTAAAGACCATATCCCTAAGCTCTGATACCAACTATGACGCCCCCAAATCTGGGCGCACACATCTCAAACTTGAGTTGTCAAAAGACTACAACAAAATTATTACAAGTAGTGCAACTGATAAATGGGTTTTATACTTATATATTGATTATCTTTTAGCTTAATAATTTGTGAGTTCTTAAGTGTTTTATGTTAGTTTAATGTGTTTTGGCTTTGTTTTGCATGAATTGGAATAAAGGCTTAGTGGATCGAAGTTTGGAATTGTTGTGGTTGCATTTTCAGCTTGCCAATTATGCAGCTGTCACTTCAATCCTGATTTGGACGATGATAAAATCGGAATTTGTCAAATCCTAAAACATTAAAGTTGTAGATCTACTTCTTAGCTTTCCATAACATATTAGATCATCTCAATCGGAGTTCATATGAGAAAGTTATGGCTGTTTGACCAGAGGACGTCCGTGCAGAAAATGGGTCAGCGCTGGCGGCGCTGATACTAGTACTATTACAGCGCTGATTACAGTGTGTTGAGCGCTGGCAGCGCTCCAGACAGCGCTGGGTGACGTTCCAGACTTGGTTTTGACGCGTTTTTGATGGTTTTTGACTCCGAATTGGATTGGGTTTCCTTCTAATGCTAGGGATTTGATATGTAACCTATAAATATATGTTAAAATACATATTTTAGGGGAGTCTAACATAGAATTAGGAGAACTAACATAGATCTATCATAGTTAGGAATATAATTAGAGGAATGATTAATTGAAGATCTGAAGAAGGATTCATCGTGAAGGAGCAAGAATTGAAGGCAGAGATTGAAGAACGCTCTACAAGAATAAGAATTTTTATCTCTTCTCTTCTTTAATTTTTGTAACTTTACGACGTGGATTAATTATTATTTTATGGAATTGATTTATTCTTCAGTGATGGTTTAAACTTTTATTTAGGATTTCAATGGAACCTTTTGATTTACGATAATTAATTCTTGCTTATTTTCAGTTATTGATTCTATTTGAGTTGTTTATTATATCTTATGCTTGAATTTATTAATTGTGTGCGCAGCAATTATTCGGATATCTTGGACGTAATTGAGAAAGGAATCTAAGATTAGATCTGGGTATAATAACATATGAACTTGTTGATTCTTTTTAAGAGAATAGCATTATAGTGCATAGGATGAAAATATCTATGTGCCATATGTAATGTGGTGGAGAGTTTGTTCGTAATGAGTCTAGTTCAAGTTTATATTGCACGAATAGTAGCAAGGTAAGTGGATTAGATCTTTTTATTATCTATTGAACAAAGTTAATAAATAGATAGGCAATCTCCGTTAACAACTCATGAGAATTAATCAGTTGAAAAGAAGATGAAGAGATTATTATGATCAATTGGGGAAGTTGTAATCCTAAGCTTTAAAATATCTGAAAATCAACTCTGGTTAGTTAGTATTTAATATTTTCGTAATTAAAATTGTTACTCGTTTAAGTTAGATTTAAATTGATAATTGCGTGATAATTAGAATAATTGTTATCCGTTCCCTGTGGGTTTGACATCCTTTTTACTTCTATATTACTTGATTGACCGTGTATACTTGCGCGAATTGACCATATATAAATCGGACAACAGCAACGTACAACAATACAGTGTATAATAATACACAACTAAGTCTTTCACGATTATTGTCACACTATTTTACAACACATGAAGACTACGATAGCTATCCCTCGGACTCTCACTCCATCCCCCTGCTAGACTCAGCTACGTTCTCATCTCCTGTTGAAAAATAATGGAACAAAAAGAAAGGGTGAGCTCAAATAGCCCAATAAAGAATATCATGACTAAGATAATGACGAGTAAATTATCGTTAGCCTTCAACAGTTAAGTTCTTGATAGAATATAATAGACTACAAGGTTTATATCAAAAATTACAGTTAAATTCTTGAATAACGTTCAGATCAATAATAGCAGCGGAATGAGCAATCTATTAGAAGAATAATGCAGACTATAATGTCCACTCGCTTCTCCTTTTAGGAAAAACATCATCAACTTTTATCATCTAAAATACCATTAGTCAAGATAATACAAATTCACAGTTCCTGGTCATAATCATGCAGATCAGCAGTTCATCTTTCCACTACGGGCCAAAGACATTCAATATAACACCAACGGTCATGATTTTACCATATTCACCCTTTGGTCATAATCATACCAAACAGCAGTTCATCTTTGCATTACATGCCAAAAAGAACATTAACCACATGCCATAAAAGACACCGAACAGATGTATCACCTTTAACCTATTATATCGCCTTTAACCTATCATCTGTTCAACAATTATATCGTATCTGTGCCCCCAGCCATAGATATTCACAACAACTTAATTTTGGATGATTAGAATGATATAAATGATGAACAGAATAAACAGGATAAACAATAAGTATCAGAAGTTTACTTTGTGCAGATTCAAATAATGTTCAAATTGTCAACATGACGTTGAGTGAAATTCAAAAATGATATTCAAGATCCACAGTTCAGAATAACGGTTACAGTTCAATAGAAAGGTTCACGTAAATAGGATGGTTCAATTGAAATGATGAAGTACAACTATTATGGAACATATAATATTTTCAGGAATTATAGAAGCAATAGTTTCACAATAAGTTTCGATTTAGGTGTATGAAAGAAAATAATATCCCTTACCGTAGCAGGTTTGATTAACAAAAGGCGAGTAAAGTAATAATTCAATAAGCTTGACTAATAGCAAGTCTAATTACATTAAGAGAATTAATTAGTGGAGTTATGTAATTATGCGACGTGGTTGCGTGTAAATTAAATATGTATTTATATGAATATATATATGCGTGCATATTTAGTAACATAATTTAATGGTTAATTAAATTGTGGTAAATAAATAGATTAATATTAAATTAATCTGAATTGAATTAAATGGTTAATTGTGAAATTAATTTAGTTATTATATTAATTATATTCATTAATCAATATTTATTCAAATTATTGATAAATTATTTGTGAGGAATAATTATGTAATTTATATAATTATAAATTATATAAGGGAGAATTGTAATTATATATATATATATATATATATATATATATATATATATATATATATATATATATAAAGGGATTGAATTAATTGAGTAATTTTAAATAGTAATTGAATATATTAAATGAATATATTCTATAATTAAATAAATCATTGTAAATGAATTATAATTGAGTAATTTAATTATACAATTACTTGTGTAATATTAATTAAATAATTTAATAAATTATTTAAATAAGAAATTGGGTAAATATATTATTATTTTAATGTATTTTTGGGTAAATGGATTTATTTTCATAATTGAGGAGAAATGAATTATTTAATGTAAAGGTATTAAATAATTTTATTTATGGCTTAAATAATATATATTAAATTATATATTGTATTTATTTTAATTTCATAATTTATTGTGAAATTGTTTTTGAAGTAAGTTAATGTGTATAAATAATACATATATATATATAAATTATATATATTATGTAATTATTTAAATTAGGGAACAAACCCTAAAGTTTTAAATCAAAATAATGGTTAAGTTTTCTATTAATTAAATATTCAATTAAATTGAATATTATGAGTTAATTAAATTTGGTAAATTAATTAATATGATTATTAATTAATGTAAATAATGTAAAATATTAAAAATAATATTTATTAGTCCATTTAGTAATTTAATACTAATAGGTTAGAGTATTTAATTATTTAATTAATTTAATTATTTATTTAATCATGGATTGGATAATTAATGTGTGAACTATTAAATTAGTCCAACATGGATCAATTAGTAGCCCAAGTGAAGAATAATAAAAACTTGGCAAACTAGTAGCCCAAACAATTTAAATGAAGCTCAAAAGAAATTAAAACAAAGTCCAATACTTGACCCACTTGGAAAATACATTGTATAACTTATTATTTATTAAAAGTAATACATGTGACAAACATTTTGGGACACTAAAAGTGCATGTGTCGGCAAGGAAGGAAAAAGAGAGTGAAATATTTGATTTTTATTCTATTTCTCATTTATTTAATTAGGTTACTTGTTTTGATTTTTGGTGAGTCTTTTCCCACAAAATCTTCACCAACTAAGTCATGGGCTAACTTTCTTGTGCAAGTATCCAAGTTAGGAGCATCATGAATTATAGATATAATTTTTGTATCTAAGAATTTTACAAGTATACTTGAAATTAGTAAGACGTGTATACTTACAATTTAGGAGCTTTTGTTAATCATTTATTCTTCTTCCATTTTTCAAGCTAGAGAGAGAGTCTAGAGAAAAATGAGAGCAAATATACTTAAGAGAGGAAAAGTTCTTGGAAAGGAGAAGAAGAGGAAGTGTTGATGCCATCAAGCACCATCCTTTACTTTGAAAAGGAGAGAAAACAAGCCATTAGGTCCAAGAGGTAAGGAAAAAAAATCTAGAAAACCCTAATCTTGTTTTTTCTTTCAAGTTCATGGTAGAAATATTAACATAATGATTGGTATAGTTAAAATCATGCTATGCATATTTATATAAGTTATCATGAGTTTAACTTATGTTTTATAAGCTTTAATGTTGGAAAAAAATGTTCAAACTTTGAAAATCATGTTTACCGGAAAACTAAATCTGAATAGCCCGTTCCCGGAACTACTGTTCACGATCGGAAAATTGGATTTTTGATCCGTCAATTTTGTTGGATAGATCTTGAAGTTATGAAAATTCTCCAACTTGAATGACTAAAATCCGATTTAAAACGAGTGAGATATAATTTTTCTACTAAAACACTCCACTGTCGAAAGTTTTGCGTGAACAATCCGGTTCCAGGCTATTTTTGGAGGTCAAATCGTGTCCGAAAAATTAATCTGATAATGGAAAATTGTAGTTAGAGAAGATACGAATGCAAAAATATAAAGTAGAGCTCCATCGGAGTTATAGAACTTAAGTTATTAAGATTTTAGTAAGAGACCCCAAAAATAGGCAGAATCTGGAAAGCTAAAAAGGACACTGCCGGGTTTTTTTCCGGTGAACCGGTTGGAGCATTCCGGCGGCCGGTTCACCCATTTACCGGCTGGTTCGGGCGACGGCCCAAACTAGAAAGTTGCTTGGAATTTTGTGTACTATTTTCTGGAATTTAATGGTATTTTTATAATGTCAGTAGCTATTTTTCATAATTATTAAATTATAAAAGCTTACTAAATGTATGAAAAATAATAAAAAGCATTTTTAAATTTTGGAAAAATATGAAAAAAATAACCAACTGATTATTTGAAGTGTTATAGGTATTGAGATGGTATTATTTCTAAAAATTGGTATTTTTCATATTATTTATGGTGAAAAGGTACACTAAATTGTGACTACCTAGCTAATAATTCAAGAAAATTATAAATAAATTGTTATTAAATCTTAAATATGTTCTTTATGTATTTAATAATAATATCAACATGTTTGGCGAAAATAAATTAATTATTTATTATTTAATTGATAATTAAATAGTAAATAAAAAAAGTAACTAGGTAATTATTATTTAATTTATATTAAATAGTAATCAAAGAACATAATAGAATATGAAAGAAAATAATATTCCTTACCTTAACACGTGACTGGATATTAATTTAAATGAGGTTGACTAACTTGAACAGTACACGTACACTTATAGATCTTCACAAATACTCAAGATGACTTAAGCACACTTAGAGAGAACTTACACAAGAAATATTTAGAGAGTGAAAGAAAGAACAAGTAAGGAAGTTTATGAAAAATCCTTAAGTTAAGGCCTCTATTTATAGCCAAAAATCTTATCATAACCAAGATTTCCTAATTTAATCCAAACCGTTCATTTCAAGATAATGTTTAATCCATACCATTCATTTCACCTTTTAAGATTTCTTTAATCTAAATCATTCATTTAAAGATCATCTTTTAACCTACACAATCCATTTCAAATTCTATATTATCTTTAATCTATACCATTCATTTTATCTTTTAAGATTTTCTTAATCTAAACCATTCATTTAAAGATCATCTTTTAATCTACATCGTCCATTTCAAATTCTATATTATCTTTAATCTATAACATTCATTTTATATCACCTAACTTTATATTATAAACAAATAACTTTATCAATTCAATTATTCAACAATAATTCACACTTATTCATTATTATGACTAACTGTTATAAATACAGTGTAGTTGGCTCTCTGAGTTAGATATCAAGTCAATTAATTAAAAAAATACAACTATTTAAATAACATCATAATAGAAATAACAATAATGCAGAAAGTATGTAAAAGAAAGAATACGTTACTGTGTCATGATAATTATTGATTGAATAATGTGAATTACTGTGCATATGCTACTGTGACAATTATCATTTTAATAATATGAATTATTGTGCATGTGACAATAAAGTCAAATATTGTACGATAATCACTTTATCAGTTTAATAATACGAAACGCTGTGCAATGTCGTGTGCTACTGTGCAATACCGTGTGCTACTGTGCAATACTATATGTTACTTGTAATACCGTATATTACTATTCTTTTATCACCGGATATTTTAACAATTAAAAGTGATAGTACCATTGACCATTTAAAAATTGTTTATGTTATTTTCTATATCCGACAATTATTCGTTGTGGGGTCCACCAATGATTGGTTCGTACGGCGTCGTCGAACGA
The DNA here is from genome assembly GCA_947179155.2 of Hedera helix. Classification (NCBI taxonomy): domain Eukaryota; kingdom Viridiplantae; phylum Streptophyta; class Magnoliopsida; order Apiales; family Araliaceae; genus Hedera; species Hedera helix. The sequence goes on along the minus strand of OX359267.1, from coordinate 14,039,016 downwards.
ATATTCCCCGACAGAACGAATATTCTCCAACCAAACGAATATTATCTGACATAATATAATTTACACGTAACATATTTAACTTTTAACTTTATCAATTTAACCACTTACTGTTTCATGAAAAAAATATATATAAAGAAAAATTAAATTTTATATTTCATAAAATTCGGAGTCTTACATATATTATACCAAGTCAATTGATATACTAAGATACGTGAGCTTAATGTGATCAAGCAAGATATTAAAGTGGAAAAAAATAAAAAAATAAAAATAAATAAAAATAAGTCAATTAATTGATATTATCAAGGTGACAAGGCAATTACTTTTTACTTGACAAATATGTTCGTGGTAGTTTAGTTTTCTAATTCGTCCTTTCCTATTTTCTTCACTCGGCCCTTTTCTCTGGGCCGTTAGCCGAAGTCACCTAAATTGAGTTGGACACCTTTATATTGTGAGTTGAGTTTGGTTTGAACCTATATTATTCATGAGTCATGATTAATATGGGTTCAAAATTAATTCAATTGAATAATCGTCAAAATTAATTAAAAAATCTTTAAATATATCACACGCTTTAATTGTATTTATATTAGCCGTAAGTTTTTTTTTAATGAATTAGTGTTATAATTAAATTAAAATTTACTAAACCTTAAAATTTTATCAATTTGCGCAATTTAATTCTATTAATAATAGCAATTACTTTAGTTGAATAGTAATAGCGCTCATTACCAAATTATTGTCATAACTAAATTAAAATTTGAATTCCATAATTTTATTTGAACTAGAATTTCAAGCAATTCCTTATTAGATTTTCAACATAAATCGTAATATATAATTCCATTGCTTACCTAAACAAAAAAAAACATATAATAATTATTTACTTAGAGTTCTCACTAAATAAATCTATACTACATTCAATTATATGTCTTAATATATATTTAACTGAATGAATTTATAATATATAATATAATAATTTAGTATCCATATAAATGTTTAATAGTTTACTAATTATCTTCTAAGTGCCCTAATTGAGGAAATATGTATATTCTCCATTCAATTATTAAGTGTTGACTTTGTCATATTCTAAACCTAATGTTTTGATGATGATTTGTTATGGATACTAAATTCTTTATTGTGAATTTCAGGGAATACTTGTTGAAGTGTTCAAGAAGACTGAAGAATGGTTTTGAAGTTTTGAAGCTTTAAGAATTTAATGTAAGGTCATTACAAATATTTAATTTTTCAATTTAAGGCTCTAGGACATCTTACGTGCATATCATAAACTGGTTTTAATACTAACGAATATTCATGTTTATTTTATGGGTTAGTATGAATAATGTTGTCCAAATATTGAAATAGATATCAGTGGATATAACTTTGTACTTCGTGCGCCATATTTTAAAAACAAAGGACAAATATCGATATTAGTGTATATGATAATGATGATATCTACTAAAAGGGGTAATGATTACTTGTTACAGATATGCTTAATATTTTGAATAAACCGTGTATGGGTACAATTTATCTTTCCAAGTAACAGATATTGTTAAGATATGTTTTGACCGGATATTCTTATCCAAATGTCACGGTAACATTGTTGAGATATATTTTGATTAGATATTGTTATTCAAAAGCCACGGTCATATTGTTGAGATATGTTCTGACCGGATATTGTGCTAACAAATTTTATCTCTTTATGAGATAAGGTTTCTGAAGAACGGAATTGGTATCTTTCTAAGCTGTAACGGTATTATTTTATATGGCTATAAATTGCATATGGATTTTTATCTACAAAAATATGATTTAACAGAACACTGATTACATATTGAAAAAATTCATTTTTGTGCAAACTGCTCTTTGGGCTATTGGAAATTCTGATCAAGCATATTTCTGTGAGGTTTTAATTTGGTAATATCTTTTTATTATTAATTGATCATTGCATACATTAGCTAAGCCTTATATTGTTAAATTATTTATTTGCTTTGATCACTAGACCTCTAAATTTGTATCTATCTGATCTTTGTTTATTTAGACTAAGTGTTTGTCTAAAGGAATTGAATCCAAGTGTGGATTAAAAATTGTCTTACAAACAGAGTTAAGGAAGCAAAGATGCTTGAGGAGTGCATAGGTGCACAAGGAGCAAAAGTGCTCAAGAGAATTTAAGAATTCATTTAATCTGTTTTGTAAAAGGTGTCACTTTGTAATTGTGAGAAATATATATAAAGTGATTGTCCAATACTAGTTGGTATTGGACGTGGAGTAGGCTATTATTATAGAGGGTAATAGCTGAACCACGTAAAAATCTTGATGTTGATTTTATAACTTGTTATTTCTTTTCACACTAGATAATCGTTATCTCAAACAATAAAATCTAAAATATTCACAGATAATTTATTTACACCGAGTATTTTCCTCAAGTGATATTTTCAGCCAAGAAATTTTCATTGATTTAAAAGAAAGTTTTTAATTCAGTAGACCATATTAATACAGTAAGCTGTATTCATTAAAACAGTAAACTGAATTGAGAAAAACAGAAAAGTTTTTCATAGTTTGTTCTCACACTTATTCAACCCCCCCTTCTAAGTGTGCCTTATCTAAATTTCATTTGGTATCAGAGCGAGATTCTACTTATCTTGGTCTTAAAGGTGACTTGTAGGAAAAGATTCTAGTATGGCACAATTCGGGAACAACAACCAAGAAGGTCAATCAACTAATAGACCTCCACTGCTGCATGGAACAGACAACTACAACTTTTGGAAATTCCGGATGAGGATCTATCTAAAAAGAGATCCTTGGGAATGGTGGGTTATAGAGAACGGACCAGTTATACCAAGAAAAGATGATGGTACTCCAAAGACTCTGCTTGAAATGGACTCGACTGAAACCTACATGATGTCTTATGATTCAAGAGCTATGAACACACTACTTAGCGGTATGGTACAATCTGAGATCGATAAAGTCTCCTCATGCAATACAGCTAAAGAGATCTGGGATACTTTAATAGTAAGTCATGAAGGGACATCCAAGGTGCGTGAAGTCAAACTAAGCATGCTCATGCATGACTATGAAATGTTCAAGCTTGAGAAAGACGAAACCATAAAGATGGCCCAAACAAGGTTCCTAGTTCTCCTGAACTCATTGAAGTTACTCGACAAATCTATTCCACAAAGTGAAATTAATCGTAAGTTACTTCGGGCAATGCCCAAGAGGTTTGCTTCTAAAATTACTACTCTTCAAGATTCTTCTACTATTTCTACTATGGATACTTTAACACTATTTGGTGAACTTGAGGAATATGAACATCAGTTAAAAAGATATGATGATGAGGAGGAAACCCCTCGAAGAAAGGTTTTAGCTCTTAATGCAGGAAATGAAGAAGAACTTGATGATGACTCGGATGAAGAAATAGCGATGATGTCAAGAAGACTCAAAGGACTACTACAGAGAAAGAACAAGAGGAAGAACAATTTCAATTCGAGCAAAATCAAAGGAAAGCAAACAAATGAAAACTGTTTTGAATGTGGACGTCCAGGACACTTCAAGAAAGATTGCTTTCAACTAAGGAACAAGGGAAAAACAAGCGCCAAAGATAACAAAAGAAACAAAGCCCTTGTTACATGGAGTGATGATGAAGAATCCGAAGTTGAGGTAGACGCCGATGATGAAATAGCTCAAGTATGTTTCATGGGAATAGAAGGTGAACGAAGTGAGGTATCTATTTATGAGTTTAATTTATTGAAACAAGAAAATTTGAAATTAAAAGAAAGAAATGCAAATTTGAAAGAATTAGCAAATAATTTAATGTGTGAAGTTGAGTCTTTGATAAATGAAGTTGGGAAACTGAATAATGAACTGAAAATGCGAGACGTATGTATTGATGCATTTAGTAATGAATCTCAGTCTAAACCTATTCATACTAATGAACTTCAAAAGGAAGTAGATTCATTAAAACTATCTCTTGCTAGATTTGTTCAAGGAGAAGAAAATCTAATTGTCATGTTAGGTAAACAAAGACCTAGTTTTGATAGACAAGGAATAGGATATAATCCAACTCGTAAAACCGGAAAAATGAATATGCTTAAATCAAAATCTCATTTCAAATTGAATTATTGTTCTCCTTTCACAACATGCAAAAATTGTGGTATTAAAGGACACTTAAATGTTAACTGTTCTAAGAAAAAGAAAGTTAAAAAGGAGTGGATTAAAAAGGGAGATTTACGCGTAACTAACACAAATGGACCCAAAAAGAGATGGGTACCAAAAATGGTGAATTAATTTTTCTTGACAGGTTTGCTTCAAGGCAAGGGTTCCATCTCAAAAATGGATTCTTGATAGCGGATGTTCACGACACATGACTGGTGACAAATCAAAGTTCGTAGAACTAAAAATCAAGAAGAAAAATGGAACGGTCACTTTTGGAGATAACCGAACCTGTGAGATTGTTGGAAAAGGTAAAATCGGTAATGGTAAGGTTAATATAGATAATGTTCATCTTGTTAGTGAACTTGAATTTAATCTTTTAAGTGTTAGTCAATTAATGGATAATGGACATCAAGTTAGTTTTGAAAAACATAAATGTACAATTTCTCATGGTACTAACAATTCCACTCTAGTTGCACAAAGAGAAGGAAATATATATACTTTTGATTTTGAGCAACAGGAAGAAGAACTATGTCTTGCCTCGATGCAAGATGAGGCTAACCTATGGCATAAACGGATGGGACATGTTCACATGGAACTAATCAAGAAATTATCTTCCAAAAATCTCGTCAAAGGGTTGCCAAAAATAAAGTTCGAAAAGAAAGGAATATGTGTTCCTTGTCAGCATGGAAAACAAGTAAGAACGTCATTTAGTGCGAAGAATATGGTATCAACTTCCTCTCCTTTACAATTACTTCATCTTGATTTATTTGGCCCAGAAAGGCATGCTAGTATCAATGGTAAATTTTATGCTTTTGTAATAGTAGATGATTTTTCTAGATATACATGGGTATTGTTTTTGAGAACCAAAGATGAAGCATTCAAAGGTTTTGAAAAATTGATAAGAAATTTAGAGACTAAATTTAGTATCAATTTAAGAAAGATTCGAAGTGATCATGGTACTGAATTTCAAAAGGATTTTATTACTTTTTGTGATCTTAAAGGTGTAAGCCATGAGTTTTCTGCTCCCAGAACTCCTCAGCAAAATGGGGTAGTGGAAAGAAAGAATAGAACACTTCAAGAAACAGCTAGAACTCTTTTACAAGAAAGCAAGCTTCCAAAGAAATTTTGGGCTGAAGCTGTTAATACGTCTTGTTATGTGCTAAATAGAGTTCTTATTCGTCCTATTGTTTTGAAAACTCCTTATGAGCTGTTGAATAACAAAATTCCAAATATAAGTTATTTCAAAGTATTTGGGTCTAAATGTTATATACTAAACACCAGTGATAATTTGGGAAAATTTGATGCTAAGTCTTATGAAGGTATTTTTATTGGTTATTCACATAATAGCAAAGCATATCGTGTATTTAATATTAATAAGCTATGTGTTGAAGAATCAGTTCATAATACATTTAATGAGACTAATAATGATCTTCCAAAAGAAAGAGATGAAGATGCAGGAAATATGAGAATTCCAACTAATGCAGCAAACCAAAAAGGTTTATTCGGCAAGCCGAATGAACGATTTCAGCAAGCTGAATTGGAAAACTTCCAAGGAATGGAAAAAGAAACAACACAAGAGCTTGAAGTAAACCTCTCTGAACCAGAAGAAGTTATACATGATGTCCACATGCCAAAGACAGCAAAATATCTCAAGGATCATCCCCCAGATAATATCATTGGAGATATAAACAAAGGAGTTACCACACGAAGAAACTTACAAAATCAATGTGCATTCTCTGCATTCTTATCACAAGTTGAACCAAAGAATGCTAAGGAAGCCATAGTTGATGAAAACTGGTTAATGGCAATGCAAGAGGAACTTCAACAATTTGAACGATGCCAAGTTTGGGAATTAATGCCTCTTCCTAAAGACGTCAGTATTATTGGAACAAAATGGGTGTTTAAAAACAAGCGTGATGAGCATGGGACCATCATTCGTAACAAAGCAAGGCTAGTAGCTCAGGGCTACAATCAACAAGAAGGAATCGATTATGAAGAAACATATGCTCCAGTTGCAAGATTAGAATCTATTCGGATCTTGTTAGCATTTGCATGTTACAAGAAGTTCAAGCTTTATCAAATGGATGTAAAGAGTGCGTTTCTTAATGGATATATCAATGAAGAAGTCTATGTCAAACAACCTCCTGGTTTTGAACATGAGAAATACCCAAATCATGTTTTTAAGCTAAAGAAAGCTCTTTATGGTCTCAAACAAGCTCCAAGAGCGTGGTATGAAAGGTTGAGTAAGTATCTTATTTCAAGTGGTTTTACTAGAGGTAAAATAGATTCTACATTATTTATTAAGCATGAAAAACAAGAAATAATTATTGTTCAAATATATGTAGATGACATAATATTTGGTGCTACTAACGATTTTCTTTGTGAGTGGTTTTCAAAGTGTATGCATAAGGAATTTGATATGAGCTTAATGGGAGAGTTAAATTACTTTTTGGGACTCCAAATCAAGCAAACAAAGGAAGGGATCCTTATTCATCAATCCAAGTATACAAAAGAACTACTCAAAAGATTTGGTTATGAAGAAGTGAATTCAAAGGCTACACCAATGAGTACATCAATCAAGCTTACATCAGATGATAAAGGTATAGATGTAGAGTTAACCAAATATCGAGGTATGATTGGATCTTTATTATATTTAACTGCATCTAGGCCTGATATAATGTATAGTGTATGCTTATGTGCTCGGTTTCAAGCAAAACCCAAAGAATCCCACTTACTAGCTGTTAAAAGAATTTTTAAATATTTAAGTGGTACTATAAATTTAGGGTTGTTTTATCCAATTTGTAATCATTTTGAACTAATGGGTTATTCAGATGCTGATTATGCAGGATTTCAAGTTGATAGAAAAAGTACAAGTGGTGCTTGTACATTCTTGGGTCAAAGTCTTGTTTCATGGCATAGTAAAAAGCAAACTTCAGTTGCTTTATCAACCACTGAGGGTGAATATTTAGCTGCAGGAAGTTGTTGCTCTCAAATATTATGGATGAGACAAACTTTATGTGATTTTGATATTATATGCAATAATGTGCCTATTTATTGTGATAATTCGAGTGCTATTAACATATCAAAAAATCCTGTTTTACATTCACGTACAAAACATATAGAAGTTCGGCATCATTTCTTAAGGGATAATGTTTCAAAAGGGTTAGTTAAATTAATGTTTATTCCTACAGAGAAACAGTTAGCTGATATCTTTACTAAACCTTTAGGTGAGGAAAGGTTTTGTATGTTAAGAAGAGAACTTGGTATGTGCTTGGTATAATTATAATTCATGTACTTGAAGTTTTATGTGATTTAGTTTATAATATATTCTCTGCATGTTATCTGAGATATGTATCTGTTCATTCGTATTTATCCGCTCAAACAGCTTTCTAGATACATGTTTCCTTTTATGATCCTTTTCGTCCGCCGGATATTATTTATTACCTTGAAAAACGGAACGATGGTAGTCAAACAATTTTCTGAATTTGAAAAGACACACGTCTTTCGGTGTCAGTTTTCTTTTTGACTCCTACTTCATGTATACTTGTGTTTTCTGTCTTCATCATAAATCAAATCTCTTAAACTTCATCTCTCACCAAAACTCTTCATCTTTCTTCAAATCCTTTAAAGTCATGAAAACCAGGGCTAGCAAACGATCAACTGAGAAATCTAACGTTGGCGGATCCTCTTTAAAGCACGCTACACGAACAAAGATGAAAGCAAGGCGGGTTTCGAAGAAATTGTCAATACATGTGTCATCGGAAGGCACACTGTTTTCAGACGATTCAGATTCGAGTTTTTCGTTTCTAAGGACATCTGAAGTAGATCCATCTCATCAGAAGATGAAGGAACCAATGCGTGACGAAAACTTGTCTTCTCAGTCAGAGAATCCCTCAAATCTGGTAAATCAATTTTCTTCTTCTATCGATATGCCAGACAATTTTTTCAGAGGACATAGTTTTGAAATCCGTTTTAAAAATTCCATTGCTACAAAGCAATTTGTGTACGAAAAAACTCTGGATTTATTCTATTTCAAACACTCTGTTTTGCAAACACTTTTTAATTCTTGCGAAATTTCATCTATGTTGTTTCCACCTACTATCGCTTATCCCAGATTAGTTCAACAATTTTATACTAATCTAGAATGCAATGGGGATTGCTTTACTACTTATGTTAAGGGAAAATCTTTATTTTTCACTACTATTCATTTTTGGTAATATTTTGGGAATTTCTTCTACCGGACCTTGTCCTTTTACTTTAAAAGGTGCTGCTACAATTCTTTTTTCTCCAATAGAACAATTGCGTGTTGTTATGGGTGATCAGTCTTTATCAACATTGTTTACTCCTAAGACTGTGGATGTTTGCCCAACTGCTTGTGTGCTTCATAAATTGGTTAGGTACAATCTGTTTCCACGGCTTGGTGGTGGATCAGATTTTACGTATCAAGATATGGTGGTAGTTGCTATGATTTTAAAAAGTGTTTCTTTCAATTTGTCTCAAATGATGTTGTTGCACATACAGAGCTGTATTCGTCAATCTAAAAAATGTTTGCCTTACAGCAAATTTTTGACAAAGATTTTTCAACATTTTAAAATCTCTTTTGATGACGAAATCTCGGTTTCAAGTAATGAATTTATAGATACTTCCAACTTGAAACAATCTCATATCACTTTTCTTGCTGGAGAGTTTGTTCGTCTTATACATGATCCTCCTACCAATCCTTCAATTTCTCCGACTCCTGATTATTCTTCCTCTTCTTCACCAAAAATTCAAGGTTCTGACATTATGAATGTTTTGACTGAAATTTTGCAAAATCAAACTTCCATGAAAACTGATTTAGCTGACATTAAGACTCGACTTGCAATTCTTGAAAAAGGGAAACTGCCAATTAATGCACCAGAGATTAATAAACTTTATCATCGCGCTGAAGATGAGTTTATTGATCTTCAGACAGGTTTTGAATTACAAACCATGGCTATGGTTGAAGCCCTGCAACGTAAATTTAATCGAAATACCTGTCAGTTGAGTCAGGAACTAAAGTTTGTCAGTTATCAGCTCGGGGAGTTTGCCAACTTTATGGCAACACGGTTTAACGATGTTGGACGAAAATTACATTTTCCATTTTCCATCTTTGCAGTCACCTATTCCTGAATGGCCAATGTGTAATTGGCTAGCCGAATTCAAGGGTGATTTTCTCGACATGCCTCTTCCTCCATCAACTTTTATTCCAAGACCGACTCGTTTTGCCGATGATCTTTCTGAGGAAGAACGACTTCATCGGAATCGTCATCGTCCTTATTTCACTAAACGGGCTGAAACCAGTGCTCATATTGAGGAACTTGACTAATTGTTTTCGCTGATGACAAAGGGGGAGAGACAACTTGAGAAGGAGAAGGAGACAACACTGACAACACTGACTGCTGAGCTGAATGAAGATGTATTTTATGTTCATGTTTTCAGACTAATTTTATTTGTGTGTTTGTTATAGACTATGGTTGTTTATGGTTGCCTCTGTTGGATAATTCGGTTTGTTGGATTTTAATGGTTTAAATATATGCATGGATTAAGGGGGAGTTAATATTTGTTGTCATCATCAAAAAGGGGGAGAATGTTGACTTTGTCATATTCTAAACCTAATGTTTTGATGATGATTTGTTATGGATACTAAATTCTTTATTGTGAATTTCAGGGAATACTTGTTGAAGTGTTCAAGAAGACTGAAGAATGGTTTTGAAGTTTTGAAGCTTTAAGAATTTAATGTAAGGTCATTACAAATATTTAATTTTTCAATTTAAGGCTCTAGGACATCTTACGTGCATATCATAAACTGGTTTTAATACTAACGAATATTCATGTTTATTTTATGGGTTAGTATGAATAATGTTGTCCAAATATTGAAATAGATATCAGTGGATATAACTTTGTACTTCGTGCGCCATATTTTAAAAAAAAGGACAAATATCGATATTAGTGTATATGATAATGATGATATCTACTAAAAGGGGTAATGATTACTTGTTACAGATATGCTTAATATTTTGAATAAACCGTGTATGGGTACAATTTATCTTTCCAAGTAACAGATATTGTTAAGATATGTTTTGACCGGATATTCTTATCCAAATGTCACGGTAACATTGTTGAGATATATTTTGATTAGATATTGTTATTCAAAAGCCACGGTCATATTGTTGAGATATGTTCTGACCGGATATTGTGCTAACAAATTTTATCTCTTTATGAGATAAGGTTTCTGAAGAACGGAATTGGTATCTTTCTAAGCTGTAACGGTATTATTTTATATGGCTATAAATTGCATATGGATTTTTATCTACAAAAATATGATTTAACAGAACACTGATTACATATTGAAAAAATTCATTTTTGTGCAGACTGCTCTTTGGGCTATTGGAAATTCTGATCAAGCATATTTCTGTGAGGTTTTAATTTGGTAATATCTTTTTATTATTAATTGATCATTGCATACATTAGCTGAGCCTTATATTGTTAAATTATTTATTTGCTTTGATCACTAGACCTCTAAATTTGTATCTATCTGATCTTTGTTTATTTAGACTAAGTGTTTGTCTAAAGGAATTGAATCCAAGTGTGGATTAAAAATTGTCTTACAAACAGAGTTAAGGAAGCAAAGGTGCTTGAGGAGTGCATAGGTGCACAAGGAGCAAAAGTGCTCAAGAGAATTTAAGAATTCATTTAATCTGTTTTGTAAAAGGTGTCACTTTGTAATTGTGAGAAATATATATAAAGTGAGTCTCCAATACTAGTTGGTATTGGACGTGGAGTAGGCTATTATTATAGAGGGTAATAGCTGAACCACGTAAAAATCTTGGTGTTGATTTTATAACTTGTTATTTCTTTTCACACTAGATAATCGTTATCTCAAACAATAAAATCTAAAATATTCACAGATAATTTATTTACACCGAGTATTTTCCTCAAGTGATATTTTCAGCCAAGAAATTTTCATTGATTTAAAAGAATGTTTTTAATTCAGTAGACCATATTAATACAGTAAGTTGTATTCATTAAAACAGTAAACTGAATTGAGAAAAACAGAAAAGTTTTTCATAGTTTGTTCTCACACTTATTCAACCCCCCCTTCTAAGTGTGCCTTATCTAAATTTCATTAAGTATCCATATAAATGTTGTTTACTAATTATCTTCTAAGTGTCCTAATTGAGGAAATATGTATATTCTCCATTCAATTATTAAGTATCCATATAAATGTTGTTTACTAATTATCTTCTAAGTGCCCTAATTGAGAAAATATGTATATTCTCCATAGTCCATTCAATTATTATTTTCATGGTAAAATGAATAAGCCTATGTACATGAGTTTAATTCATTCTTCACACGAGTTTGGTAAACCTGTTATCTATAATACAGTATAGATAAAAAACAACATTTACATATCTGTCAAACAGAGGAACTTGTAACAACTGAATCAAATTTATGAATCATATTGTTGATCATTCTTTTATATTTACACTCATATATGAATATAAAAGACTAATATTAGTTAAGGTAGTTTTCATATAGAAAATGGTCCCTTCTAAAATTATAATATCTGATTTATAATAACGTATTAGATATAATTAAGACTCGTTTAATAAAAGCTCACAAGATAGTCAAAATTTTCATCTGTTAATAAATATTTCCCGCTCATCCAATAAGTACATTTATAAATGGGCTAAAAATTCTTTTTTAATAACTTCTTAATTAAAAAAAAATCTCTAATTTGTGGTAAATTCTTATTACATAATATATATATATATATATATATATATATATATGTTATTGAATATGCTTATATTTGTAATAATATAATGATACTATTGAGTAAGATGTTATTCATAAGAAAATTATGTCCTTTTACAATTATATTATTCAAATAATAATAGACTTTTATCAAAACTCAAATTATTATACTTATATTATACTAATTGATACATATTGAGATCTGTAGCGTGAGGTTGTAATCTGTAGCGTGACGCTACAGAGCAAGCATGGCATTAAAGTGAAAACAACTTACAACTAATCTTGTTTGTCAGACAGATAATTTAATAGGACTAATTTATGGACGGAAAGTACTTTTCAATTGATACACTGAGATCATGGCGTGAACTTGTGATCAAGCAGGATATTAAAATGAATAAATAAATAAAAATAAGTCAATTAATTTAGAGTTATTAATTATTTCAATGTTAACTTCGAGTTTTTAATTATTTCAACGTTAATTTAGAGTCGTGATAAATTCTTATTACATAATAATATTAAAAAATATATATAAAAAATTATATTATTAAATATGTTTATATTTTTAATAATATAATGGTAATATTGAGCAAGACGTTACTCATAAGAAAATTATGTCCTTTTATAATTATACTATTTAAATAATAATAAACTTTTATTAAAACTCAAATAATTATAGTTGTATTATACTAATGTCAATTGATATACTGAGATCAGTAGCGTGAGCTTGTGATTAATAAAAATAAATAAATAAAATAAGTCAATTAATTGATATTAACGAGGTGACAAGACAATTACTTTTTACATGACAAATATGCCCTCCCGTGTCAACGCTAACTTCACGATTAATAAAATGATTTGCCAAAAATGACTATTACCCTTTTACATAACAACTACATTGGCAACCAGGCACGGGCCTTTTTATAAAATTTGTATTTTTTAAATTATATTTTATATAAAATTTAATATAAATAAATGCATTATATTAAATTTTTGAATTCTTATTTTAATGTATAATATGTATTTTTATATTGAACAATAAATTCTATAATGTTAAATTAGATTTGTTATTAATTATTTTAATGTATAACTTTATTTAATTTTGGTGATAAATAATTAACTTCTTAATTTGAGTTTTTTTTTATAAAAGTCATGTGTAATACACACACACACACACACACACTCCAAGAAAATTAGCCAACAACAACTAAACATATCAGTGACCTCCATAATCGGTCGCTAATAATATTATTAGCGACCACCAGTTACGATCGCTATTCAATTTTGCCTCTATTAGTATTAGCGATTGTTGTGCGGTCTCTGTTAGAATTATCCAGCCATAAAATTGACGGGGGGAGTGGCGGGAATGTTAGTAGCAACCGATTAATATCAACGACAGCTTTGCGGTCGCTAATACGTCCATGTCAATAAGAATTAGTGACCTCATGCGGTCGCTAATGAGATTATACTTAAACCAGACAGTCAAGCAGAAACAGAAGCAAGAAGAGAAGAGAAGAAGAGAGCGAGGGAGAGAGAGAGAAAGAGACGCCGCCACTGCCTTACCGCTCACTCGCCCTAGTTCCCTTTTACATAACAACTAGATTGGCAACCAAGCACGGGCCTTTTTATAAAATTTGTATTTTTTAAATTATATTTTATATAAAAATTATTATAAATAAATGCATTATATTAAATTTTTGAATTCTTATTTTAATGTATAATATGTATTTTTATACTGAACAATAAATTCTGTAATGTTAAATTAGATTTGTTATTAATTATTTTAATGTATAACTTTATTTAATTTTGGTGATAAATAATTAACTTCTTAATTTGAGTTTTTTTTTTTATAAAAGTCAAGTGTAATACACACACACACACACACACACACTCCAAGAAAATTAGCCAACAACAACTAAATATATCAGCGACCTCCATAAATGGTCACTAATAATATTATTAGCGACCACCAGTAACGATCGCTATTCAATTTTGCCTCTATTAGTATTAGCGATTGTTGTGCGGTCTCTGTTAGAATTATTCAGGCATAAAATTGACAGGGGGAGTGGTGGGAATGTTAGTAGCAACCGATTAATATCAACGACTGCTTTGCGGTCGCTAATACGTGCATGTAAATAAGAATTAGTGACCTCATGCGGTCGCTAATGAGATTACACTTAAACCAAACAGTCAAGCAGAAACAAAAGAAAGAAAGAAAAGAAGAAGAGAGTGAGGGGGAGAGAGAAAGAGAGAAAGAGACGCCGCCACTGCCCTGCCGCTCACTCGCCTTAGTTCCCACCTTCAATTTCAAGGTAGTTCTCTTACTCTGTGACGCCCCAAAATTCGGGTCCCTTGAACCAAAGTTTTGGTGCTCACATTACTATTCTACCTTGTCATCACATTCATCCATTCTGAATAAAATAATAAAACTTAATTTACATTTATACATATCTAATCTCAGGTTCTACATACCTTTATACATACACACATCTGTACCTGACATATTACAAAAAGATAATAATATTGACTTTCGAAAATTCTCTAACTAGGCCTTCATTGTTGATTAGTCTTTCATTTTCCTTTGTCTACTCCTGATCTCTCTGCTTGTTCAGATTTAGCTGAAATATCATGTTTAAAAGCAAGAGTGAGCATAAAATAGCTCAACAAGTATATAAACAAATGATGACATGATATTTCAGAGTGGTAAGTGAAAATCATATACGATTTAACTGAATCATGCATGAAAACTGAATTAATGTCAATTAACTGAAATATTTTCAATAAGCTGGGTTAATATCAATAGACTGAATCATGTTTACTTAAACTGGATCAGTATCAAAAGGCTGATTGATATCAACATCGGTTCAATAGATGAACATGAAAATTATACATGAACTTTACATGAGGGACTGAGAGCATGGAATTTGCTTGCTGTATGGTCGCAAGACCAATAACTCGTTAAGAACAATACCAATCATAAAGACTGATATCGCCCAAGATAGTTATAAGACTACTGTTCAAATAGATGTGTACTCTGGGTGATCAGCCCATCGTACTTTTATATTATGCACATCATAAATATCTAACGACGCAACCACGCCATAAAATTATATTGCTTTATACTTTACTCCCTTTTATCAGGGTTGTTCTGTTACAGTATATCATAGAATCTGCACCACAACAATGTGAATTGGAGCACATAACAATAAACGTTTGATTTCAACGTGTATCATTATATATGTCTAGCCGGAATCAAGATTGACATCGATATTTTCAAAGTAGTTCAATAGTGAATGAACTTTACATGATCATATGAATGTATAACATAAATGACTATTCAATGAACTATAGATGAAAGTTCAGTTAGAAGACTTGCCTTTGTCCTCGTCTATCTCAATTAAACAAATCTTATCCTGATTGAGTCCTACATAACTATAATATGGGTTCATGCACTAGTTGTATACATATGCATGCCATAACTTGCTATACAAGCTATCATTTAGCTTTACATAACCCTTAACATATAACACATTCTTCTCTTAAGCTTTAATATCTACCACATTGATTATTTTTATCAAATTATGATTTACATACATGTTTCCATCATTTAATATCAAAATATTTCATTTTGGACTTAAAATAAAAATTTATTCTTTGTGAACAGTACATCTCGCCCCAGCGAGATGCTTTGCTTGGAAGATCTCGCTGCTTGCGAGATCTTCTCGGCCAGACTTCGCCCCAGCGCCCCCTGATTTCTCCCCGGCGAGCTCTCTCAGCAGCACTGCACCCCGGTGCAGTTTTCAATTCAAATAACTGCACCTCGATGCAGTTCTGGTTTTTTTGAAAAAAAATTCTTTCAAAAATCCATGTTATTTTTTGCCACTTTTTGTAAAACTTGATTCCAACACTTCACATAGCACATATAACATGTGTTTGACTTGCATAGACCTTCAAAATATTTAAAAATCATAAATTGGTCTTATTTTTTCAAAGATTTTGTTTTGGACGTCAACGAATGTTTTAGACCGTTTAGAATGGACAATTGTCGCCATATAAACCAAATGGCTTCCAATTTGATTCTAACACGTGTATTTACATAAAACTTAGATGATTGGTCTCGTTTGGCCTTCAATTACAACAATTGGCCAAAAATCACACTTTGGTTGCATTTTATCATCTTTAGCAAATTTCAAACTTGAACTCACTTAACATCTTGAACTTCACGCATCACATAGACTACTATAAACACATTTAACAACTTTGTATGCTTATGTAACTCCTACATGCATCTTTCAAAATACTTTACAGATTATAATTTGGTTCACATACAAATCATAAGCTAATATAGCAATTTTCCTTAAATAAAACATACTCTTGAATCATTAATGATGTATAATGCTATTTAACATGAATTTTCACATGTATCCAACATGATCAACACTTTGAACTATGTCTTCATCATTTCTAGCAACACACAACACATGATCATCCATGAATCATGCTTTCTAACTTTGAATATAGACATGAATAGTGCACCACCTTTGTTCTAGCCAACTTTGAGCTTAGGGTTTCATGATATATCCAACATGAAACACATAGATCACATAATCAACATATGTAGCCTAAAATTTATGCATGAATACTCTTATTCTTTAGCTTAAACACATAAACATGAAATTTTGAAGCTAGAACATGATTATACCTTCTTGTAGCCTTCTTTCTTCTTGCAATAAACCTTTTCAAGGTTTGATTTTCCACTTTGGATAGCTAGATATTCTTCACTTATAATTTTTTATTGAAATCCTTCAAGGTTTTTCTCAAACCCTAGCTCTTCCCTCTCTTCTTCTCTTATGAACTTTCTTGCTAGCAAACTTAAAAAATAAACTTAACTTATGCTAAAAATATATGCATGTATGGATTATATCAATCATCCAACACTTAACCATCTTTAGTTAAGTTAACTCATGTATGGTTAAGGGCATCCAAGTCATTTTATATTGCTAGATAAGGGTATATTAGTCATTACACCCTTCTAGGACACAATAGTCTTTCCATAACTTGTTAAGAGCTCTTTGGTCATTAGTCAAATTTCCTAGAAAATTCAATTCCTTTAATTAATAACTTATTCATTTTTAATCCAATTCAAATCTTTTTTGATCCAAATTTATTTCATTAGGCTTGAATTTAATTCTACCATTAAATAATCCATACTTGCTTGTCCCAAAATACTTGTCACATTCCAAAACATTAAGTTTCCATTAATAACTTATTAAATTACAATATTTATATAATTTTCTATTTGCATATCATTACACACTTTATGTATATCTTTTTGCAGTAAAAAATTAGGATATGTTTAGGCAGATTATGGGTGAAATCTTTTAGGTTTTGAGGGAATTTGAAATTGGTTTAGGCTTTGTTTGAACTATATTGAGCATGCTATTTTTTTTTTCTTTTCAATCAAAATTTGTGTTGTCTGCTATGTAAATATACACACAACTTTGTATGTTTGGTGAAGTTAGTAATGCATGTTTAACAATGGTTGCTTTAAACATCGATGTGTCGTGTGTTGAAGGAAGTTTGATCCAATTTTCCTATTTTAGTGAATAATTAATTGGTTTAATTATGTGTTTGACTTAAGTTTGTGAAGTTCATACTGTTGTTTCCACTATGTTTGTGTGTGGGAGGAAGGAAAAAGAAAGGAAGAGAAGGGTAAATAGGAAAAACAAACAAATAAATAATTATAGTGGAAATTTGGGTAGAGAACTATAAGAGTTTTCATTTGATATTGAAATCAATTTTATCTTGCTGGGTGAGATTATAATATTTAATTGTCTTTTGTTCGGTTTAGCGTATTGTTATTATTATGATAAATGTAATTGTCAGTATGACAGACAATTCACGAGCGTGTAAGTGAGATCTTGTGAAAATAGCGAATGTCATATTATCTTACTATACAACTGTATATGCATATCCCATTTAATGGAGGTTAGCAATTTGTGTATGGGAAATGATTTATATGTTGATACAATGACATTTTGGAGTTTATTCTGGCTATCAATAAAAGTACCTAGAACCCTGTTAATTCGAGGTTTTAAAAAGAGACCCAACCCTTCAATTCACGAGTAATTCCCGTATGTAAAGAAAATGGCATAAAATACTAGATGCAAAAAATATAATATGGTATAATTTAAAATAAAATAAACTTACTATTATTTAAAAAATAGTAAAATATAATAATTTAAAATAAAATAAAATAAATGATTTAATTTAATTTTAAATATCATATTATATTATGTACAATAATATAATAAAATTAAAAGAAAAGAAAAAATAAAAAAAATGTATAAATAATATAATATGATATAATTGAAAATAATATAATATATTTAATTTTAAATATCATATAATATTTTATACAATAGTATAATATAATAAAATTAAAATGAAAGAAAAAATAAAAATAATAAAAATAATATAATATGATATAATTAAAAATAAAATAAAATAATATAATTTTAAATAAAATAAAATAATATAATCTAAAATAGAATAAAATAATATAATCTAATTTAATTTTAAATATCATATGATATTTTATACAATAATATAATATAATAAAACTATAATGAAAGAAAAAATAAAAATTAATACAAATAATATAATATGTATCGGATTCTTATATTAGTTAAGACTGTTTCATGTATAGGATCATATTCAACTTAGAAACACATTCAAAATTCACTTATTAGGAGTGGATTTTGAATAGTCCCCAGTTTGAGATTGTTTTTGTATGTGAGGCTTCTACTTAGGTTGGTGTCAACGATTGAAGCAAATATATATATTTGTTATAAAGAAATTTTGGTTTGTTTATCCTCTATTGTTCTCCGGGTCCATACTTAGACTGTATGAATTATAGTCTATTTCGTGTACTTGGAGACTAATGGGAGATGCTGCCAAAATTTCTTTTGAACAACAGATGCATTTGCAGAATTGATGAGGGATGAAGATAGCTTATTGCACCAACGAGGATGGCCTTCCTAGTCAAGACGCCATGGTCCATGCCATAACCGTAGATCTTCTTCTTCCATTACTAGTACACAATCGTTCAACTGGATCAAACACCGAAAAAGAAGAACTAGATCTCCTTTTACAATGTAGAAGTAGTGCTCAATATCAAAGGCAATACCAAAGTTTTAATAACTCATTTGGCGAGGAATCTCCACAAATATCCTTTGAGGTACACGTTAGAGCTAATAATGGTAAATCCTACACATCTCCATTAACAAGGGATCTTGAAGAAGTTATTATTGATATATCCCTTAAAGTCCTAAATTTGGAGACGTAAGATGGAACATGTGATCCTTATGAACACACTTATTCTTATGAATGATTAATGCATTTCTATGGTCACAATGCTTTAGGAAAGTGTCATCTTTTAATCTGCACCCTAAAGAACACTACTAGAAAATGGTTGGTTACGCTTCTTTCTTGTTCCATCAGCTTATGGGAAAAGCTAAAAGAACAATTCTATACACGCTTCAGGAATAACATAAAGAGGGGAATGAGGATGACCTCATTGATCCAGGTAAGGAAAAGGTCAAAAGAATCTCTTTGATAATATATTAAGCAATTCCATGAAATCGTAGCCAAAATCCTACCCTGGATCCTGTTCAGGCAATACAATTTCTCACACTAGGGCTGAATGTTGATAAGTCTAGTAGTCTGGTCGAGAAAATCATCTCTAAAACTCCTCTAAAATCTTATTAAGGCCTACGACAAGGTTGAAAATTTTATTGACATGGAAGAAACCATTGCTAGCCTTTAGGGCTGCTAAAAATATAATGATGATTATCATCAGATAAGAGACTCCAAAAGAAATGACTCCGACAAGAGGGAGGATGACAAATGAGGTTATAAATGTGACCATAGAAGAAAATATGACAACTTTAGGGATAAGGGAGCAAAAAATATAAAGATTTCTCAGAAAAGGAGTACACCCCCTTGAACACGAGTAAAGTTCATATCGTGAAGGAAATTTAGGATGAGCCATTCTTCGAGAGTCCTCCGAAGATCAAGGTCTTCGCCAAATAAAAGAAAATTAATAAATATTATTCTTACCTTGAGGAGAAGGGTCATGATACTAAAGAATGTCATTACCTTAAACATTTATTAGAGAATCAGGTGCAAAAAGGGAATCTTGACTACTATATAGCAAGTAAGAATAAGAAATAAGCTTTTGAATGAAATGATGCACCCCTCTCCTCTAAAGCTCCCAGAGGTGTCCTGGATGTTATCTTAGGTGGTTCTGTAGCAGTTATGTCCAACAAATAGAGAAAAACCTTCGTCCGAGTCGTCCAACAAGTGTCTACTCAGCCAAAGAATGGCAAAGCCAATACATCACTTTTATAGACAAGGATAACCCACTAAGTATGGTAACACCTCATGATGATGTGTTTATTATAACTGCATAAGTGGGCACCATGAACCTTCGACGCATGTTGATTGATAATGGAAGTTTAGTAGATGTGCTTTATGAACATGTATACAATTGACTAGACTTGGGGGGTAGGAAGTTGGAGCTTTGCAATGAGCCACCTCTTTATGGCTTTGGCAATGCTCTTGTCCCAAATGCAGGAACCATAAAGTTACTAGTGATCTTCGATACGGCTCTTCAATAATCTTCCTTAATGATAAAATTCTATGTGGTCCATGTGGATAGTAATTATAATGACATTTTAAGAAGAACAATTTTATCAACACTTGGGGTAATCGCCTACATTTTTCACTTGAAGATGAAATTTTCAACCAAATTTGGAGTGGGAAAAGTTATGGGAGATCAATAAATGTCTAGAAAGTAGCATCTTCAAACTATTTAGGCTACTTCTGTGGGGGTCAGTAAACAAAAACAGATAATGAAAATCAAGATGGAACCCTTCACAAAAGGTGACACTGAAACATTAGTTACACCAGCTGAAGAGATGGAAGAGATAGAATTATTCCCCAGTTATACTGAAAAGACGATCCACATGGGGCTTGAGGGTTTCGGTTACAGTCTGATTGCCCTTTTAAGAGAATATTCAAATATTTTTGCATGGACTCTAGCCAATATGCAAGGAATCGAAGAAATGATGGCAGTTCACAAATTGAGCGTTAATCCTAATGTTAAACCTATAAAGCAAAAAATGCTAAACTATCGTTTTAGAAAGACAAAATGTAATCGATGAAGAGATCTCTGAACTTCCGGCAATAGGAAGCAGAATGAAAAATGGAGAATGTGTGTAGACTATACTAATCTAAACAAAGCCTGCCCGAAGGATTGTTATTCCTTTTCAAGCATCGATCAGTTGATAGATTCTACCTTAATGCATTCTCAGGACATGTCTTAGTAATCTTCCTTAATGCATTCTAGAGAAACAATAAGATAAATATGTAGGCAGAAGACATTACCAAGAAGACCTTCATCACTTATAAAGCCATTTACGCTTATAAAGTCATGCCCTATGGTCTCATTAATGTCGGGGTCACTTATCAACGCGTGATGAATAAAGTCTTCGGAAGTAAGATCGAGAAAAATATGAAGGTCTATATAGATGATATAATCATCAAAAGTAGGACTGAGCAAAAAACGGATAAAACTGAATAACCGAACTGAACCGAAATTTTTTAACCGAATTTTTTCGGTTATTCGGGTATTTTTTATAATTCGGTTATATCCGATTTGTTATTCGGTTTTCGGGTTCGGGTTCGGTGTTAGATTTTTTGTTATTCGGTTAACCGAATAACCGAATAAGCAATAAAACAAATTAAGGCTTAAAGGTATCTGACTTTCTCTCTCATCTCAATTCTCACGCTAAGCAATAAAAAAAATTAAGGCTTAAAGGTATCATCTGACTTAAAGGTATTTGACTTTCTCTCTCATCTCAATTCTCACGCTCTGAGTCTCTAACTCTCTCTAATCTCAGATCTCGACCCTAACCAGAAAGCTAAGCCAAAACCCCAGTCCGGCAGTCCCTACCAGATCTCGACCTCCGATTGATGATTCAAAAGCATGGTTACATCTGCTTACCTGATTGATGATTAATGTTTCGAGTTTCTTGTCAATAAGACGGTGCTTTTATTCAAAACCATGTGTTAATCTCTTGGGTTAGTTTGATTTCTTCTGGCAGATTTGTCCATAATCCATGATATAGGAGGGTTCTGTTTTGGATTTTGCTTTAATTTGGTCTTGTTTGTGCATCAGCGCATGGGTTCATGTGGTCCTTTATTGTTATAAATTTATGTTCTCATATCTCATTTGCTGGTTTGGTTAATCTCAGAAACTCAGAAAAGGAAAGTAATTGAAATCATGCCTATTTTGCACTAACAAAAGTTACTTTGGTAATTCCTATTAATTATGATTTATGGTTATGGAAGCCTACATTTCGGTTATTAACCGAATAAAAGAATTTGGTATTCGGTTAATCGGTAATTCGGTAATTCGGTTAGCTCGAAATTCGGTTATTTGTTCGGATATAGAAATTGTGCATATTTCGGTTTTCGGTTATAACCGAATAGCCTATTCGGTTCGGTTATAACCGAAATGCTCAGTCCTAATCAAAAGTATGAAAACTAATGACCAACTGTTTAATCTCAAAGAATTTTTCTAGAATCTACGATGTCATAATATGAGGTTGAATCTAACCAAATGTACCTTTGGTCTTAGAGCAGAAAAATTCTTAGGTTACATGGTCAAATGAAAAGGGATCGAAATAAATCTCGAGAAGATATCAGTTATACTTGACATGCAATCCCCTAAGAATTTCAAGGTGGTACAGAGATTAACTGAAAGATTGGCAGCTATTTGGTGCTTTATGGCAAGGTCGGTGGAGAAGTCTTTCTCTTTCTTTAATACTTTGAAGGGAGTGCAGAATCAGAAGGCATTATATTGGAATGAGGAGTGTCAAGAAGCCTTTGACAAAATCATGTTGAGGTGAGGATGCTAAACTATAAATACAGGTGAACAATAGAGGTATATTCATCTTATTCTACTCTAAATCTACTAAATACTTCTTTCTCCATTGTTAACCTAGAACCTGTTCTTACTGTCACACCAGAGGTATCTCCCATCTCCCATCTCCCAACGGCCTAAGCCGTCAAGTACTTTTAATGGTTCTTTTTGTACAGATCCAAGTTCAAGTTGTTAGTTGAACGTGTGGACGAAAGTAAACGTTAACAGTATAGATAATAAGTATCCAAGAGCCATAATCTCTAACGAGAATTCATTTATTACATTATACTCTGTGATTTGAAATTAAGGCATTTTAAAACTTAAAGCTAACATGATTTTATTTTTTATTTTTATAAGTCGATATAATGTAACTATTTAAAATTATCTAAAAAATAATATAAAATTTATTATTTTATAATTTTTATAAATCATCTCGATTAATTGTGAGTCTGAAAATATCTTGAATTGACTTTAAATTTTAGAATAATCTTATAATTTTGAACTAACGGAGTATTTTCGTTTTTGCTAGCCATGGAGCTTAGGCAGTCAAACTAATGAATTAGGACATAGAATAATGTTAAAATTGTGTTTTAGGTAATGAAAGACAAATATAGAGTAGGTAGTTTATGGTTTTTCAAATGTTCTACTAACCCTCTTACTCGTTCAAGCGTCATTCTTCAATATCATAACCATCTTTCTCAATTACTTTTAGGTAATACAAACTAATGCAAAGAATGGAGAAATATGCCATTTTGCTCTCCTTGTTTTGCTTTATTCTCCCTCTTCTGACCGTTTCAATGTTTTCATGGCCAATAAATATTAAAAAGTGGATCCAATTTTCTTTAAGCAACATTGCACTCAACGTCATTAAATTTTATATTGAGATAATAATAGTAATTGATAGAGTAGAACTTTTTGACAAGACCCACGCGCTTGCCCCCTATGATATTCCCGTGGCTGTGAAATTCTGAGCGGTTAACAATTTTTAACGGAGGTCCAAATAGTTTCCAGGCTCAAAAGTTAGAATACTTTTAATAGAAATAAAGTTTAAAGTAAAAAATTATTTTAAGTCTAAGCTATAGAAATTATTTTGTAATTAGGAAATGATTTTTACATGGGCTCATCTTATGTAATAGTGGGATCCAATTCAATCTTATATGAAAGGTGATCATATTAAAAAATCAAATATTCATGTAAAAATAATATCCCTCTTTGTGATTTATAGTATGTTAGTGATTGTTTAAAAAATTTGATTATTGATTTTGTTTATAATCAGTTTTAAAAAATAGTCTGTATTTGATAAATAAATAAAAAACTTGAACAAATCAAAAGTGAAAAGTGTAACCGAAAAGTGTTTGGTATAAATTTTTTTTCTAAAAATAAATATTTTGAGAAGTAAAGATAGTAATTGATGAAATTGATAATATAAATAAGAATATATTAGTAATACAATTGATTATACCTGATTATTAGATTTGACAAATAGTCATAAGCTCCAAATTAGAGTTTTTAATTATTTTCTTAAAAAGTTATTTTAAACAATTTTAAGATCAAATTATCAAGAATTTTTTATTTCTTAAAATAAATTATAAACAAGTTTGACTGTTTATAAGTTATTCCAAATAACCTCTTAGTCTATATTTTATTGGTCAAATAATTGATGTGATAAAAAACATTAACTACAAGAGCATAGCGTTTATTATAGAACTAGCAAGCAGAGACTAAATCAATTTTTAAATATATCTTTAATTTATATTTCAGGGAAATTGGAAATAGATATAATGGAGATAATTAACTAATTAAAATATGTAAACTATTAATTAATAAAAAAAATTATTAATGAGAAAAACTATCTAAAAATTCGAATCTACTAAGTACTAACATAATAAATAATTTCTTATTTTTCAATTTAACTCCTAATTTTGTTTTTTATTCCTTTAAAATAATGATTCATATAATAATATAGGTAAACATAAATTATGAAAAAATTATAAATTAACTATAATTTATAAAAACCTCTTAATTAGTATAAGAATCATATATGAATTTTGTGGGAAGATAAAAAAACGAAGGCGAAAATAACTAAACAATGAAACACTAATTTCTATAGAGGACGTAGGAATGCACAAAAGGCTCGCAGCCTGCGGTCTGACCTTGG